>CM019148.1:352893835-353389762 GCA_009733165.1 Naja naja
TCCTGCTGAAATAACTCAAATCACAGGCCCTCGTTTCTACAGGTGCAAACAGAGGATGGAGTCTCTGGAGCAGGCACATTGATCAGCTTAGATCCAGATTACCTCAGGAACACGCAATTGTTCCTCTCAGTTCCCATACCTAATGCCTTCTAGGAGGGGAGGAGCATGAGGATAATCAGCAAGCAAGAATCAACCCCATGTGTAATGAGCCATTACGACAGGAACCATCCCAAAACCTGTCACAATGCCAAAATCCATCCTTAGTGGAAGATTGCACATCACTACCTGACTTGGGTGCTGACATTGGGTTGAGATGGGTTGGGAGGAGAGACCAGATTGTAACAATCAAACAGGGTCTTCTTTCACTGAAGCCCAAGTAGGAAATGTCAACAGACACATTTCTCTCACTGGGTGAGAACATTAAAACTTCTGAACCACGAAGGTCTCAACGCATGAGTAAGAGCCCCACCTATTTAAAAGAATACATTAGATAGGTTGGGGTTTGAGTATGGACTGAACCTAGTGGGAGGGGTGTGTATGCAGGTTTGAATGTCATTGGTTTAGTTTGAACTGTTCTTGTAAAATGTCAGAAAATGAAAAGTGTGCGGGAAAATCCTGCACTCTGATTGGTTGGCAACCGCGGCTGCTGGCTATAAGTAGCAGCTGCAGCCCAGCCAAATCGGTCTGTTATGAGCTGTAGTCACTAATAAACTCTTCACTGAAGCACTCCGCGTCTGACTCTTCATGCAAACATAACAGTGTTCTCATAATAGCAACATCAGAAAGGTGGCAGGCTGAGTCAACCTTGAACCAGTCAGGATCGAACTGTTGGCAGCCAGCAGAATTAGGCTGCAATGCTGCATTCTAACCATTGTGTCACTATGGCTCTAATGTGACCCAGGCATGAATCTACCAACTTGTAAGAAGATCTGTTTCAGGATGTCTAATTAAGAGATCACTCAATTCCAAAAGATTGAAAGGAGGCATAACAGTTAGTGCGCCACACACACACACACACACACACACACAACTAAGAGATTCTTCTGTAGTCATTTGCATGTTCTTTGAGAAATGCCAAATCTTAATGTTGCAGGTGTGAACGACAGGAACTGAGAAGGACCTACAAATATTTATCCCTCCCAGTTTATTTGGAGAGCCGCACTGACATTTCAATGTGGAGATTAGCAGTTGTGTGGGTTTTCTATTTTCACTCTCTGTTTTTAGGAGTTACTGTGACAGTTTTATCTAGAAGCATAAATACAACACAAAGGCATATGGTGGCCTGGAGGAAGGAAGGGAAGAAGAACTGCAACATTTTGGAAGGAAGCCTGTATAAAAGCATTGCCTTTTGAATGGACAGGAAAGAACGGAATCAGCTCTCATCTGTAAGACAAGGGCAGGGGTGGGATTCTACCAGTTCGGACCAGATCGGGTGAACCCCTTGTTCCAACGTCAGCTGGCTCCAAACTGGTTCACTGTGACTTGCATATGAGACCACCTGCCCGCCCCTGCTCTTTCCTGTCCTTATTTCCGTTTTAGATAAACTGATTGGCACAGCAGAGTGGTTTAACAGAAAACAGATTGTCAGAGTTGGAAATGACCTTGTAGATCATCTAGTCTAACACCCTGCCTAAGCAGGAGACCCTACACCATTTCTGACAAATGGCAGTCCAATCTCTTTCTTGAAGTCTCAAGTGATGGTGCTCCCACAACTTCCGAGGGCAAGGTGTTCCATTGGTTGATTGTTCTCACTGTCAGAAAGTTCCTCCTTATTCCCAGGTTAAATCTCTCCTTGTTCAGTTTCCATCCATTATTTCTTGTCTGGCCTACAGGCGCTTTAGAAAATAGCGTGACCCCTTCCTCTCTGTGGCAGCCCCTCAAATATTGGAAGACTTGCTATCATGTTTCCCCTGGTCCTTCTCTTCACTAGACTAGCCAAGCCCAGTTCCTGTAACCATTCTTCATATGTTTTAGTCTCCAGTCCCCTAATCATCCTGGTTGTTCATGGTTTGCTGTGCCTCAGCTGTTTGATTCACAGGAACGGCATTGCAAGGTAGGAATCTGAGCTTTTCTAAATGCGTGTGCACAAAGCGTGCATTTGGTACAATCGCACACAAAGTGCATGATCACCGAACCGGTTGTTATACCGGTGGAATCCCACCCCTGGACAAGAGTGATTCAGTCTAAAAACTATCTACCAAAATATTTAGGCTACCTCATTCAGCCCTATACAGCACCTGCAAAGGATGATGGAATAGGTAGTCCTCGATGTACAACCAGAATTGAGCCCAAAATTTCTGCTGCTGAGACAGTTGTTAAGTGAGTTTTGCTCCATTTTATGCCCTTTCTTGCCACGATTGTTAAGTGAATCTCTGCAGTTCTTAAGTTAGTAATATGGTTATCAAATGAATTTGGTTTCCTCATTGACTTTGCTTGACAGAAGGTCACAAAAGATCCCATGATCCCGGGATGCTGCAATTGTCATAAATATGAGTCAATTGCCAAGTGTCTGGATTTTGGTCACATTACCGTGGGGATGCTGCAATGGTTGTAAGTGTGAAAATGGTCATAAGTTACTTTTGCGATGCCATTTGAATGGTCACTAAATGAACTCTTTAAATGGTCACTAAATGAACTCTTCTAAGTTCAGGACTACCCGGACTCCAAACCAATACATTAGATACCATTTATTTTTCCATGAATCTGAAATTCCCCAAAGTAGGAAATAATATTGCTCGGGTTTTTTTTTTTTTTGCAATTATGTTTAGAGACAACTTAGATTGCACATCCTTGCCTAGAAAGAGACATTCATTCAGCATTAATTGTTCTCCAAGGAGAAGAAATAATATTTCAAAATACGGAATCTAACTTTCAAAGCCTGGTAGACCTGAAATAGACCTGAGAAAAGACATTTCAGAAAAAAAAATAGGATGAAATGAAGACATAAATCAACCAGGAATTGTCCAAAGGCAGACACTTACTGTATTGCCAGGGTATTTGGATATGAAAGGAAATTCTTAAGCAAGGAAACCATGTCTTGAAAATATGTGGTCCTGACATTTTTTATTTTGTTTTCCTTTGCCAATGTTCCAGCAGATTACTATCCTGGAGGAATGGCATAGGTTGAAATATCAACATCTAACTACTACTTATTTGGGGAAGTTCTACATTAAGATCAAACCACCCCAACTGTTGCAGGAACTCTACAAAATGGCTGCCCAGTGACATTTTGAGGTGAATTGGGTGCTGGCTTTTATTGCCTCCAAGAGTCTTTTTCCATGCACTATTCTCACTACCTTGGCACCTTAGTTTACTGAGACCAGTTATAACAACTGGAACTAGAACATTACTGGAGTGTGACAAAAAGCAAACTAAACTAAGATTAGATATGTGCTCTAATGTTGGGCCTACCCTGTGGATATAAAAGAAACAATGCAGACACACCTCTTCCTTATTTTATTGTCAGATTGACATCCAGAAAAAATTGTCAGCTGCCCTGGTTAAGGTTTTGGGTTTTGTTTTTCCACATCAAATCATGTCCGTTTCTTGAAGATTACCTGGAGAAGTCCCTTGGGGTTTTCTTGGCAAGGTTTTTCAGATGTGGTCTCCCATTGCCTCCTTCCTAGGGCTGAAAGCCCAAGGTCACACAGTCCCACCTTAGGCACAAAGCCAATTAGATGACCCTGGGACAGTTATTCTTGCTCAGTCATAGGAATCAGGCAATGGCAAACCACTTCCAAAATCTTGGCAAGAAAATTTCAAGGACTTTTTGAGTTAGTCACCAAGAGTCAAGTCTGATTTAAGGCACATCTTCCCCCCACCACACACACAAAAGACTTCAAACATTCCAAAGAAATAGCTCACAAGAGTCATAGGCCACACTTTTCACATCCCTATGTAGCTAAACAGCCAACCAACCTTGTGTCACCATAAGTTAGCATTCAATTTGAGGTACAAGATCTGAGATCCATCTGGCATCATAATAAAGCAAAATCCGGCATACAAGGACAAAATGGACCAGGGTCAGAGAGGCAAGCACTGAACTCTCATTTTGCCTTTGTTCCCAGGCACCCTGAAAAGTTCCTGAAAACAAGGGAAGAGGCGTTGCAGCTGAGTCTCAACCAAAATTATGCAATAAGACAAGAATCAGATTTCTCCCATCATCTTCAATTAAATACTCCATGTCTATTTTTAGCATCACTAATCTTAGTGTGTGTGAAGGAGACAGATGTTCTGATGGAAAGAAAAAATAATAACACCGGGACAAATGTCACCTGAATGTCAATTGACTGAAGCTGCTTTTTTCACCTTGTCAGATATTTTGGAAGAGCAGAGAATAATTAACACAAGGCGCAGAGGATGGTGAAAGCACTCCTATCTTATCAGTTGACAGATGTCAATCTACAGGGGCTTGATTGTTCTTCTGTCCCCTTGCCTATTAAGGAGGAAAAGGGGCAATTGTGGTTGCAGCTTGGACACAGCCTGGATTCAAAGAAAAGGAAGATATTTTAAAAGGGGGGATTCTCAATCCATCCCCATGATGGGACCAATTAAGCTAGGTGAAGGGTTGGAATGGAATGTTTGTTAGTTAGTTGGTTGTTTGGTTGGTTGGTTAGTTGGTTGGTTAGTTAATATGCTACCACTCTCACTGTCTCTAGTGACTCTGGACAGCTTACAGTAGTATAAAAGCATAAATATAAAACTATTAAAATTAAGTTTAACAATTAAATAAATAAAAGATTACAATCAAAAGCACAGAAAATAAAGGATAGATGTTTCTCTCTCACTTTGTCAACCACTTCTAACATAGAGTGTCTCCATTGGGGCCCCGAGAGGCAGAGCCAAGTTTTAAGGCTCTTCCAGAAGGCTGGAAGAGTAGAAGTAGATCTTACTTCAGGAGGCAGTGTATTCTGGAAAGTGGGAGCCACAGTAGAGAAGGCTTTTCTTCTTGACCCCACTAGCAGAAATTCCTTGGCTGTTGGAGTCTGGAGAAAGCCAACACCTTGTCTTAAGGCCAACTCCTTGTCTTAAGTTGGTGGGAAATGTCCAATATTGTTGCTTATTCTCATCTACAAAGTCCAGTTGAGAGAGATTCTGGGAGGGATGCCTTGATGTTTAAAGACTCTTACAGGCTTAAATAGCTCATGTTTCACTTGGTTTGCAATGTGACTGTTAAACCTGGATTGTCCAAAAGCTGTCATTTATCATATATGTTTCAGAAGGGGGCAGCATCTGACTGGCTTTGCCTAGGCCAGGTGTGTCCAACCCTGGCAACTTTAAGACCATGGCTTAGGCTGGGAAATTCTGGGAGTGGAAGTCCACAGGTCTTAAAGTTGTAAGGTTGGACACTCCGGACTTAGGCCCTTAAGCAGTTAGGATTTGCTTAGGATGGGGAATCCTTGGTTCATAGATAGTCCTGGCAATGTTTCTCAATCTTGGGAATTTTAAGATCTCTGGACTTCAACTTCCAGTTGAACTTCCCCAGAGAATATTTGCACTGTAAACTAAAAACAGAAATGAGACAATCTTCTGGAAGAAGTAATGGTAAACTACTTCCATATTGCTGCTTAGAAGACCACATGGATGTCTCCATGAAGTCACCATGTATCAAGTTTGAATTGTAGAAGACTTTTTAAAAACTCACATATTCCTCTATTCTGTATCAATAACCTTCAGACATTTCCATCATTCATTCGGCAGAAGCTCAAAAAAAAACAACAACACTGGAGCTTTATGTCTAAAAATGCACTTGGATTTTAACTCTAGTGCTCCAGGCTGATGTAGCACATTAAGATGTACAATTTCATTTATGTTCTTTGACTTTGCTCAGATCAGTTAAGCCCACTGCTATTGTCCCTTTTAACTGGGAAACTGAGGCAATCTGACCACCCTTATTGCTGTTTTTATAAAACTGATGGGAGTTTATTTTATTTATTTTATATTTTATTTCATTTTGTATATTTATATCACTGCTTTATTTCACAAACATGTGACTCTGGGTGGTGTACAACACAACAACAAAAACTCCATAATGATCTAAAACAATTAGAAATAAATAACCATATAAAAAGACAGATAAAATAGATAAAAAATAGATAAAACAGGAAAGCAGGAGAACAATCACTTAATTTCATACATCCATCTTTCAGACTCTCTGGGATCTCTCAAACTGATGAAAAAAAGTGTTCTAGGTTTTTTTTCCCCACAGCAATAGATGATCTCACCCTGAAGCTTCATGTAAATGAAACCAGCATGGCTGCACAAAGATCTCTCTGATAAATTGAAAGACAAAATGGACAAGTACAAAAAATGGAAAGAGGGATACACAATTAAGGCAGAATATCAGCAGATAGCCAGAATCTGCAAAGACGAAGTCAGGAAAGCAAAGGCTCAGAATGAACAAAGACTTGCAACAAAAGTCAGAGATAATTTTTTAAAAAGTTTCTTCTAACATATAAATAACAAGGAAAAAATCAAGGAAACAGTTGTTTTAAAGAGAGAAAAGTAAAGAGAGAAAGACGGCAAGGAAGTAACAGGTAACAGAGAGAAAGCAGAGCTGCTTAACTCATTCTTTGCATCGGTCTTCACGCAAAAAGAAACTATAGCCCAACCTACCAAAAACATAACTGTAAAAGAGAGACTAGAAATAAAAGTTAAAATAAGTGTTACCGGTAAGTAGGAGTAGAGGGAATATTGAGCCTTGCTGAATCCCACATAATAAGGGTAGAGAGTGGAACCTCTTGCTTCCAATTAAACAATTGATACTGGCCCACAAAAAGCAAGTGGAATTATTGTGCTTCTTACTCCCAGCCCACAGAGCCAATCCAGGATGCCATGTTTGTGGTATCGAAGGCCACTGAGAAGTCAAGAAGATCAAGGAAAAATGGACTGCCTTATCCTGCTCCCACCAGGTGAGGAAATTTTTATCTAACTTCCCTCTCTACAACAGAGGCAGCTTTCTACTGTCAATACCAGACTTATAGAGGCTGCCATTCTTCCTACCCAGGTTAAATTCCAAGTGAGTAGCCTATTCACAGACCTCTTTGTATGAAACACATGGCTGGATTGTGCGAAGCCTGCTCTGCATCACTGCAGTGATTGAATTGAGCCCTTTTTATTGTTATTATTATGACTTCCCTGCATCATTAATTCCTTTCACCATTGGCCTGAATACTAGCCAATTCCCTGCAGACACAAAAGCTAGTTACAGAATAGAACATGAGCAACTGCTGGGTTTTTCAAATGAGCCGGTCAAAAAATAAGCAGTTTTATTTATTTATTTATTTGTTTGTTTGTTCGTTTGTTTTCCCTGCTGCTGAGCAGAGGACTCATCTTCTGATTGTCAGAAGCCGCTGAATTATTAAGGGAATCTAACAGGAGCCTCCATCCCCCTGAAGAGCACATCATCTCCTGCAGACACCAAAAACAGTAACGTGTACAAACCTGCAAGAAACAGAAGAACTACAGGTGACAAGTTTTTTGGATTTTATCCCTCTTGTGCAGCTTGGCTGAGACACTGCTCAACAGCAGCGCAGAGCTGTGTCCTCACTCAATTGCAGTCACCTCACTCACTAGCCTTGCAAGAGGTGTAATGAAATTTTTTTTATTATTCATATTTATATCCTGCCCTTCTCCGGAGACTCAGGGTGGCTTACAATTTTTGGGATACAACCCAATGCGCTCAGCAATAGCCTTCCTTCCATTGTATATGCCTGCTTATTACTAAGCGGCATTTTTACAAAGTCAGCTTATTGCCCCCAACAATCTTGGGTCCTCAGTTTACCTACCCCGAGAGAATGGAAGGCTGAGTCAACCTTGAGCCTGGTGGGATTTGAGCCTGCAATAATTACAGGCAGCTGGAACTAAGTGCTAGGCTATTAACAGCCTGCACCACCAAGGCCCTTGTGATTTGATATCCCACCTCCTGAGCAGCAAATCATTTATGTGCTTCACACAACAGCATTCCCTCCCAGGTACCGCCAGAACAGCCCGGGCAATGGATCTCCTAAGAGGAGTCCTGTTGGGCCATCAGATGGCTTTCCCAATGAGATTGAACTTGCAAGGAGATGGTCATTCTTCCCTGCCTATTTGAGGTCATGCAAGAGAATATTTTGGGTATCATAAAGGAGGAATAAAAATAAGCTGAAGCAGCACTGTTAAAAATAACATGCACTGCCAGCTCAGCTGATCTTAGGGGGACTAGAAGAAGAAAAATCTATTAAATGCAAAGCCACCGATATTTTAGCTTCTTAAGAGGTTTCAATTGTGTAAAACAGACAGTATGGATGATAACAAGGTAAAATCATCTTCAAGGTTTGTTCAATTTCTGCAGCATCATATTTAAAATACAGTTGTAATTACATAGCAGTTTTCTTACAGCATTATTCTATCAAAATTATTTGTTCCCCATTACACTTTTGCTGGATTTTTTTTCATCTTCCTGTGCAGTTCTGAATTTTCACTGAGGTTTCTCATCCAAGTATTAACCAAGCTTGACTCTGCTTTATTTCCAAATCAAACAAGGATGTTCAGGTGCTGGGATTGGATAGTGCACCCCGATTCCTTCTCCCATCTCCACCACCAAAACCTGGAAGGGAAACTGTTAGATTTGCATGAAGAGTCAGACGCGGAGTGCTTCAGTGAAGAGTTTATTAGTGACTACAGCTCATAACAGACTCAATTTGGCTGGGCTGCGGCTGCTACTTATAGCCAGCAGCCGCAGTTGCCAGCCAATCAGAGTGCAGGGTTTTCCCGCACTTTTTAAACCAATCATTTCTGACATTTTACAAGAACAGTTCAAACTTAACCAATGACATTCAAACCTGCATACATAACAGAAACCAAAACACCAAATTTGATGCATCCTGCCTGAATTGTAATCTGTAGCTGAAGAACAAGCTTGTGGAAATATTCTACACTGATAAAATTATTCCAAGCTTTGATTCCTTAATTAAGCGTCTTGAATGGGAAATTCATTGCAATCAAGGGCATCTGCAAGAGAAGTTAAGAAAATAAACATGGCAGCCATGACTGCACAATTGTAGCTTCATCCAAGTTTAGAAATGTGTCTTATGCACACTGCCCCTTTTCCATGTGTTGGACACATGCTCACCACCCATCTATGGAGATTTTGTTCAATGTGTATGGTTTTAAATATACATTCCTTAGAAACAGCTTTTTTGCACAAATTTCCTGCTATTATTTTTGTTACCTGCCCAGTGGCAGGATTCAAATTTTTATACTACAGATTCTGTGGGCGGGGCTTGGTGGGCATGGCAGGGGAAGGATACTGTAAAATCTCCATTCCCTCCCCACTTCTGAGGGAAGGTTACTGCAAAATCCCATTCCCTCCCCACCCCACTAACCTGCTTTCCAGCTCCGTTCTCCTGTGTAGGGCAACAAAAGAAGACCTAGCCAATCAGCTGGGACTCAGGAGGCAGAGAATAGATGGGGGCGGGGCCAGTCAGAGGTGGTATTTGCCGGTTATCTGAATTACTCAAAATTTCCGCTACCATTCTCCAGAACTGGTCAGAACCTGATGAATACCCCCTCTGTACCTGCTCTATTTTCCCATTGCCATGTTCGGAAAACAATATTCTTTTTCAGTGCAACTTGCAAACAAACAATTTGTGTGGATTTTTAGCCATAGAAAGTAGTCAATGCACTTCATGAGGAGAAATTTTGAACTGCTGTCCTTATAAAGATCCACTGAGATTTCTTTTATGTATCCAATTATTCCTGCCTTGAGGATCAGGTCATACAGTATGGTAGAAACAGGATGAATATTTTTCCAGACCCTTGAATGAGGTACTATTTGGATGCCAGACCTGTTTAAGATCTACCTTGTGACTCTTTAAAAATGTCATCCCATCTTAAAATGATGTAGTAGCATCCAAATCAACACAAACTCTTCAAACAGAGTATATACTGGTATTTATTTCCATCTATGGCTGTACAGTTGTTACACACCACACACAAGGATTTTGGCCTTTCTGTTTTATGCCTTATTCTTCGCCACTCCTGACTACTCTGTATTCTTCAGATTTTTCCCATCCCTGCCCCTAAACCTAATAATCAGTTCCTTGCATATTGGCCATCTTTTCTGTCTTATCGACCAGAGTTTAGGTCATTTCTCAGAAGTTTATGTCAGACACAAGCAAGGCTATGGAGGGGGAGGTTCCAAGTTTATCAAGTTTCCTAACAGTTTGGAATATTGGAATAATATTTGGAGCCTGTTCTCTGAGATTCACCACATCAGATTCTCATCCCATTTTTATTATGGATTTGCAGTTAATGGACTATTTGTGTTCCTGGTTTCCCAAGAGGGCAATGTTCTACTTTGCTGTGAAGCCTTGATTGATTTGCTCTGTGTTTCAGATTAAATTCTAGCCTAAATCCTTTTCTTAATTTTCATATTTCTTTCTACTTCGCTTGGCCATGTTATAGCTCCTGCCAGTAATTTCTACCTTGAAGATATACAACTCCCCCACCTCGCTCTGGTAGTACTTTATATTAGAGATTTATATATAGATATATTACTATACATGTGTTATATTATTCATTAATGATATAATAAGCTCTGCAGGTATAGTCCTTTGACAATCTTCTAGATATCTTCTTCTCAAGAAGCTAACACTTGTCAGCATCCATTTTGAATCAAATACTAATGTCTTTTGTCTTAAGGCAATAGAAATCATTTGCATGTGACCTAAATCTAGCTTAGTAGAAAGCTTTGTTTCAGAGATGAATGTTGTTTTCAGAGCAAATGTGGGTTTTTGAAAACCAGGTATTTGGTTATTCCAAGTTTTTGATATGACCCCAATGGCTGATCTACTATCTTCAGGCAAAATTTTTAAAAAGTATTCCTTTTGACAGACTATGCATCATGCATTTTGGATCTTGTAACTGCTTCAGAAATATCTCTTTATCTATAGAGTCACTGTGGTACAGTGGTTAGAGTGCAGTACTGCAGGCTATCATTCTGCTGCCTGCCAGCTGCCTGCAATTTGGCAATTCAAATCCCACAAGCCTCAAGGTTGACTCAGCCTTCCGAAATCGGTAAAATGAGGACCCAGATTGTTGGGGGCAATAGGCTGACTCTGTAAACCACTTAGAGAGTAAAGCACTGTGAAGCAGTATATAAGTCTAAATGCTATTGCTATTGCTATAGCACAAGTTGACAATGTTGGTCTAAGTCTTCCATTAAAATACATTTTCCATCCATGTGTCATGTTTAAGGAACAGAAAAAGTCTGCACCATCAAATTTTATTTATTTATTTATTTATTTATTTATTTTCCTAGTTACTAGCAAGAGAAGTTTTGTTTACTGATCTCCTTTCAGACAATTACATTCACTGTCTTCCATTATTTGAAAATAAGCCTCCTTTTTCCCACTCATACGTATATGTTATGGTCCAATGATATTAGATGTAGACATATGCCATAACAGAGATATATATAAGGATTTATTCCACTGATACCATGCCTAGATTCTCACCTTTCTTTTGTGATTTATTTCATTTTAACATTAATCTTACATCATAGGACATGTATTCAAACTCATCTCAATAAACAGATTTTGGTGAAGATTAAAAATTGAAGTAATTTAATATGAAATACATAAGTTCTTGCAAATGTTCTTCAAATATATCTTATTAAGGGTAAGCCATAAAATGTTTTTTGACTAAATGGCATATTTCACTCTGGTTGACTCTGAATAACATTTAGTGTACATTCAGTGCTAATTATAAATGGCCAAGCTACATATTTATCTGTAGGAGCCCATCTTTTTTATTGTTTAATTTAGGACTCAAAAGCTTTAGCTCTGACAATTAAATTTAGTTTAATACAATCAGCATGAAGATTAAAGGAAGAGAATATGAAGTACAATTATATATTGATGATACTTTATTGACTTGGTCTAATGAAACATCTTCAGTTCCTAATATGCTGCATTTAGTCAATGAATTCTTCCTCTTATCAAGATATTTAATAACGCTGAGCCTGTAACGCTGAGCTTCTCAAGGGATACAGATTTTGGTTGTACTCATTAAACTGCCAACTGACTATAAATGTTGCTGATCTCTACAGATATATGTCTGCATTCAGAATTGCAGCATAGGAAAGAAGAGCTAAGGCAGAAAAGTGAAATTTAGTATGAGGCCCAACAATCAGATGGACGTGACAATCTGGCATCTGTACAATAGGAAGACAAGATCAATCCTTGCAATTGTTGGAAGAAATATCCTTCTGGGTTCAGTTCCAAGTGGGGAAAAAGACACTGGAAACATGGAGGCTGTTTGGAAGGTTTAATGGTGGACAGGACCACATGGCCTGGAGCTCCAGAGTGAAAAGGAAGGATGATCACATACTTCAAGGTGAAGGAAGAGATCAAGAAAAAACTGATATGCTGAGAGTGCCTGGGTTTTATAAACTTTGTTGGGATTTGAACTGAAGCTTGTTTCTAATTGGTTGTCTGCCTCTCTATGCAAACTTAACACTTAACACTGGCGATGAAGGTGGGATTCCCCTGAAGAGAAGGCAATGCGGAACAGAAGTAGAGCGAGATGGCTGCATTGAACACCCCCCCCCATCCCCGTTCCATCCGACGGCAGAAGACTGGGAGTCGTATGCAGATCGTTTCCAAATGTATCTGGAGGGAATGATCTGGCCACCATTTCCAAGCAGCGGAAGAGGGCGGTCTTTCTCATGTACTGTGGTCCGGCAGTTTTCAAGATGGCAAAGGCACTAGCGGGAGCAGCAGACGTGAAGGTAATGGCTTGGCCTGATCTGGAAAGGCTGTTAAGAGCCCATTACGTGCCACAAGTATCGCGCCTCATTAAGAGACATGAATTTTATTGTCGTGATCAGGGGGAAAACGAAAACGTAAATGACTTTGTGGCAAGTTTAAGAGACATTGGGGGTGCATGCGAATTCAACAGTTTAGAGGAGGCCATGCGCGCGACCATTTTGTGTTGGGCCTTAAAGACAAGGTATTACAAAGCAAGTTATTAATGAAACCTAAAATCACGCTGAAAGAAGCCATAGAAGAAGCTTCTTCAGCAGAAGCCACCAAATCCTCAGCAGCAGCCATGAGGAAGATGAACAGTGCCACGAGCCATTCTGATGGGGAAAAGACCACCACAAATCATTGTGATGAACTAGATTCTGAGTCAGATTGCAGTGAGGTAGAGGAAAGAATTTACAGACTCAGAATGGAGCGGAAAAGAAAAGACCTGGGAAGAAAGAGGCAAGACTTCTACTGCAGAGGTTGTTGGGGAAGCCACCCCTGCACTGAATGAAAGTTTCTAGACACCATTTGCTTCCATTGTGAAAAAAGAGGGCACCTAGCAAGAGTCTGCAAATCATCCAGAACTCCACCAAACAGAAGGAAGTTTGCTGCAAACAAAGACAAAGAATTCAAGCCAAACAACCTCAGTGAGAAAATGGGGCGCAGTACAGAAACAAATGGGAAGAATGAAACTCATCAGACAGTAACTATTGGTCATTCATCTTCTTTAAATAACAGAAAAGTGCATGTCAAGGTACTTATTGAAGGAAGGCCTTGCAAAATGGAAGTGGACTCAGGCTCATACCTATCTATGGTGTCATGGGACACTATTCAAAGACTGTTACCAGATATTCAGAAGACTCACTTCAAGAAGCAGGCACTGACTCTTAAAGACTACCAAGGGAACAAGATTCCAGTAGTTGGAACAAGAGAATTCAACGTGAAGTTCAAAGGCCACACCAAATGCCTACCCCTGACCATCGTTGACAAGGATCTCCCAAGTTTGCTGGGACTTGAATGGTTCAACCCGCTGGGCATCAAGGTGACTGGCATCAATCACGTGAGCAACACTGAGTGGGAAGAAGCCTTGAAGTCTGAGTTTCCAGAGGTCTTCAGCAATGAATTAGGCAAGTACTTGGGGACCCCTATCACTTTCAATCTAGATCCCAAGGTACAACCAATCTGTTTAAAACCCAGAAGGGTTCCATTTGCCTAAAAGGAAAAAATTGATGCACAATTAGATAAACTAATAGCTCAAGGGGTTTTAGAGCCCACTGACCACTCCAGGTGGGAGACACCCATAGTCACACCAGTCAAGGCTGATGGGTCTGTAAGAATCTGCAGAGATTACAAGGGGACATTGAACCATGCGCTACAACAAAGCACATATCCAGTTCCAGTGGTACATCACTTATTACATTCTCTTGGCGGGGGCACAGTCTTTGCCAAATTGGACCTGGCCCAGGCATATCAACAGTTAACAGTTGATGATGCAACTGCAGAGGCCCAAATCATTGTAACCCATAGAGGTGCTTTCAAATGCAAAAGGTTACAATTTGGAGTAAGTGTGGCACCAGGCATTTTCCAAAGCCTTATGGAAAGGATGTTACAAGGGTTGCCTGGGGTGGTGCCTTATTTTGATGACATTTTAATCTCTGCTGAAAATGACACTCAGTTACACGAGAAACTTAGAGAAGTCCTAACCAGATTCAAAAAAGCGGGGTTAAAAGTCAAAGAAGACAAATGCACACTTAGAACTGACAAAGTACAATTCGTGGGTTACATGATTGATAAACATGGCATCCACCCCACAGAAGCCAAAGTCCAGGCAATCAAAGGAGCCCCCAGGCCAAAATGTAAAACAGACTTGCAAGCATTTCTGGGACTCATTAACTTCTATCATATGTTTCTACCTCAGAAAGCAACCACTGCAGAACCCCTACATAGATTACTGGACAAAAAATCTGCATGGGTCTGGGGCAGAAAAGAACAAGCTGCATTTAACAATATTAAGAAACAAATCACTTCTGATTGTGTACTGATACAATTCTCTGAGAATTTGCCTGTTGTACTAACTTGTGATGCATCCCCTTTTGGAGTGGGGGGGAGTGTTGAGCCACATGCTTCCCAGTGGAAGGGAAGCCCCTATTGCATTTTACTCTTGCACTTTGACTAAAGCAGAGAGAAACTACAGCCAACTGGACAAGGAAGCTTTGGCAATCGTGGCAACTGTCAAGAAATTTCATGAGTACGTATATGGGAGAAGATTCACCATTGTCACAGATCATAAACCTCTTTTAGGCATTGTGGCAGGGGACAAACCAACACCAACAATCCTGTCACCAAGAATGCTGAGATGGACTGAATTTCTTGCTGCTTATTCATACAAACTCATCCACAGGCCTGGAAAAGACATTGGGCACGCAGATGCTTTGAGTCGCTGCCCACTTCCTACACACACTGAGGACCCTGCTCCTGAGACTTACACTTTTTTTCTAGAAACTGCTGCCAAGCTTCCAGTCCATGCTGCTGAAATTGCCAGAGAGACTGCCAAAGACACTTTATTGGCTCCTGTTGTGGGCTGGGTTAAAAAAGGTTGGCCACTTCAAGATCTACCTCAGGTTTCCCAACCTTTCAAATCTAGACAAACTGAGTTATCTGTATTAAGAGGATGTATTTTGTGGGGTAACAGGGTGGTTATTCCTGCAAAACTACAGAAAGAGGTCTTGGAAATGTTACATGAGGGTCATCCGGGAATTGTCAGAATGAAGGGATTGGCCAGGAGTTATGTATGGTGGCCAGGTATTGACAAAATGGTTGAAAACTGGGTTGCTTCCTGTCCCAACTGTCAGGAAGTCAGGCCTACCCCATCTCTTGCCCCCAAACAGGAATGGGAATGTCCTAGGGGCCCACGGTCCAGGATTCACATTGATTTTGCTGGCCCTACCAGAGGGCACACTTTCCTTATTATAGTAGATGCATACTCCAAATGGTTAGAGGTTATCCCTATGGCATCCATCACTGCTGAAGCTGTCATCAAACAGCTTAAGAAACTTTTTGTAACTCATGGGTTGCCTGATGTGCTTGTCTCTGACAATGGTCCTCAATTTACACCCAACCTTTTTGAATCATATTTAGCACAGCAGGGTATCAGACATGCCCTTACAGCCCCTGGGCATCCTTCAGGTAATGGCCAGGCTAAACGCATGGTACGCTTTACCAAGGAGAAACTCCAACAATTTGGTCCAGGGGACATCACTGAGAAAGTTGAAAAACTACTCAGTATCCAGCACATCACTCCCAGCCCATCCACTAATTTAACTTCTGCTGAGCTTTTGATGGGCAGGAAACTAAGGTCCACTCTGGATCGCCTCCATCCCACTTATGCACTCAACGCTCCCTTAGATTCCACCAGCAAGACTCGTACATTCACTGTGGGTGATTCTGTTTATGCTAAAAACCTTATTGGTGAACCATTATGGATTCCTGCAGAGATAACCCAACTTACAGACCCCAGGTCTTACAGGGTTCAAACAGAGGATGGTGTCCTCTGGAGCAGGCACATTGATCAGTTAAGATCCAGACTACCTCAGGAGCGTCGCCATTGCTCCTTTCTGGTTCCCATACCTACTGCCTCTTCTAGGGGGGAAGGGGAGGATTATGAGGGTAATCAGCAAGCAAGAATCAACCCCATGTGTAATGAGCTAACACGACAGGAACCATCCCAAAACCTGTCACAGTGCCAACAACCATTTTTACAAATGGAAGATTGCACATCACTACCAGACTGTGGTGCTGACATTGGGTTGGAGATGGATTGGGAGGAGAGACCAGGTTGTAGTAACCAAACAGGTTCTACCATTACTAGAAGTCCAAGTAAGGAGATGTTAACAGACACATTTCCTCCCTCACAATGTGAGAACCCTAAAACACCTGAACCACAGGTCTCAACGTGCATAAGAGCCCCACCTATTTAAAAGAATACATTAGATAGATGGGGTTTGAGTATGGACTAAACCTAGTGGGGAGGGGTGTTATGTATGCAGAGTTTGAATTGATTGGTTGTTCTTGTAAAGTGTTTGAAATGATTGGTTAAAAAGTGCAGGAAAACCCTGCACTCTGATTGGCTGTCAGCCAAGGCAGCCGGCTATGTATAGCTGCCTCAGCTAAGCCAAATTGGGTCCGTTCTGAGCTGAAGTCACAATAAAACTGAAGAGCTGAAGCACTCTGTGTCTGCCTCTCTATGCAAACTTAACAGATAACTTATTGTCCTACCTGCCTTAAAAGAAGGCATGAGCCATGGTGGCCCAATGGTTAGAATGCAGTACTGCAGGCTACTGCTGCTGACTGCCGGCTGCCAGCAATTCGGCAGTTTGAATCTAACTGGCTCAAGGTTGACTCAGCCTTCCATCCTTCTGAGGTGGGTAAAATGAGGACCCAGATTGTTGGGGGCAAATATGCTGACTCTGTAAACCGCTTAGAGAAGGTTGTAAAGCACTGTGAATGGCAGAGTTGGTATTCAGCAGGTTCAGCAGTTCTGGAGAACTGGTAGCAGAAATTTTGAGTAGTTCAGAGAACCAGTAGTGGAAATTTTGAGTAGATTGGAATACCACTTCTGATTGGCCCCGCCCCCATCTATTCTCTGCCTCCCGAGTCCCAACTGATCAACTGGGTCCTCTTGTGTTGCCCTGCACAGGAGAATGGAGCTGGAAAGCAGGTTAGTAGGGTGGGGAGGGAATGGGGATTTTACAGTATCCTTCCCTTGCCACGCCCACTAAGCCATACTCACCAAGCCATGCCCACCAAGCCACGCCCACATAACTGGTAGTAAAAAAAAATTGAATCCCACCTCTGGTGAAGGGGTATATAAGTGTAAGTGCTATTGCTATTGCTACTCAAGGGTGGCTAAAAACCTGATCTTAAAATATTGCAAAATGCAAATCACTGCCTATCTTCAGAATACTTCTGATTTAAACATAATAACTCTTGGAGTAGGGTGGGGAGCTGTCTTCTCCACCCCCACAAAGTATGGCAAAGGAGTGCTTTAACACTGTTCCATCTTGTTTCACTGTTTTCTTTTTCTTTTAATTGTAAACTGTTACTTTCCATAAATGTTCCTTCGGCCTCATTACTGTGACAAAATGAGTATTAATTATAAATAACAGTTATAATTAATATATAAATAATTTATCTATTAATTATAGTAACATTCACACTTTCATCTATGAAAGAAAACAAAGATTGCCTACTTGCTTATTTGCATGTGTTGTAAACAGGAAACCAATCTATATACTACTAAAACTCTTCTATCTGCTAGATTGTGTTTAACCTTCAGCTGAGTGAAATGGTGCATCATAAGACCACAAATAGGTTGACTTATAGAAAGTGTCCATGTCCGTTCGTTAATCCTGTGGGGTTGAAATTTGGCAAAGTTGTGGCTGTTTTGGTGTTGCCCTACTGCCACACTGCCACTTTCAGCCATGGTCACATGACTGTCATTTCCTACGTTTCCTGTGAACTTCCTAAAAGGAAAATTAATGGCAAAGTTGGCTGAGGTTAGAAGTCACTCCTGCTCTCAATTCTTTTCTGGCCACCCATGGTCATTTTGTTTCTTGTCTCTGAAAACAAGAACCCAATGGACCATTGGTTGTCTTGACTATATACTATTAAAACTCTCACTGTCGTGGCCTTTAATGGGATGAAATGGTGCAATTTTTTATTAAGTTTATTTTTTATTTTATTTATTTATTTTGCCAAGCGTGCATTTGATAATATATATAAATATGCCCTTCTGGTGGCATTTTTGTCAAGGACGGACCAGAGACCACGATCGTGCATGGCTTCAATCGTGCTGTTCCTGTTAAAGGGCTCCGAATGGGGCTAGAACCACCTTGGAGGGGTGGGGAAGAAGGGGGAGACCGCCTGTCAGGTTGAGGGGAGCCACATCTCCCTTCCCTGGCTAGGTAAACTCCCCCACTGAAGACAGGCTGCAGCAGTGGCTCAACATGGCCACCCTGAAGATGGAGAACTATCCAAGACAAAGATTTTGCAGGAGTGGTGAAGAAGCAGACAGTGTGGAGACCAGGCAAACCAGGCACAATATCTGAATATAAAGGTACCCTGGATTTAAAGTTTTAAGAGACTTGTAAGAAAAATTGGAAAAGTGGCGACCAGAGGGAGTGGGGGGTGGGGAATTGGATATAAGTGAAAGTGGCTTTGAACTTTAAAAAGAGTTAAATTGAAAGAGGAAGCTAGAAGAAAATATCTGCTTCAATTGGATTATATTAAATTATATGATATTGGCACTAAACTGGCATAATTAAAAGCTGAACTTGAATGTGCCAAAAAGAAATGATACTTAACAATTGGACTTATTGGATTATTGAAACTTAAAAGCCTTAAAAGGGAAAGTGAAAATAAAAGGTGGAACTTGGACATAACAGAGAGCGCCACGTAATGGCATAGGAAAAATTTCAGTGACTCTTTAAAAAGTGTTTGATTCTCTAAAAATTGGAACTTGATACGAAGTAAGAGAAACTTTAATACAATAAGATAGAAACTCTGAAATGTGAAATTAACATATTATAAAGGAAGAAGAAAGAAGCTTGAACCCTGGGAATACTAGGTGACTGAGAAAAATTTAAAACCCAACAAAAGGAACTTAATAATAAAAATATATAAATATTGGACTATTTTGACCCTGGAAAATTGAAACAGGATTTAACAGAAGTGGATGACTAGAAGTTGCTTTAAATAAACTACTGGACAACCGGACTGGACTTAAATACTGAAGAAAGAGACAAAAGAAAAACTAAAATTGAAAGAGGTGCACAAAAATGGCAGAATTTTGTTTGGAAATAAAATCGGACTTAAGAAGTATAAGAGAAATGATATGTGAAAGAATGGAACTGTGTAGTATTGCCTTACAAATTTTAGAAATGGTGATGTTGGAGAACAAAGAAGAACAAGGAGATCCAGAAGGGAAGGAGTTGATTAGAGAAGAGGCCAGCCTCAATGAACAAATAGAGCAACGAATATTAAAACAAGAGGGAAAAAACATGGAAATTAAAACTTGGAGGTTTGAGGGGACAATTAAAAAGGTAACTGTTTGGAAAGTCAAACAAAGAAAAAGGAAACAGCAGACAAGGGAATTACAGGAGAAAGCTCAAAAGAAGGAAGGGGATAAAAATTGGAGTCAGAAATGGAGGGGGAAAATAAAGGAAAAGGGGAATAAGGGAAAGGACCAGAAAAGAAGGGGATATAGAAAGCCAAAAAAAATTGAAAATAAGCTACATGGCTACTTAAATATAAAATTCTACAGGTCACTTGAATTAATTTAGGTCACAAAGAAAATGTTATAAAACACTATCACAGATCAAATATCTAGATTTTGTGGTTTATTCATAATCCTAATTAATTAGATTTGTAAACTGTGGTGGCACAGTGGTTAGAATGCAATACTGCAGGCTACTTCTGCTGACTGCCAGCTGCCAGCAGTTCAGCAGTTTGATTCTCACTGGTTCAAGGTTGACTCAGCCTTCCATCTTTCCCAGGTCAGTAAAACTCAGCTTGTTGGTGGCAATATGTTGACTCTCTCTGTTCTGTTTTTGTTTCCAAACCATTCCACTTTAATATTCTGCCCAAAATTCTAGAGAGATGCTGCAGCTACCAAAAAAGCCAACACAATCCTAGGCTGCATTTACAGAGGGATAGAATCAGGATCATGTGAAGTGTTAGTACCACTTTTTAAGGCCTTGGTAAACCCACACTTGGAATATTGCACCCTGTTTTGGTCACTACAATATATGTAAAAAAAAAAGATGTTGAGACTCTGGAAAGAGGGCAGACAAGAGCAACAAAGATGATTAGGGGACTGGAGGCTAAAACACATGAAAAATAATTGCAGGAATTGAGTATGTCTTGTCCAATGAAAGCTGCCAACTTATTTTTCAAAGCACCAAAGACAAGAAGCAATGGATGAAAACTAACTAAGGAGAGAAGCAACCTAGAGTTAAGCAGAAATTTCCTAACAGTTAGAACAATCAGCCAGTAGAATGGCCTGCCTTCAGAAGTTGTGAATGTTCCATCACTGGAGGCTTTTAAGAAGAGACTGGACAGCCACTTGCCTGGAATGGTGTAGGAATAGGATCTCCTGCTTGAACAGGGAATTGGACTAGAAGATCTCCAAAGTCCCTTCCAACTCTGATGATGTTCTACCTTCTAGTTAACAATGTTAGGCTAGACAGACCAATGATCTCACCCAGAACCAGGGGTGGGATTCAAATTTTTAACAACCGGTTCTGTGGGAGTGGCTTAGGTGGTGGGCATGGCTTCATGGTCATGTCATTGGGTGGACATGGCTTGGTGGTCATGTTATTGGCTGGGTGTGGCCAACTCAATATCACTCACATCGAGGCACCATCTCCTTGCCTGGCCTCTCATGACTGTGGGGATGCTGCAACAGTTGTAAGTGTGAAAAATGGTCATAAGTTACTTTTTTCAGTGCCATTGTAACTTTGAATGGTCACTCCACACAAGCAAAGTACCAGCAAAGGAGGGGGAAAAAACTCCAAAGATGTTCCTGAGACAGGAAGTCTAGTCCTGCCAAGAATGTAATAAGCGTTAATGGAGAGGCAGTTTCTGTAAACAACACCAGAATGTTTCCTTCCTGCCTTCCTTACAGGATTAGGCCAGTAATTTCTTCTAACAACCTGTTCTCCGAACTGCTTAGAATGTTAACAACCAGTTCTAGTGAATAAGGTGCGAACTGGTAGAATCCCACCCCTGCCCAGAACTACAGAGCTTCCTTGTCCCCCACCTTCGTCCAAGATGCAAAATGAACAAATAAATGACTACAAACATTTCACATGACCTGCAGTTATTCTCCTTCGTATTTGGGCAGAAAGAAGTAAAAAGCTTCTTTAAACATGAATGATGGAGTTGAATTGATTTTCTACTTTCACATCTATTTTGTATACTACATTTTGAATGTCATCGCATTCTTATGCATATGTTTAATGGGAACATATTGCCTCTATCTGGAATGTGTGAAAGACAGCATTTTTTTAAAAAAAGGCTCATTTCGAGATTTTCAGTATTCAGAGGCTGTAAACTGAAATAAACCAACAAGCTCAAAACCAAGCAACTGTCGAAATGGAAAGGCACTTATCTAATTCTTTGTGCAGAGATAGGGACAATGAGTAAGAAACTGATTTTATGCAAGCCTGTGTAGAGAAGAAATGATGAAATTATTGCCTGCTGGTTTTTGTCCCAAATTATCATTAATTCTGTAAGTATTTCCAGCCATCTAAATGGATTGTTTGTATATTTCTTTCCCTTGAAGAAATAAATCAGATATGTGTGCCATTGCTGATATTTTGGGGAAGAGGGGTTGGAGGAACTGAGGCAAGAAATGAAGTTCTAGGCCTTACTGATAAATTGAAAGTAAACAAATTGCATGCTCCTATCAATCAAAAAGATCATAAAGAAGTGAAATCTGAAATTGCTGATATAGCAAGGAAATGCTAGGAAATGCCAATGTAAGACTTTTAAAAAATGCACACAAACTGTTTCAAAATGCTCTTACAAATATTTACTGTATGTTCAAATGTACTTGAGCATGTCAGAATTCAGGAAGCCCTGAAAACACAACTACACAGCAGAAGTTGAGGAATCCACACAAATCTTTTGGCTACTTCTCAACTGAAGAATTCTAATGACTTATTTATTTCTCAGATATATAGGGCCTCCTGACTTTATTGGAAATCTCTAGACTATAAACCATAACTCTTCAGACATAAACCATATTCCATTCATGAGGATTGCTCCAAAATTCTCTTCTACTTTGACAGACATTTCTAAAGCAAATTCTCTTCCATCTAAATCAGAGGTCCTCAAACTTGGTAACTTTAAGACTTGTGGACTTCAACTCCCAGAATTCTCCAGCCAGCTGGCTGGAGAATTATTGGGAGTTGAAGTCCACAAGTTTGGGGACCCCTGATCTAAATGAATGACCACTTGAATTTTTTCCATGGCACTATATAAAAACTATTATTCTCAATCTTAAACCCATTCTATTCATCAAACCATTTAATTATCTATTTTTACATTTTTGTTAACATCTTCATATTCTGTTTATTAATCTTAAAATTCTAATTTGCTCATTAATATTCCTATTTCCTTTAAATGATCTTCCAGAACCAACACCAAATCTTCAAACACCTTTAACTTGTAAGTTCCTTTTTAAAATTTAACTCTCATAATCCTCTGATTTTGTCTTATATCTCTATTCCATATTTCAAGAACCAAAGTAAACAAGACAGAAAACAGTGGACATTCTTGTCTTACTTCTTTTTTGCATCTCGCATGTTACATCTCCATTAACAATTATTTGTGCTTCCTGTGAAGTGTAAATTGATCTTACCCATTTTATAAACTTCTCTCCAAACTTCAAATCTTCCAAAACCTTAAATAAGCCCAGTTCAAATTGTCAAAGGCCTTCTTTGCTTCTTAAAATAAATCAGTGCATCTTGATTTTCATTATGTTGCTCCAAATATTTCAAAATACCCAACACATTTCTAACACTATCCTTTATGTCTCTTAAAACACTATCTATCAGCTTTGGAATCCCTATTAAAAGCTGCCACACAGCTACGAAGGATGGGAGGGGGGTTGTTGTTATTTGAGTAATTTTCAGTAGACATAATAGATACGTAAGACTGTCAAGGTCATTTTCTATGGTGCAGCAAGAATTATAGTTGAAGGGTGATTGGTTCATGTGATTTATGATGTGGGAGAAAAGGGATGGGTGTTGATTGAGTATTGTGGGAAGTCTGGAAGGAACCTTAGTTCCGGAATTCCACAGACGTGCCAAGTTCCTGTTTTAAATAAAGCACTTTGAGAATATGCTTGTCTTGGAGTTACTGATTGAAACAGACAATTTCTGGAACTCTGACACTATCCTTTATGTCTCTTAAAAACCCACATGAATCTCCTGAATAAATTCTTGCAGAATTATTTTCAGTCTATCAACTAAAATCGTTGTGAATAATTGATTTTTATTTTTCATAATATTGTCCTTCAGTGGTGGGATTCAAGTTTTTTACTACCAGTTCTGTGGGCATAGCTTGGTGGGCCTGGCTTGGTGGGCATGACAGGGGAAGGATACTGCAAAATCCCCATTCCTTCCCCACCCCACTAACCTGCTTTCCATCTCCATTCTCCTGTGCAGGGCAACCAAAGAAGACCCAGCTGATCAGCTGGGACTCAGGAGGTAAAGAATAGGTGGGGGCGAGGACAGTCAGAGGTGGTACTCCAAACTACTCAAAATTTCCACTACTGGTTCTCCAGAACTGGTCAGAACTTGCTGAATATTACCTCTGTTGCCCACACCATAAATTAACATTAAAATAGACATCTTATGCTACTTTAGAAGGAGTGGAGTGGAGTGGAGTGGAGTGGAGTGGAGTGGAGTAGAATAGAGTAGAGTAGAGTAGAGTAGAGTAGAGTAGAGTAGAATAGAATGTGGTGATCTTCTAGTCCAGCCCACTGTTCAAGCAGGAGATCTTATACTATTTCAAATAAGTGGCTGTCCAGTCTCCTCTTAAAAACCTCCAGTGATCAAGCAGCACAACTGCAGAAGGCAAGCTGTTCCTGGGGAGGGGAGGAGGAGGAGGAGGAGGAGGAGGAGGAGGAAGAGAGGAAGAGGAAGAAGAAGAAGAAGAAGAAGAAGAAGAAGAAGAAGAAGAAGAAGAAGAAGAAGAAGAAGAAGAAGAAGAAGAATTATTTATTCGACTTGTATGCCGCCCTTCTCCCTAAGGACTCAGGGCGGTGAACATTAAAACAGAACCAAATTTACAATAAAAATCCATTAAATAGAACAAGTCAAATACATTAAAATACATTAAAACAAATAAATAACCCTAAAACCCCACCCGGGTAATTCCAGGCTGGCCTGTTGGAACAACCAGGTTTTCAGGTCCCGGCGGAAGGAGCGGAGATCAGGGGCCAAACGGAGATCCACGGGAGCTGATTCCAGAGGGCGGGTGCTCCCATGGAGAAGGCCCTAGCCCTGGGGACCGCCAGCCAACAATGCCTGACCAACGGTATCCCAAGGAGGCCCCTCCGATGGGAGAGAAGAAGAAGAAGAAGAAGAAGAAGAAGAAGAAGAAGAAGAAGAAGAAGAAGAAGAAGCAAAACAACAACAACAACAACAAAACAACAACAACAGCAGCAACCTTGGGGGAGGGGGAGGGGGAGGAGGAGGAACATGGCTATAGGATCTCTCTTTCTGACTCTCTCCAAAATTACCAGCAGTCTTTTCCTCTGGAACAGATGTGTCAATCTCACATCATCACATAACGTATCATGACTTTTTTCCCCTTCACCAAACCGGGCATGGTTTGGCCAGCCACACCAGCATCAACCCGCATGCCACAAGTTTGATACCCCTGCTCTAGAACAAATAAGAAGGAAAACAAAAAAGAAGGCAAGGGCATGTTCTGAATTCATGTATGAGAAGGATAGAAAGCTTTTAATCACACTGTGTTTGTAGCAGGATGGAAGTCAATTCAGGTTCTTAAAACTGGTGGGAAGAGGTAACATCACCCCTTCCTTTCTACATCACTATGGTAAGACTAGAGAGACTTTACATCAGGGGTGTTCAACATAAGTTTAAAATTTGTGGACTTCAACTCCCAGAAATCCCCAGCTAATTGGTGTCCACAAGTCTTAAAGATGCCAAAGTTGGACACCTCTGCTTTAGATGATTCACTTCCTCTGATATAGTAGTTCTCTCCCAAAGAAATCTGAATCAGTAGGACAGTCCTTTTGTCAGTGTTCCAAATAACAACCTCCAAAGAAAGAGACTCTGAGAATATCATCTTCCCAAAGATCCACTTTATTAGAGAGGTCATATTGGCACATCTGGGGAAAACCTAAATCTGAGAGTTCTGGGTTTTCCCTAACCCAAAGAAAACCCAAAATCCAACCCCTGCACCCAATCATCCATCACATTGTCCAATCCTCACATCGTTCCAACTGGAGACTACCCCCAGTCACGCCCCTCCAGGTGCAGGTTAACATGTCCTTGACTTTCTGAGAAAGGCATGTTGTTGTGACTAATCTTCCACCACTCTTGAAATCCCCCCTCCCAAATTCTCAGGCCCAGAAGCCTCAAAGAAAAATGGCTTCCAAACTGTCACCTTTTTCAACAAATGTTTTAAGTGTGGAGTTTTTTTAGATTCATTTTTTGCTGGTAAGAGAGGAAGAGCAAACCTTAATAGTTTTTCAAACCTTAGAGAAAACTTGACTTTAGGAACAAAAGGCAGTTCTGTCATGTCATGCAGACATAATGTTTATGTAAATGGAGATAACAAGAAAATGATTATCAGGAAACAACCTTAATATCCCCTTTATTGTCTTTTCTTTTAGTGACTATTATTTTCCTCTGCTTTATAATTTCTATTTCACCAAATGAACCCAACCCATCAGGAATTCCAAAATAAATTAAATGTATAATGGAAACACATTAGACAATCATGTTTGTATATGCAACATGGTGTCAGTAACGCCATATTGAGGACACCCTTACTCAAAGGAATTATCTCCTATTAATGCCTTTGATGCAGATCTGTAAAAGCACAATGGAGAAATCCAATACAGAAATCCTGTCACAAAACTGTATGCTCTTATCAGCAAAGTGTGTGTAGATTCTTCAAATACATTTCAGGTAATTAGAGGAAATGAAGATTGAGTACCAAATTATCTGTCCAATCATAAAAAATGCAGCCCAGATCATCCTCTGGATGAACTCCTCTGACACAACAGTCTTCAAGTGGCATGACCAGAAGTCAAACCATGTTGACAATGAATAACACCTGTTTGACTGAGATGAAAGCAAAGTCATTAGCCATGCCAAAACTCACCATGCACATGAATTCATCAAAGCCTGGTTCTCTACAAATGGATCCATCAATAAACACATTGACTAAGAACCATCATATGAATCTATAAGAAATGGGACACCCAAACGACCAATTAACAAGAGATCCGACCACATCCTCACCAGTTGAATTTTGTACCATGTAAACAACCAGTCACATGACCAACTGACAACAACACCATGCAAGACTTATATAAATGGAAGAAAACCAGAATAAAACAGTTCACCCAAAACCCCACTGAGGATGTTACCTAGTCTGGTAACTAATATTCCAGGAGCAAGCTTGGAGAACAAACCATTGCCAAATCTACAACCCGAACTACGAATACTCTCTACTATTTCAAACAACAGTCTTCATTTTCGCTCAGTTCCACATTTGACACTTAGTAAAGACCAGCTAAAACAAATAGTTTCCTAAAATTCAAGGGCAAACTGGTTTTCTATTTTCACAAGACCAAAAGAAATGGATTCACTGGAGTTTGGAAGTTGGAGCAAACATCTCCGTAGGGGCTTTTTTCTACTAGCACTACTTGAGTGGAACTTATGATTTGATAATCAGAAAAAAAAGCATGCTATGGTAAGTATGCTGCTTTCCTGGATTCATTTGATGTTCATTGTAGGAGCTCAGCTTATAATGAATGTGGCTGATTTCATTGAGATGACACATATAGGGTTTCCTGTTTCTACCAAGAGGACACTTGTAATTCAGTGTTCATTATCTGTACTTAATTCACCCAAGAAAATATGAGCCAGCAGTGTGCAGCAGTAGCTATAAAAGCTAATGCAATCCTAAATTGCATTAACAGAGGAATACAATCAAGATTAAGTGAGGTACTAATACCACTCAATAAATCCTTAGCAAGACCACACCTAGAGTACTGAATCTGTTTCAGTCACCACACTTTAAAAAAGACGTTGAGGCTTTAGAAAAAGTGCAGAGAAGAGCAACCAGGATGATTAGGGGACTGGAGACTAAAACATATGAAGAACGGTTACAGGAACTGGGCTTGGCTAGTCTAGTGAAGAGAAGGACCAGGGGAGACAGGATAGCAATCTTCCAATAGTTGAGGGGTGCCACAGAGAGGAAGGGGTCAAGCTATTTTCCAAAGCACCTGAAGGCCAGACAAGGAATAATGGATGGAAATTGAACAAGGAGAGATTTAACCTGGAAATAAGGAGAAACTTTCTGACAGTGAGAACAATCAACCAATGGAACAGAAGTTGTGGGAGCACCATCAGTTGAGACTTTCAAGAAGAGATTGGACTGCCATTTGTCAGAAATGGTGTAGGGTCTCCCGCTTGGGCAGTGGGTTGGTCTAGATAACCTATAAGGTCCCTTCCAACTCTGATTATCTGAATTATCTGAAAATGAACACCTAAGCCACTGCTTTTACTTTATAATAATTTGTACTCAAATGTTGATGGAACTGAATAAGCACTGGTGTTAGCAATCTTGTGAAAATTCTCTCTGAGTGCTGAGACAAAATGTTAGCTTTGTGGCTTCCTACAAGCTTAAAGGGAATAATTTGGACCACTCTAGCAGAGCCCTTCTTTCGAGGGCTCCCCAGTAAAAGATAATTACAAAAGGCTGCCACCAGTACAGTTGAAATTCTTGATGCTCCCTATTATGTCCATCTGGGGTGTTCTTAGCCCTTTACCCTTGGGACCCCAACAACTCTGTGGATAATTGATTCCAATGGCAAACTGTTCTTAAATACAAAAATGCTTTAGACTTCTTTGCCCAGAACCCAGACTGCAGAACCTAATAAAATCTTCTGAACATCCAGAAAACAGAAGGAGTAGATGGCAGCCATGACATCTTGCACACTGGGAAGATTTTAATGAGAAATTTCCTTTTCAAAGTAATGAAACCAAATCTCCAGATACAAGAAAAATAGTTAGAAAAAGGTGATGCAGAAAAGAAAACAAGAGAAGGCAGCAATGGAGAAATAAGAATTGACCACATTTTTTATTTATTTATTTCATTTAGTTTAGTTTAGTTTAGTTTAGTTTAGTTTAGTTTAGTTTAGTTTAGTTTAGTTTAGTTTAGTTTAGTTTAGTTTTATTGGACTTATATGCCGCCCTCTCTCCCAAGGGACTCAGGGCAGCTTACAGTAAAAAAATAGAAATACAATTAATTAAAATACATTAAAACCACAGTAGCGAAGCCCAATAAAAAGTAAAAACCCAATTAAATTTAAAATAACAATAAAACCCTTACCCCTCAGTCCAGGCCGGATTCTTGAAACAACCAGGTCTTTAGGTCATGGTGAAAGGAACGGAGGTCAGGGGCCAACCGGAGCTCTAAGGGGAGTCAATTCCACAGGGTGGGCGCCCCAGAGAAGGCCCTGCCCCTGGGTGCCGCCAGCCGACATTGTCTGGCCAACGGGACCCTAAGGAGGCCCTGCCTGTGGGAGCACACAGGGCGATTGGAGGTCGACGCTGGCAGGAGATGCTCCTGCAAGTACCCCAGACCCAAGCCATGTAGGACTTTGTATGTTAGCACTAACACCTTGAATTATTTATTTGTCAAGCATGTATTAGATAACATGTATGTATATAAACATGATTATGAATACATGAAATGGATACGAATAAATTGTAATATATATCTATACAGGGGTCACAAATGATGCACTATCTAATAATCACAGAATCTCAGAGTTGAAAGGAACTCAGAACTTATCTAGTCCAATTCTTTGCTCACTGAAGGATCTGAAGCATTTCAGACAGATGCTTATATAATCTCTCTTTGAAGACCTCCAGTGAAGAGAACATGCCATTCTCCCACTATTTGAAGTTCTTAACATGGGAGATTCCTTCTAACAGCTAATCTGAATCTAATTGCCTGGAATTTCAATCTGTTTGTTTTGGTCATGTCCTTCAAGGTAACCAATAATGCATACCTTCACTTCTTTACATGATAACATTTGAGATTTTAACCATTTTTCAAAGGACTTGTTTTTCAGTGACCTCATGTTGTTGATAGTTTTCCTCTGAATTCACTCTAAATTGTTGAGTCATTTTAGGCCATGGTGCCCAGAATTAGACAGAGGGGAATAGAATGTATAAGGAGAGTGGTGGGGGAGTTGATATTAGTTGATCAACCACTTCCAGTGTTGATAATCCCCATTGGGGCCTCAGGCCAACCAGCAGAGCCAGAACTTCAGACTCTTGTGGAAGGCCAGGAAGATATGAGCCAACCTTACCTCAGGGGACAACATGTTCCAGAGGGCTGGGATTCCTGGACTGGCTGGATCCACAGCATGCCTCCTCTGCCAGCAGGGTTGGAGCAGGCCTGTCCTAAAGGGGAGAGATGGGTCCTCAAGTAATGTAGACCCATGCCAAGCAGGACTTTATAGGTCATGACCAAAACATTGAACTGTGGAAGCAATCTGGCAGCCAATGCAGCTCATGGAACAACAATGCAACAGGGACTTCTGTAGGAACCCCAAAGACTCTGCACCAGTTGAAGCAGGGGTGGTTTGCAAATATTTTTACTACCGGTTCTGCAGGTGTGGCTAGGTGGGAGGGTTAGGTCAGCATGGCCATGTGACTGGGTGAGCATGGCTTCTCTTTTTTTTGCAGCACTCCCCCCGTGCTCCATTTTTTGGGCCTCCTGGGGGTGGTGTTTGCTCTCAGGAGGCTTCCTTCATGCCCAGAAAGGCAAAAAATGGAGCATGTTTTTTGGCCTCCTGGGCCTCAGGGAAGCCTCCCAGGTGAAGCAGTAAGACAGCAAGGGGGATCCCAGCACAGCTGATCATCGGAACAGCTGATCGTTGGGAGGGAAAAAAAGAAAAGAAATACCTTAAGGAGTGACTGGATGGGGAGAATGCAGTCAGCAATGTCGGGCATGCGCACAATGTCACGCATGAGTGATAAGGACTGACTGGGGGGGGAGCGGCGGGCAGAGAGGGGCAGGGCCAGCCAGGGGCATGATTTGCCAGTTCTCCAAACTGCACAGAATCATAACAACTGGTTCTATAGAACCAGTCCAAACCGGTAGAATTCCACCCGTGAGTTGAAGCCTCCAAATACTCTTCAAAGGTAGCTCCATGTAGAGAATTAATACATCCCAAAATAGCATTTGGTTTTTTAGAATCTGAATCATATGTTTGGCTCATTTTTTTCTTGATCTGGTAGAACAACCAGATTATTTTCACATGTACTACTACCAAGTCAGATCTCCCTCATCTTATATTTGTACCTTTCATTCCTGCCTCCCTACCACCAGCACCCTCGGTTGCAGGATTTTGCACTTCTCCATGTTAAATTCCATCCTGTTTGCTTCAGCCCACATCATGAATTATGGTATTTTGCAATGCAAGAAACAAATATGGCTGTTACAGTATGGCCAATAAATATAGGTAACAATGACTTTTCTTTGTTTTTTGTTAAAAAGACAGAGGCAGTGAGAAGATAAATGTCTCCCTGTTCCCCTGGCATTTGGGACTGGTATATGCTAGCAATCCATCCAATGGTTTGCAGAGGCTGCAATCTCTACTCTTCATCTCAAGGGTGTACTTCTATTTGCAATTTATTATAACAGCAAATGGTTCAGTCCTCCACTTCTTTCAGGGCATTAATCTAGTGTGGATGGGCGGATGGGTAGGGCTGTGTATCTGTGTGGCTGTATGTTTTAAAAAAACAATCTACAAAAGAGAAAATGGCTGGCAGGAATTAGCTATGATGGTTTAACCAAATGTCTTGCTAACAGATTATTTTCCCTTTTAATTTCTACTAAAGTTCAAATGTTGCAATGTGAATAGTCGCTACTCTTCAATTTGATTAGAGAAATTGCTGTGGAATGTAATTTCAGAAAAGAAGATAATGTGAATGAAATTCTCAAGCATTCTTGTACCGGGGTGCATTCTGGCACTGCTTTTATTGTAAAGCAGGGGTGTCAAACTCAATTTCATTGAGGGCAGCATCAGGGTTGTGTTTGACCTCAGAGGGGTGGGGGCATGGCCAGGTTGGGCATGGCCAGGTTGACATCCATTTTCAACTGGGATGGTCTCCTGCAGCCCTCTGCCAGCTTTGTTTTTGGCTGTGACAGCCTCCTGCAGCCCTCTGCCAGTGAAAATAGAGGGGGCCACCCTGGAAACAGTGAAGGACTGGCCAACAGTGCCTCTGGCAGCAAAAATGGAGCTCGAGGGCACAGTCCCCCCCAAGCTCTGTGTTTTTTTTTTGGCAGAGAGCTGCAGGGGGCTGTCATGGTCAAAAACAGAACTTGGGGGGAGCCACTGACAGAAGCACCATGGATCAGTCCTTCACTGTTTCCAGGGCAGCCCCACAGGACAGATCTAAGCACCCCACAGGCCAGATCTGGTCACAGGCCTTGAGTTTGACACACCTGTTCTAAAGGGATACAAGAGGAGTTTAGGAACACCCTGAATTTCACTATTCAATCCACTCCTGAAAAGTCATCCATCACTCTTAGCTTCTGCCTTTCCATTAAATCCCAAGAGACAATTCAACCTGAGAAATTCCTCCCAGGGAGCATTTTCAAAGCTCCTGCCAACTCTAGATAGGAGTCTATCTGATCTGGAGTTGCTACAGACATTCTCCTTCCACTGGAGAAGTTTTCATAAATCATCCATCCTTTTCCCTTATCCATTAATTTGCTTGAAAATTAAGACGGTGATTGTTTCTGGGTGCAATTCATGGTGTTGATTGTAAGCTATTAAGCCCCACATGGCATAAGGCTTGGTTACTTGATGGGCTACATGTCTCCTATGACACCTGCTTGACCAATTTGATCCTGGTTGGTGTAGTCCAGGTTCTATAGATTGAACAATGCTGTCTCTTAAGATACATGTAGCTTGTCTTCTCTGTAGCAGTGTCTATCCTCTGGAATGAGGTTGCCCCAGAGATCCAGATGGTTCCCATTCTGTTGTTCAGAAGAACTCAGCAATGGAGAGTAGAACCCTCACGTTGTTGTTCTTGTTATCTTTTATTTTTATTCTGTATGCTTTATTGATTATCTCGATTTTCTTTGGTTGTTGTGAGCCACCCAGAGTCACTGAGAGTTGAACAGAATACAAGTTTAATAAATTATGATTGGTTGCCTAGTCAGCCAAAGTTTTAAACTGTCTGCCTATCAAGTGCTTCCTAAGGATCTGGGATAGGCAGATGTTAGAATATTAAAAGTATTCTCACAGGATGTAAGCTGTTCCAAGTAAAGCTGCCTTTTCCAATTGACTGCTGGGGATTTTGTCAATGTCGATAGTGTTCAAATTGTGCTCCAAATGTTCTGGAATTATACCCAAGGCGCCTATTACTATTGGTACTATTTTTGCTTTCTTTTCTCATATTCATTCTATTTTTATTGTCGGTGGAGGGGGGGAAGTAATGGATAGAAGCTTAACAAAAAGAGATCCAACCTAGAACTAAGGAGAAATTTCCTGTCAATGAGAACAACTAATGACTTGAATTAGTGAAATGACTTGCCTCTAGAAGCTGTGGTGCTCCATCACTGGGGGGTTTTAAGAAGAAGTTAGGCAGCCTCTTGTTTGGAATTATATAGGATCTCCTGCCTAAGCATCAGGTTAGACTAGAAAGCATTAAACATCTATTCCAATGATGTGATTTTGTGTTCTACATTCTGAGTCAAATACTTTCTTTCAGTCAATCCAAACCCCATTCAAGTTGGTTTTTCTTCTGTTGCAGCCTTCCAAAATAATCTCGTCAATTTGTAACTAATATTATATTTATTTATTAAATTTATATGCTGCCTATCTCACAGCTTATGGACACCATAAAAAGAAAGGTAGAAGATATTAATATTTATATTAAAATGAACAGATATCTTCTTCTCACTTTTAACATGGAATGCCCCAGTGGTGGGATTCAAAAGTTCCCACCACCAGCTCTGTGGGCGTGGCTTGGGGGGCATGGCTGCAGGGATGGGACTGTGTGACTTGCGCGATTTTGTGCATGTGCGCCAATCACAAGCTTTGTGCATGTGTTAAATCAGTAAAAACTAAGCTACTGTGCCTCTCAGTTGTTTAGCACAGCAATCCACTCTGGCACGGCAAACAGCTGAGAGGTTAAAAAGGACCTAGGAACAGGGCTGGTGGGTGGGCCCAACTGCAGAGCATCGGAGAGACTCAGAGTGAACCAATTCTCTTCCAGCTGATCTTTGGCGCTACCAGTACACCAGAACTGAGCCAAACTGGTAGAATCCCACCCAGGGGTGGGATTCAAATTTTTTAACAACCGGTTCTGTGGGTGTGGCTTAGTTGGTGGGCATGGCTTGGTGGCTATGTTATTGGCTGGGTGTGGCCAACTCAATATCACTCACATTGAGGCACGCATCTCCTTGCCTGGCCTCTCATGACTGTGGAGATGCTGCAACAGTCGTAAGTGTGAAAAATGGTCATAAGTCACTTTTTTCAGTGCCATTGTAACTTTAAATGGTCACTCCACACAAGCAAAGTACCAGCAAAGGAGGGGGAAAAAACTCCAGAGAAGTTCCTGAGACAGGAAGTCTAGTCCTGCCAAGAATGTAAAAAGGGTTAAAGGAGAGGCAGTTTCTGTAAGCAACACCAGAATGTTTCCTTCCTGCCTTCCTTACTGGATTAGGCCAGTAATTTCTTCTAACAACCAGTTCTCCGAATTGCTTAGAATGTTAACAACTGGTTCTAGCGAATAGGTGTGAACTGGTAGAATCCCACCCTTGATACCACCACTGGAATGCCCCCATTAGCATCTATCACTCTGCTGTTTTATTCCTCTGTTGATATTATTATTATTATTATTTGAACCCTGGCTGCAAACCCTCCCATTAAGACTCAGATATCTATAATAAGCCTGAAGAGGAGAAGCAAATGTTTTGTGGTTAATTGTTCATTCATCTGACTTGTTTGCCTCTAACTAAATTCGAAGGACAAGAATGTACAGGTTAGTATTCTATTTTATCTTCCCATAAGCCCCAAAGACAGCAATATCTATTACAATCTTCATTTTTAACAATACTTTTCTACTATCTGAAAATGACATGTTTCCAAATCTTATTGTAAACAAGTACAATACTTTCCCTCTAACACTCGTTCATAGAATGGTTGATTATACTAGCAGTGTTTCTCAACCTGTGCAACTTTAAGATTGTGTGTACTTCAGTTCCCAGAATTCCCCAACCATCATGGCTAGCTAGGGGATTCTGGGAGTTGAAATCCACACATCTTAAAGTTGTCCAGGTTGAGAAGCCATGAACTACAAGCATATCACAAAAGGAAGAATTCCCGATCTCTCTCCAGAAGTTTCAGAGTCTTCGTAAAAGCAAAGAGAACATGACAATAGGAGAACAGATTGTCCAAGCTGCTCTTAAAATATTGAGCTATAAAACACAAGATTGTAAGAACCTTCAGATGTAATTGAACAATAGAATGGTTCCTGTGTTCTTCAAGTCACAAGGAATGAAGGAGGGAGGGAGGAAATAACTCAGCTCTCATCTCTTATTTAACAGCTTCTTCTACAAAGGGTAAAAATGATTTCATGTTTCTGTTCAAGTATCAAGGAAGCAATACTTTACAGAAGCTTTCTGTATGTGTGTGTGTGAGAGAGAGAGAGAGTGAGAAAGAAAGACTAAAGAAGGAAAGGTCAATTGACCTTCTAGCTGAATGGGCCATAATCATACCCAACTGCCAGACATATCTTGGAGTGTTTCCATAAAGCAGTTCAAGGGACATCAACAACATTATGAAATGACTCTACACAAAGTGAGAAAAGGCCTCAGGCCACACAGGCAACCCAAGGTGTTTCCTTTATTATGTGCCCAAGTTGGAACAATATCTATAAAATCAAGAGTCGAATGCTTTATAAATCCAGGCAGCCTGCACATTGGAGACCAGCCATATTTGTTAGTAAGAAGGAGAATCAACAACCTTTGTGAAAAGCCAGAGGTTCACATAACCTTGGAAGGAAAGGATCTGCTGCTTTTGCTTTATTTAAATTAAGCATCATTACTCTCTGTAAGTCATAGCAACTGTAGGAGCTTCATCACTGGAAGCTTTCAAGAAGAGACTGGACTGCCATCTGGGGTTGGGCCAGATGACCTACAAGGTCCCTTCCAACTCTGTTAATCTCTTAATCTGTTAAACCTTCACCCCACCAACTAGTTTCTTTTTAGAATAAGAATAAGGTTGCACAGAGGTCAATTTGGGAAAGATTAATTACTTAATTCAAATATTAGTAGATGTATATATGGGGGCGCAGTGGCCTAGAGGATAAGATGCTGGGCTTGCTAACCAGAAGGTTGGCAGTTCAAGACCCAATTATTCCATGATGGGATAAATTCCTACTGTTTCTCCAGCTCCTGCCAATTTAACAATTTGAAAGCATGCAAATGCAAGTAGATAAATAGGTACCTCTTTGGTGGGAAGGTAACAGCATTCTGGGCATCTCAGCCTATAGTCATGCTGGCCACATGATCACAAAAGCCTCTTCGGACAACCCTGGATCCCTCAGCTAGGAAAGGGAGATAAGCACCAACCCCTAGAATCAGACACAACTGGGCAGAGGAAACCTTTACTTTTATGTATTCTAGATTTGCCAAATATACAGAAGAAGCCAAAATAAATATTCAGTCTTTGCAATTTTCCCCCAAGTATGTATAAAAGGGAGAAAATTAATGGGTAAATGCATTGATTGGTGTAGGGAAATGCTTGCAAAAAGAGTGCACTATTATAAGAGCAGGAAAATGTGTTGTCTATCTATTTATGTGATTTTTTTCCAATTTGTTTAAACAGCATAAATGAATTTAAACCAGATGCTACTCTGGATATCTTTGGATACAATCTATTTCTATTAGCCACCTGGGTAGGCTCTAAAGAAGGCTAGTTTTCTAAATAAATAGAAACCTCTGGACATTAATAAATAGTAGTTTGACCCATATCCAGAACCTATCTTTGTCTTTGTATCATTCATTAAGTCTATCCATTACTCATCATAAATAATCAATTTAATCATATTTTTAGATGTAGTCCTATTCCATGTGTAGACATGAAAAGGTATACTTAAATCACAAATATTTGAAGAAGACATTTTTTCTATACATATACTCACCAATCAATCAACATTCTAATTCATTCTTGGGTTTCCAGTTGGGTCAATAACTTATATCCCTCTCACCCATCCACTTGGGCCATATAGCAGAATAATACATTTGTCTGTTTGTTTAAAACAACTATATAACCACTCATGTTATAACCAACTCTAAGCTGCTCCCAAGCAGAAGTTAAAGCAGCATTAAAAACATATTAGAACTATAAAATTGAGCAAACCAAAAACATTAAAAACAACCCAGAACTGGTGTCAAGTCAGACTTCAATGATGAAATGTAAGGGGCTGAAGTCTACACATCTTAAGAGTTGAAGGTTGACAAATACTAGGCTAAGTTATCAGCCTTAGTCATCCCATATAATGGATAATGATTATGCCACTCATTGTGGGCACATTTCTCCTCTCTACTACCAGCAAAATCACATTTCTCCTCTCTACTCCAGGCATGTTCACATGATTCTACCAAAATGAGGATCTGTAATCTAGAAAACACTTTACAAAGGAGCATGTTATTACCCACATGCAACTATTCAGAGGTATATGCAACCTACTGACCCATCTTTGGGATGAACATTTTTTAGAAAATCAATCGTTTAAATGTTGTGTTTGATTGAATCAAATTTGCTCATCTAGCCCACTATCCTGGCTTCTACTGTGCACAACTACTGAGAGGATTGGTTAACTTTGATTAGAACAATTTCCTCCCTCTCCCAAACTGCAACTTGCCCCACAACAAGGCAGTGAGGGACAAACAGTGTAGATGCACTGAGTGGATATCCCAAAGGTGCTTTTTCCAAAAGGCAAATGGGCTTTCTTGTTTTTTTTTTAAATGTTTCATTTCTCATCCAAGAAGCTTCTTCACTTCTGAAGAACTGAACTGAAGAAGCTTCTTGGATGATAAACGAAATGTTTAAAAAGAAAAAAGAAAGAAAAAAAGAAAATCCAGTTTCTTTGGGAAAAGCACCTTTGAGGCAACCATGATCTGGATGACTGAGAATAGCCATAGGCATTGAATAGGTATTTAAACTGTAGGTGCAAGGATTGTCAGAAGACAACTCAGAAAAGAATGGGGCTGTTATTTTTTTTAATGTAGCCCTTTCATTCTTAGCAGTAGGGCTTTGGGCATTGAAAAACCTTACTGATGTCTCCCCAAACCAAACATGACATTCCCACAAGAAGTAATTCTATGTCAGAAACAGATCTTGGTGTTCCTCTTGTGACAGTGGCATTATACAACTCTAACTGGTATTTCATACAAGCTTCTGATGATGGAAACCAGGAAGGCCAACTTTCCTTCCCCTGTAGCCATTCATTCGAAGTTTACAACAGAGTTCAGACATGGTGAAACAGGGTGCCTTTTATCAGGGTTCCTTAGAATGGCTCAAATAAGATTGTAAGCAGTCTTGTTTGCAGAAATGTTTCATTCAGTCAGTCAGCTCCTTCTTGTAATCCCTCTCACAATACAGAGCAGTGGTGGGATTCAATTTTTTTTACTACCTGTTCTGTGGGCGTGGCTTGATGGGTGTGGCAAGGGAAGGACACTGTAAAATCTCCAGTTGGAGGTGGTATTTGCCGGTTCTCCAAACTACTCAAAATTTCTGCTACCAGTTCTCCAGAACTGGTCAGAACCTGCTGAATACCACCTCTGATACAGAGCAAAACTCACCCCTCTGATTTACACTTTCTTTTGTTTCTACTGGCCACAACTCCTGAGAGATTTGGTTAACTGTGATCAGTTAAGATAGCCCAGCTTAATTTTGAGGGACCTGTAGTTTCCCTCATCTCAGTTAGCATCTACAGTAGGGGTCTTCAAACTTCACAGCTTTAAGACTTGTGGACTTCAACTCCCAGAATTCCTCCTCCTGTCTTGTTAGCTCAGGAATTCTGGGAGTTGAAGTCCACAAGTCTTAAACTTGCCAAGTTTGAAGACTCTTGAACTACAGAAAAAACACCTGTGGTCCTTGAAAAGACTGATATAATTAAGGATGTGTGCGTGTAGCCTTTAAAAGACTTATGAACCCTGGTTATTCCAGGGCAATGTTAGCAAGTATAATCTCTTAATTCCAGGACTGCATTTCATGGTCATGAGTTAAAAGTCCAGAATATTTCAATGATCCTTTAAAGTATATTTCTTAGAAGGCTCTTTTTACCATATGTCTGGAGACATTTCATTCCCCAAATGCTTGACTTGTTTAAGGTATGACAGGTTTACTAAGAATCAAAATATGGCATGTCTCAAGATGAAAGAAACAAATCATCTCATTTCTAGTCCATATAACATCTGTTTCCACTCATCAGCCTGTTCCATCATTTGTTCCCATTAACCTACAAATTTCTTTTGTTTGTTTCCCAAACTGTGATTTTGTTACTATTTGCTCTGCACATTTATTCCCTCCCCTCTCCTGAAATTTCTGAGTTTCTAGAAAATGTCTTGTATGGGATGATCCTCAAATCATGATTTTAAAAATATTAAAATGGTTGAATATTTTCTGAATTCAAGAGGATAATTTGCTGGTCTTATTTTACAATCCTGTCTTGGGTACCTATTGAAAAGTTCTTCTACATTCATTAGGATTATTCTAAAGAAGCAGATATATATATGAATATATCCAATAGAAATAGCACTTAGACCAGAGGTGTCAAACACATGTCGTCACAGACTCGTCAGGTGACATATCATGACTTTTCCCCTTCTCTAAACTGGGCATGGGTGTGGCCAGTGCATGACACATCTGGCCCACAGGCCACAAGTTTGACAACCCTGACTTAGACTTATATACCACAGCACTCTCTGGCAGTTTACAATGTCAGTGCATTACTCCAAACAATCTGGGTCCTCATTTTACCAACCGCAGAAGGATGGAAGGCTGAGTCAACTTTCAGGTGGTCAGGATCAAACTCCTGGCCGTGGGCAGAGTCAGCCTGCAATTCTGCATTCTGTGCCACCAGGGCTCATATCCAAAAAGATTCAAAACTCTTCTGGCTATATGGAAGGGAAGGAAGAAAATTAGCTCCAAAGAAGGAGCAGAAGAATTTTTATTTTTGTAAGCCACCCAAAGTCACTGAGAAGGATGGGTGGCCATGCAATTGTTTAAAATAAATAAATAATGTGGTTCTTCAATTAGGTGGCAAGCTTGTTTTTAAGCAGAAGAATGACTAACTTCATTGAAGCAGGTTTTAACTCCTTTTATTTCTTTTTTTATAGACGGTTTTGCACATTGAAATTATAATTCTGTATTCATCTTAATTTTATCACTGACGTATCCTGACTGATCTAAGTTAAACTGGGTTGGACTCAATTATTACTGTCTTAGATGAAAGATTACCTAGGAATCATAACAGAACAGAATTGGGAGGGACCTTGGAGGTCTTCTAGTCCAGCCCCCTGCTGAGGCAGGAAACCCTATATCATTTCAGACAAATGGTTGTCCAATCTCTTCTTAAAAACTTCCAGTGTTGGAGCATTCCCAACTTCTGGAAGCAAATTATACATACCTTTCATATAAATATGAAAGTACAAAACTTCCTACTGCCCTTTTAACTGCTTAATCCATTAGGATGGGTTCTTTCTCAGTTTCTTTCAATGACAGTTAAGCAACTGTGGGCTTCCCCTCTTTTTCTATCATTTCCTAGTCAGCATCTCTTCCTCAAGATCATCCACACATTCCACTTCATTAGATTCCTGAAGCTAAACTAGTTTGGACATAAATACTAATGGTTGGTATTTGTTTTTTAAAAATCAGATTTCTTTGTTTTGTTTCTAAACATACATTTCAAATAGCATCTTCAATATACATTTAAACCCAATGTGATAAGTGTGTCTTTTCCTTTCTATTTAGAACAATGCTGATAGTTAAATACATTTTAATTGCTTCGTCTAGGCAGACAAAATTAATTATTTCCAATAATAACAGAAGAGGAAAGCATTGCTTTTTTAAGCAATGCTAGTCCCCTAGCAATCCTAGTGGCATTCATCATTCTTGGTGATCTTTATCAGTGGAGGTAATGTTCCATTCCTTCCATTCCTGTTCCTATTAGGTCTTTTCATAACCTTTGATATCATTTATCATGGTATCTTTCTGGTATTATTGGGGACAGGAAGTAAGGTTCTGCACTGATTCCACTCCTTCTTAAGTGGACAGTACCTGCTGAGGAGAGGAGAGAAAATGATTGATTCAAATGATATAAGTTACTCATATCACTGAGTTACTCCTGAGTCCAGCTTTCTCCCCATCACTATTTAACATTAACAGAGACCCACTGAAAAAAGTCTTCTATCAAATTGTGGTATGGCATTATCACAACATCACTACCTCAGGCTGTACAAAGGATGCTGTCAATGTCTTCACCCAGTCTCTGGATATTATCACTGTCTGGATGAAATTAAACAGGTGTCAGCATTCCAGGAATTACAGCCATTTCAGAGGTCCTGAGCCCTGGTAGCTTGCCTGAATTCTCAGGGAGTGGAAAGACTCAGGGAAGACACAGAGTGGAAGAGGAAGGAACTGGTGAAATTGAACTTTAGCAAGATAGAGCTGGTGTTTGTTCATCATGGCTCTCTTGAAGCTTCAGGGTTGTCAATGAGGTAGTGTGCCCATTGCAAAGCAATTCTGTGACTTAGGTATTCTACTCCAACATCTGAACAGATAAAGGCTGTGGCTAGGGTGCCTTTAATACCAATAAAGGAGTATATTTGTATCTCAGGGTTGAAATGAGAGGTCCTTGGTTGTCTCTGAGATTGGTTGTTTACTTGCAGAGGTTTCATTACACAAACTAGGTGTTAGTACTGATGATGTTACCTAGTTTGGATAATGAAGCATCTGCTAGAAGATAACCAGCTCAGAGGGTAATAACAAGGATCCCTCAGGGTAGCCTTTGCCAGTTCCCACTAGTGAGCCAGTTGCAGGTCTACCCAGTGAAGCAGGACCTTGCACAATGATTCATGCCTTCTTTACTATGTGACTGAACTACCAGAAGGTATTTGGGGCTCTCTCTGAAGAGCACTGAGAAGTTTCAGTCAGTTCATAAACCAGTTATTGTTTAGCAAATTGTACCAGTGTTTTGGAACCTTTACTGCCTTCCTATCTGCTTCAGCTCCAATTCAAACAGCTGGTTTTAATTTACACAGTACTACCTGGCTTAGCACCAAAGTACCTTCAGGAACATCTCCAGATGCAATTAGACCCCCACACACTTGCACTTTCTAGAAGAAACTGCCAATGGTCCCCCACTTCTGCATTGTGAGGATGCTGAGATACTTTGCCGTTACTTATCTGCTGGTCATATTGTGGGAAATATTCCCAGTTGGTAAGACCCACCCACCCCAGTGGAAATTTGGTTATAACTGGATGCATTGGTTGTAAATGCTTTTTAAACTTATTTACTACAATCAAATTTGTGAATGGTTGCTAAATGAGGAGTGTCTAATTCACAAAATAATTCAAAGGGATGGTATTGCAAGCTCATTGAAGGCAATGCAGAGAAAGTGGCTTTATAACCCGATTAATTTAAATGGAATTTAATGGATTTTTAAGTTTCACTGATTTTTTTTGTATAAATCAAAGCAAAACTGCTGTAGGTTGATATTCAACAGTTTATACATGATATTTAAGACACCTCCCATAATTTTCTATCTTGTCTATCTTTCTCCTCCCTGTTTATCTAATTGAGCATGGAATTTATAAATATTGTCTCATAATTCCGTTAGTACTCTGTAGATTAACTACAGAAAAGGAGGAGAAGGAGAAGCAATAGTATCATCTAGATGAAAGGGGCATTTAAACTCACTGAATCTAACCCCCATCTCCTTTTACAGGAATCTCTTTGATATCTGGCTGTCTAATTTCTGCTAGAACAATTCTACTAAAAAAACCTACAATCTCACTTGATATTTGATTCATCTACTGTGCTGTCCTCACTACAGTGGTCCTTGCTTACTGAGTCCTACAGGAACAGTTCATAGTTTTGCTAATGGTGAAAAACTAACTTTGCAACCCATCCTCATTTTACAGGTCTGTAAAGCAAAGGAATGCTGAATTTTATTCATAAACACAGTCACAGTTTCACTTCATGTCTGCTTCAGTTAATAACCAGTCCAAGTTGTGGTCCCTAAATGAGGACTACCTGTATTATATATCTTTTTTTCTGACATCTATTGGAATCTGCCTTTCTGTCATTTGAAATCCATTATTTCCTCTCCTGTACTGTAGAACAATAGAGAACAAATTATGGTTCTATATGTGAAACGCTTTCACATAATTGAAGTATTTGTCACATGCTTGCCAAAACAACATGCTTCCTAAATAACAGTTTCTAGTTCCTTGATTTTTCTTGTTGCCATTCTCTGATTTGACTCCAATTTTTGAGATATGGTAATGGTAGTAGAAGTCTAGTAGGAGCGGATTAATTTTTTGTCCTTAAAGAATTCTTGCCCTTTGTCAATACAGATAGTCCTCCATTTACAACCCAGTATCAAAGTGGTTTTCAAAATGGTTCACCACTGGTTTGGTGGGTGTGGCTGAGTGGGTGCGCTTTGCACACACACTCACACTTTGCACATGTGCAGAGGCTTTCTTAGTCACCTCCTGCAATCCTGCATGCTCCCTGTGTCTTCAACAGCTGATGCGCTTCAAAAGCAGGAAATAAAGATCAGTATGGGAGCCCAGGTGGGTGGGCCCAACAGCAGATCGTCTGAGAGAACCAGTTCGGTCTCAGCTGATCTTCAGCACTACCAGCTTGGCAAAACCGGGCTGAACTGGTAGCATCCTACCTCTGTTACAATCACAACTGGACCTGAAATCTCAATCATTGGGGAAATGTTGTTAAGCAAGATACCACCTGACTGCTTCTCTCAACAACTGCAAGCCTGCCACACCCAGTTGTAGTTGTTCATGTTATTAAATAGACCACTGGAGAGATGGCCTGGGCCTCCATCACACCGGGGAGGCTTGGGCCATCTGCTCACCCCTATAAGGAGGACAATTGTAATAATACTGGCATTTGCTAGCCACAACAATACTGGCATCACCAGATTTTAAATACATTCCTCCAGCATGCCAAAGGAATTCCCCTCCCTGCACGGAGGGGAGGAAAAATCCCTTGGCATGCTGGGGAACAGACCTCACATCCATTTTCCCATCTGCTTGCATATTTCCCTATCAACTTCTGCATTAACTTTCTTTGGGAAGCCAGGAAAGATTACAAATGGTGATCACAAGGCACTTGGCAACCAATCACAAATACAAACAGATTTCTAAGCACCCAAAATGCAGCCACATGACTGGGGAGGTGGTGCATCATTTTACAATGGCCTGAAGTGCTTTATGAGCAGTAAAACACCCATTCTGATGCCATCATGATTGTGAACAGTCATTAAATGACTGGTCATAAATTGAGAACTACCTGTATCTTGACTAATGTTTCTCCATTGGAAAGTTCCTTCACCAATGTCCTGACAACATCCCTATAAAATATGACACATGCTATAAGCATTTATCTACTGTCACACAAGAAGGAACTGTTTGTGCCACCTTAAGGACAACACTCTGTTATATCTAATAGCATCCAGGTATTGCCAAATGTCAGGCAGACTATTTATTATATCAACAATGCAGACAGTGGTCTCAGACTACAAGCAGCCCCTCTTAAAACTTGGAGCCATCCCCAGTTTCCCAGAAACCAGATCAGTCCATTACCAAAACAAGAAAGAGTTCCTTTTTCTATTCCATCCAAAACAAAGTGGCTTTTAGCTCTTTAAATCAAACAAGTAAAAAAAAAGATAATAAGAAATTGAATATTGATTTCACCATAATCACAGCTCTTACTTGATACATAGCAATCAGTGGATTTTGTACATAATAGCTTCATAGATTTTCTCAAAAACAAAAAATACTTATCTGAGTTTGATGTCTTTGGACTTCTAGAGGTTTTTGACATCAGCCTGTGAAAGCTTCAGAGGTGGATTCAGCCAGTTCTGACAGGTTCTGGAAATCCAGTAGTGGAAATTTTGAGTAGTTCAGAGAAGTGGTAAATACCACCTCTGGTTGGCCCTGCCTCAAGGGTGGGATTCTACCAGTTTGCATATATTCACTAGAACCAGTTGTTAACATTCTAAGCAGTTCGGAGAACCAGTTGTTAGAAGAAATTACTGGCCTAATCCTGTAAGGAAGGCAGGAAGGAAACATTCTGGTGTTGCTTACAGAAACTGCCTCTCCTTTAACCCTTTTTACATTCTTGGCAGGACTAGACTTTCTGTCTCAGGAACTTCTCTGGAGTTTTTTTCCCCTCCTTTGCTGGTACTTTGCTTGTGTGCAGTGACCATTCAAAGTTACAATGGCACTGAAAAAAGTGACTTATGACCATTTTTCACACTTATGACTGTTGCAGCATCCCCACAGTCATGAGAGGCCAGGCGAGGAGATGCGTGCCTCGATGTGAGTGATATTGAGTTGGCCACACCCAGCCAATAACATGACCACCAAGCCATGTCCACCCAGTCACATGACCGCCAAGCCACACCCACCAAATAAGCCACACCCACAGAACCAGTTGTTAAAAAATTTGAATCCCACTCCTGCCCTGCCCCCATCTATTCGCTGCCTCCTGAGTCCCAGCTGATCATCTGAGTCTTCTTTTGTTGCTCTACAAAGGAGAATGAAGCTGGAAAGCAGGTTAGTGGGGTGGGAGAGAATGGGGATTTTACAGCATCTTTTCCCTGGAACGAGGTGGAAATGGAGATTTTACAGTATCCTTCCCCTGCCACGTCCACCAAGCCATGCCACAGCCACCAAGCCATGCCACAGCCACCAAGCCATACCATACCCACCAAGTCATGCTCACAGAACTGGTAGTAAAAAATTTTTGAATACCACCACTGGAAAGCTTGACATAAAGTTATATGAAGACATGATGAAAATTTCTTAATTTCTTGACACATGAACAGACTCAACTATAGTTTCAACTGGGAAATTGTGAGCATCCTAAATCAAGCCAAGTCCAAAAATACCAGACAATTCCTGAAGGTCTGGCATTCAGACAAATCACCCATCAACAGGCAATGTCAGTGTTCCAGAAAAACCAAACTGCAATTAAAAACTCCAAGGCAGGTATTTTCTCAAAGTTTTCTTTTATTAGAGTAGTTATACTGGCACATCTGGGAAAACCTGAATCTGAAAGTTAAAACATTATAAATCCACCCCGTGCACCAATCATTCCATCACATGCCCCAATCACCATCCGTTCCAACCTGAGATATCCCCTCTACTACTATTCATCCAGGTGCAGGAATAACACGACCTTGACTTTAAAGAAGAATGCTATTATGTCTAACCACATACGCTCTATGAAATCCCCCCTCCCATCTTCCCATGCTCAAGAATATGGCAGCATGGAAGCTTCTGGTGCTAATATTGCTTCCAAAGCTGACAGGCACATTGAAATAAACAATATCTACATTCCACTCAAAAGAGACAATCAAAAAGCCCAAAAGGAAACAAAAGACCAAAACACTTCCTCACCAACAATTGACACCCATATGAGCAGAGATTAACACTAAGATTAACAATTAACAATTAAAAACTAACAATCAAGAAGTAAACAATATGGCATTCAAGGAACAGGGTAAAGCAATAGACGCAATTTACATAGACTTCTGCAAAGCTTTTGATTCAGTGGTACACAACAAACTACTGTTAAAACTAAACTTTCCGGATCCCTTCATAAGTGGATTACTGCATTTCTGTCAAACAGGCAACAAATAGTAAAAATAGGGAGTGCTATATTTAACCCTGCTCCAGTTAACAGCGGTGTCCCCCAAGGCAGCATTCTAGGACCCACACTCTTTATACTCTACATAACTGACCTTTGTGATCACCTTATAAGCAACTGTGTCCTCTTCACAGATGATGTAAAACTATTCAACACCACCGACAATGCTACTGTCCTTCAAAGCGACCTTGATTATGTGTCTAAATGGTAAAAAAATTGGCAACTCCAAATCTCAACCAACAAATGCTCTGTCCTACACATTGGTAAAAGAAATCAGTACACCAAATACAAGCTAGGCAGATATGACCTCGTTGATGATCCTCACTCTGTCAAGGACCTTGGAGTACTCATATCAAATGACCTAAGTGCCAGAGCTCACTGTAACAAAAGTACAACTTCAGCAACAGAGTGGTCTATGCCTGGAATGCACTACCTGACTCTGTTGTTACATCCTCTAACCCCCATTCCTTTAACCTTAAACTATCCACTATTGACCTCACCCCATTCCTAAGAGGTCTGTAAGGGACATGCATAAGTGCACAATTATGCCTACTATCCCTGTCTTATTGTCCCCATTTAGTCATACCTATTTCCTATATTCTCACTCATGTTTATATTATACCTATTATCTTGTAAGCGATTGACAAATCAAATAAATAAATAAACTACCAATGCAGACAAATAAAATAACAATAAACAACAGTCTAATCAAAGAACCATCAAGAACACTTCCAGTAACACTGAGAGGGCACGCCATTACTACTATAAAAATAAGAGCAAACCCAACTTCCTTCTAGCACTGATAATGTTACCTCATTTCATAATGAAACATCTGCAAGAAAACCACCAAGCTCATAGAGCACCAAGGACCTCACAGTTCATCCTGAACTACAAATACAAGTTATCTGAGAATGATGTAGGGAAAGAACTCCATTCCTTCTTCACTGGTCATTTAAATAATGAGCATGGAACTTAAGGCTTTGAGAGTCATCATCCCTATCTGTCAATTTGTGCCAGAAAAGTTATCAGCGCAAGAACAAAATGCAGTAATTCTGATTGGTGCTCGACAGCCTCTACTTACTGTTTAATAAGGTAAATTAACATAAGTGGAGGGACTGAAGGGAGAAAAGCATACATTTAACATCAGGAGGAAATAATAGTGTCTTCTGAGAAAATCCTAATTGCATTATTCAAAAGTTTTTAAGCAACTGACTCAGCCTTGGGGCAAAGCAGATTGATTGTAATCAAGGCAATTTAAGGCAGGTCTACATCTACTAGGGGGAACAAAATTCACAGACCTATTGAATGAGCTGATTTAAATCAAGCTTCCTTCAGAAATGCAGGTTAATTGTTTGGAATAGCCAACTACTGTTGATGTAGTGCTACATAGTTTTTATAGCATAAAAGGGAGTATATTAATTACAATTTCATACTCAGACATACTGCCCAGCCTTATTTTTGACTGCTGTTCTGGATTGAATTAACAATGCTCAAAGGAGTTTCTCCAATTGCTGCAATTTTCTGGCAGTTTTATTAAAATAGGATCAAAAAGATATCATTGCAGAATTTTGTCTGCTCCCTTACAGATCCAAATAGCTTTGGCTTCCTGAGATTGAATGACATAGCAGAAGAGAAGGCAAATGACCTTCAAAGTCTACCACTCTTATATAATCAAGGTTACCAATGACAGGAAAGAGTACACAAATCAAATCAGCCTAAAATCGGTTGCAGAACTGCCAAATATTTTCATTAATGGAAAATCTGTGCTTTCTTTCAAATTACGCATGCAATTATTAGAGTATTGACACACTACAGAATGATACATGATGATGGTGATGGTGATTTACTATGCCTTATCATCATTGTTCATTAACATTTATAGTTTATCACCTTTTTCATTCTTAAGTTTAAAAAGATGGGGTATGTTATTCAGACTGTCAAAACAGAATTCAAAATACATTTCTTTTGCATTTAAACTGTTAGTGCAACTTAGACAGATAGCTTTGGTAACCTACAGAACAGATCTAGGTCTATTTGCAATGAGGAGATTACAATTGGAGGGAAATACCTCTTTCATATTGTGAATGGAAAGGACTTTTCAAGCTAAGTTGGAGATAGTTTCAGATGCACTAAATTAAACACCTTTGATTCTCCCAAGAGGGTCCAGAGTAATAGCCCTTTTCTACCTATTATTGCAACCTACATTCAAGAACCATTCTAATATAATAGCAATATTGGAAGCAGCTCCAATACTTCATACCTACATGTAATCAGGGGTGGGTTTCTACCGGTTCTGTCCGGCTCTGTAGAACTGGTAGTTCTGAAGAGCAGCAGACATAGAACCGGTTCTATGTCTGCTGCTGTTTTGGCCCACCTGCCCACCAGGGCTCTTACCTGATGTTTATTTCCTGCTTTTTCAACTTCAGCTGCTGTGCAAGGCACAGCTGAGGTGGAAAAGCAGGAACAAAATGTTGTTTCAAATGCTGCTGACAAAGATTAACAGGCGCGTGCGCAGCATGCAGAGAATCACATCGTAAATCACCAAACATTGTAAAACATCATAAATAACCATGAACTGGTAGTTAACCCTGTCGGATCCCACCCCTGCATGTAATCTTCAGCTTTCAACCCTAATTGGGTTCATTCCATTGCTAAGCAAGGAAATTAAGTGAGCCCCACCTGATTTTATTATCTTTTTTTGCCATGGTGTTAAGTGAATCACTGTGGTTGCTAAGTGAATCACACAGTCATTAAGTGAATTGATTTTGTCAGAAGCCAGCTAGGAAGATTGCAAATGGTGATCATGTGACCCCAGGGTGCTGCAACCATTGTAAACATATGCCAGTTGCCAAACACCTGAATTTTGTGACCATGGGATGCTTCAATGATTTAAGTCTTTTTTTTCAATACCATTGTAACTTTGAATGGTCACTAAATGAATGGTTGTAAGTCAAGGACTACCTGTAGGGAATAGGATCTTAGGTCCTAAATGTTATTCCAGCCTTCCCTTGCTGGATGCCTTCCAGTTACAAAGACTTCAACTTCTAGTTCTCAGCAATTTTCCATGCTGGCCCAAATTGTAGGAGGTTTTTTTTTTAATTCATATTTATATCCTGCCCTTCTCCAAAGACTCAGGGCAGCTTACAATTTTTAGAATACAACCCAATGTGCTCAGCAATAGCCTTCATTCCATTGTATATGCCTGCTTATTACTAAGTGGCATTTTTACAAAGTCAGCTTATTGCCCCCAACAATCTTGGGTCCTCAGTTTACCTACCCCGAGAGGATGGAAGGCTGAGTCAACCTTGAGCCTGGTGGGATTCGAGCCTGCAATAATTACAGGCAGCTGGAACTAAGTGCTAGGCTATTAACAGCCTGCACCACCAAGGCCCTCCACACAAGACAGAGTTTGGAGTAAGCTGCCCTATCCTATAAATTTCAGCAAAGTTCATCTATCTTGATTTTTTTTTAAAGTGAATTATGGATTGCTTTACTCAGCTATGATTTGGAATTAGATCTGTGTCTTTGTGCCCTGAAAAACCTGGTAATGATTTAAAAGGTCTAATGTAGAACCTTTAAAATCTAATATAGGACTTGAGGCACTTCTGTTCAAATTGTAAAACCCTTTTAGTTGCTGCAGGCCAGTGGCAGAATCCTTGTACATAAAATCGCTGTCCCTAGTGCTGAATTCAAAGTGTTTTAGATTAGAATTCTTAGCAGGCACCTATGAAATTGCTAATCCCATACTGTGAGTCATTTCCTAACTGAGTTATTACTTGCTGGCATGATAGTGTTTAAAATTTCCTATATTATTCCCAATAAATGACTTGGGAAATAAATCCATAGTGATAAGAAATAATAATTCATGGAATACATTACTCAAATCATGTCCAAGTATACTTGCAGCATCTACAGAATAGCAATAGCACTTAGACTTATATCCACTTTATAGTGCTTTTACAGCCCTCTCTAAGCAGTTTACAGAGTCAGCATATTGTCCCCAACAATTTGGACTCTCATTTTACCCACCTCGGAAGGATGGAAGGCTGAGTCAACCTTGAGCCTGGTGGGAATTGAATTGCCAAATTGTAGGCAGCTGGCTGCAGAAGTAGCTTGCAGTACTGCACTCTGACCACTCCACCACAGAATGCAGATATAAAGGGGAAAATACTTTGCCATGCATTTATGCATTTATTTTAAAAGAAGGTAGCTACTCGTATTGTAACAACAATCTTGGATGTGCGTGAAGAGGTACAAGCAACAAAAACACCTATAGTTAGAAGAAACTCTATAGTTAAAAGAAATTTCTAAAATGTCTTAACAGAGACCTATGCAAATGTCAACAGGAAAGTTTAGTCTAAATAATAACAAAACTATTACGACTGTAAATAAATCAACAAAAGGAAAACACCTTTTCATCATATGCTCTGATTTATACAAATCTATAACCTTTTGGAAAAGGCAGATTGTCTACTATTTTAAAGTGGACAGCAGCAGAGAATATGTTTTAAACAAACAATGCTTTTGCATCATGCTGAAGATGCAGGCAAAAATATTAATTCATTCTGGGCTGCTTCAGGAAACCAGATCTCCCTCACAATAAGCTTTATGACATCATAAAGCTGATTTTCATTCACAATTGACTTCATGACTTCCTAGCCAAATGTTACTTTTCAAATGTTACTTTTCAAGAGCCTTGGTAGCTCAGGCTGTTAAATGCCTGCTCTTAAGATCCAGCTGCCTACAATTATTGTAGGCTCGAATCCCACCAGGCTCAAGGTTGACTCAGCCTTCCATCCTCTTGGGGTAGGTAAATTGAGGACCCAAGATTGTTGGGGGCAATTAGCTGACTTTGTAAAAATGCCGCTTAGTAATAAGCAGGCATATACAATGGAATGAAGGCTATTGCTGAGCACACTGGGTTGTATCCCAGAAATTGTAAGCCGCCCTGAGTCTTCGGAGAAGGGCGGCATATAAATGTAATTAAAATAAATAAATAAAAATAAATAAATAAATAAATAAATACTTACATTTGGCTAGGAAAATCTATGTGACTATTCCTAAGGAGATGACACCTTGCTTTATCCACTGGTGTTATGAAAACTGTAGATTGGGGGAAAAACAATGACAGAATATAGGTAAACAAAGAAGGTGAAAAAAAATCATCTTGAATGTCTTGCTCCAAATAAAATTAGCTCTGCATAGAATTTCCATCTACTGCCTTCTAAAAGATCCACTACTTTAATCCTTGGGGGCCAACACAAGTGCTCAAAGGACCACTTAATGTTGCTGATGAATACAACTACAAATCACTAACACAGTCCTAAGGTCAGGCACCTCCAATTAGTGTTTCTACAATTTTGAGTATGAATTGCCCTCATATTTCAATATGGCAAAACTAGGACTGGCTTTATTAAAGCAATCACTCACAATATTAATCATGTTTCCTGTTTTTGCCCAAGCAAAAATAAAAGCTGTTACAAAAGAAGGATCCCAGCCACCCCTTAACTTACCAGATCCTCTCTCAAGAGATAAAAATTGGCAGCCAAAAATAAACTCAGCCCACTCACTGCTGACGAACATTGATGGAGCAACACATGCTGAGTGTTAACACATGGAGTCTGCTGCATAAAATGAAATATGCACAAAGTCACATGGGAGGAAGCCTTTGCCCAATCAGAACTGGTCTTTTTGAAATTGCAGTTGTCAGCTTTGGGCCAAATATAGATCGAGAGAGGCAAGTCTAATGGAATTAAAGAAAATCTTATCATGGATTTCCATGCATGCAAAATAGTGTCATCCTCCCATACAAAATCCATTGCATGTGGGACAGGAATGCACAAATCCAAATTGAGGACCAAACAAATTGAGGACCCAAGATTGTTGGGGGCAATTAGCTGACCTTGTAGAAATGCCGCTTAGTAATAAGCAGGCATATACAATGGAATGAAGGCTATTGCTGAGCACACTGGGTTGCATCCCAAAAATTGTAAGCCGCCCTGAGTCTCCGGAGAAGGGCGGCATATAAATGTAATTAAAAAAAAAATCCTAGAGCAGCATTCATTCTCTGCTCCAAAATCTTGGATAGGAAAAGATGTGCACGAACAAATCAAATATTTGGGAAATTTGGATCTCCTAAAAATACATAATTGTTGGTTTGTTTCAATTACTGTATATATGTGTGTGTGTGTACATTTATATACCCACATGCACATATATAGTAATTCATAGCAAATGAATAAATAAAATAAGCAAATTGAGGTCAGGTGGAACTGATTTAGAACATTGAACATAGAGTAACAGTTGGAAGAGAACTTGGAAGTCTTCTAGTGTAACCCCTACTCAAGCAGGAACCCTATACCATTTCAGACAAACTGCTGTCCAGTCTCTTCTTAAAACCCTCCAGTGATGAAGCACCCACAACGTCTGAAGGCAAGCTGTTCCACTGGTTGAATTGTTCTCACTGTTAGGAGTTTCTCCTCAATTCCTGGTTGCTTCTTTCCTTGGTTAGTTTCCATTCATTGTTTCTTGTCTGGCCTTCAGGTGCTTTCAACTTTTTCAGGTGCTTTCTTTAGTGATCGCCAACCAATCACTGATGGTCCATGAGAAAATTTTGGTGGTCCACAGAGAAATATCACCCCAAAGCACCCCCCAAAGCAATTGATCCAGGCTGCATGGGAACACAAGGCTGTGCTGTCCACATGACCCATGGGCTTGCATCACTTGCATTGAGAACAACATGAGGTAGTGAGGGGAGGGGAAAGGGTGAAGGGAGGGAACTTGCCCCACTCGCTCCATGTGCCTGGCCTGGCTGATTCTTTCTGATTCTTTCTTCTTCTGCTTTTGGCTGCATGCAAGGAAAGCAGCAAAAGTCTTTCTTTCTCTCCCCCAAACTCCAGCAGAAATGAGTCTTTGGGACCCTGCAAGGCATCCTGCTCCAAGAGGCTGCACCGGCACGACAAGTCTCACAAAGTCTCATTTCTGGCGGAGTTTGGGGGAGAGAAAGAAAGACTTCTGCTGCTTCTGCTGCTTTCCCTGCATGAAGCCAAAAGTCTCTCTCTCCCCCTGAGAATGGAGCTGGAGACGGCATCCTGCGATCTCAAATAAAGAATGATCGATCAGTAGGAAAACTGGGTGGGGAATTTTCCTGCAGACTTTTTTGGTCTCTGGTCTGTTGTATTTAAAATTATGAGTTTGGTGGTCCCTGAGGTCCAAAAGGTTGGCAACCCCTGCTTTAGAAAATGGATTGACCCCCCCTCTTCTTTGTGTGGTTCTCAAATATTGAAACACTGGTGTCATATCTCCCCTGGTCCATCCCAAGCTCACCACCGTAAAGTTCAGAGTGAATGAAGACCAATAATCGGAATACTACAAATGCTGCTGTAGTCAAGATTCTGCCCACCCTCTATTTTACCGACTGAAAGTAGAGACATAGCTTGCAGCTATTTGTGTCTCATTTGTACATTCACATCACCTGAACTACTGCAGAAGGAATAGGCCATGGTTTTCTGCTTTGGGAGGAATGGATTGTAACTCGCTGCTGATTATGCCAAATAGTTATGCATGTTTTACACATGTGAATCCTGCAGCATTTGAGGTACTCAAAAGAAAACCTGGTATCATTCCAAACATGCTGAAGGGCAGTGTGCTGCTAAATGAAGAATCTGTCAGACTTAGATAATCAGATACATCAGATAATCAGATATTAGATGCATCAGATAATTGATATATATAATTTTCCCATCTGGTAAACACACCTCAATAAGAGTAAACTGACAGATCTAGGGATTGTTAGTGGTAGTTTGGGCTTTCTACATGCACATCTTAGGGTGGGGGAAGGAATATAGGTAGTCCTTGACTTATGACCACAATTGAGCCCCAAATTTCTATTGCTAAGTGAGACTGTGATTCGGTGATTTTTTTTTTAAATTCACATTTATATGCCGCCCTTCTCCAGAGACTCAGGGCAGCTTACAATCTTTGGAGCACAACCCAATGTGCTCAGCAATAGCCTTCATTCTATTGTAGATGCCTGCTTATTACTAGGGCTTTCCCACCCCCCAGCGGCATTTTTACAAAGTCAGCATATTGCCCCCAACAATCTTGGGTCCTCAATTTTGCCCCATTTTATCACTTTTCTTACCACAGTTGTTAAATGAATCAATGCTGCTATTGAGTTAGTAATATGGTTTTTAAGAGAATCTGGCTTCCCCATTGACGTTGCTTGTCAGAAGGTCACAAAAGGTGATCACATGACCCTGGGACACTACAATCATCATAAATAATAACCAATTGCCAAGCATCCAAATTTTGATGCTGCAAATGATCATAAGTCACTTTTTTCAGCGCCATTGTAACTTCGAACGGTCACTCAATGAATGGTTGTAAATTGAGATTAATCTCTGTATCTAGAGATTATCAAACTGGGATGTAGTTGACAAAAAGGAAAAAGACAACCTGAGACAGGAAATACAAGCTATCCCCTATTCCAGGATTTAGAGGAGGCAAATCTAAGGATAGGAGGAAAACACATAATAAATAATTTGTAATAACTTGTCTGAAGAATTGTCTTCTTTTAATGATCCAACCCACCTACTAAAGTGAAGTGGAAATTAGCCATGTGTCCTTCATACTGCTCAGCACCCATGAGCTTTCAAAGTTTTCCATGAAATTTCTGGGCAAGAAAGTTGGATGGACAATTTCTCCAGTAGAAGCCATAAAACATTTTTCCCAGGTGAGGACTGCCCTCTAGCAGCAGCAATAGCAACAATGAAAAAAATCTGATCTGAGGTGCCTCTCCTTGGGACTGAATTGAAGTATCAGAAGACAATGAGGTTAAAGACTGATGGATGATGACTAGTAATTAGTGCAACCCTCAAATAGAGGTGTTACATGAGTATCCCAAGGTATGCCTGTAACTATTCAAGCCATCATGTTCTGGACCAGCTGCAGTTTCTGAAAGCTATTCAAGGGTAACTTGAACACCTTATAGAATACCTTATGCCACCAGGCTTGAAATTTTGGACCTAGACAACTTAGAACTACAATCACCTACCGTCTGACCTAAGCTTAGTACACAAAATTGTCTGCTACAATGTCCTACCTGTCAATGACTACTTCAGCTTCAACCACAATAATACATGGGCAAACAATAGATACAAACTCAAAGTAAACCACTCCAAACTCGATTGCAGAAAATACGACTTCAGCAACAGAATGGTCAATGCCTGGAACTCACTACCTAACTCTGTTGTTACATCCTCAAACCCCCAAAACTTTAACTTTAAACTATCTACCGTGGACCTCACTCCATTCTTAAGAGGTCTGTAAGGGGGCATGCATAAGCACACCAGCGGGCCTACCAGTGATGGGATTCAATTTTTTTTTACTACCAGTTATGTGGGCGTGGCTTGGTGGCGTGGCAGGGGAAGGATACTGTAAAATCTTCAGTCAGAGGTGGTATTTGCTGGTTCTCTGAACTACTCAAAATTTCCGCTACCGGTTCTCCAGAACTGGTCAGAAACTGCTGAATACCACCTCTGGTGCCTACCGTCCCTGTCCTACTGTTCCCATTTATTATGTATATACTTATACCTGTTTATACTTATATGTTCATATGCTATGTTTATACTTGTTTTCTCATACATGCTTGACAAACTAAACTAAATAAAAAATAAAATAACCCCATGTAGAGTATGTGGCAATAATTCAATCAACCATTTAGTCCACTGCCATTCTTTTTGGCTGCTTTTGATCATGCTTACATTATTTTACTGTGCACTAAATAATGTAAAGCATTTCTTTCAGGTTTTCCTCATCACAGCCAGGAGAACCTGCAGCTGTTCTAGCTTTCAACTAATATTGGCTTCTATCATTTTCTTTTCCTCCCCTCAACCAGGGTTATAAGAGCAAGGTCAAAAGGAGAACTGCCTTACCCTTTCTCCTCTTTGATAAATTCAAGAACACCTTAAACCAATATTTGGTATTCAGTCTATGTTAGGCTTAAGGAGAAAGACTTCAAAGAAGGAGGAATAGACTAACAGAGGTATTCAGTACAAACTGCAGTGATGAAAGAAAAAAAATGACAAAATGTGCAGTATAACAGCATGATAGAAATCCTGGCCTTTCATACTTGCACACCATCTAAGATTTAACTAGGCTTCAAGAAAACCAGCCGAGAAGATTGAATACATAGAAAATAACTGTGCTATGTGAGACTTCTGCAGAATAGATGAATCTCAAGACACCATCTCAAAATATAGAAGTTTGCTACCTTTCCTCAAAAAAGCACACAGGGAAGCAAATCCTATCTCCCCTAAGATAAGACATAGGATGATGAAGTCTACTTTGAGATGGATGAGGGAGGCATTTGTTCTATCCTATGCAACAAAGCAAACCTGAATTTCACCTGACCTGTTTTCTTAGCATGTCTAAATATTGTCTTTACATGCTTAAAATATGTTTCATTAATCAATTTTCAATTCTGCCAGCCCAGTTCTTTAAAGTGCAATGATGTGAATTACTGTATTTTTAAGAGTATAAGTCTCCTGCCAGCATCGAACACCAATCGCCCGGTGCGTGCCCACAGGCAGGGCCTCCTTGGGGTACCATCGGCCAGACAGTGTCGGCTGGTGGACCCTAGGGGGAGGGCCTTCTCTGTGTGGAGCACCCACTTTGTGGAACCAGCTTCCCTGGAGCTACGATTGGCCCCTGACCTCCGCTCCGTTCGCTGCGACCTAAAGACTTGGCTATTTGAACAAGCCGGCCTGGACTGAGGTGGGGGGTTGTTTTAAATGTTTTGTGGTAGGGTTTTAAATATTTATTTGGTCCAATTGATTTAATACTTTTTAATTCCTTTTGTATTCATTGTTTTTTATGTGAGCCACCCTGAGTCCTTTGGGAGATAGGGCAGCATATAAGACCAAATAGATAGATAGATAGATAGATAGATAGATAGATAGATAATAGATAAATAAATCACTCCTAAGTATAAGGTGCCCCTAGCTTTTGGGCCTCCATGTGCCTCATTTTTGCCCATTCCAGGCAGTGGGGATCAGAATGGGTGGAAAATGGGGTGCATGGAGGCCAAAAGTGGGGCACACAGAGGCCAAAAATGAGATGTGGAGGCTGAAAATGGGGCACGCAGAGGTGGCAATAGGCGATGGCAATCCCTGCAGGCCTGAAACAGCTGATCGTCGGGAGGCTGATCCTACCGAGAATCAGCTGCTTGTGCTAATCAGGTTGTGCTGAAGCTGACCAGGCTGTTTACTGTTTTCTTCAAGGGGGCAAATTGCTGAGAGGCAGAAACTGAAAGGTGGGGGCCAGTGGGTAGGCAGGGTTTCAGCAACATTCACTGTATAAGACACGCAGACATTTCCACCCACTTTTGGGGGTGGAAAAAGTGCATCTTATACTCCCAAAATATGGTACAACCTGCTGGTCTTTCTGTCTTTCTTTTGGGAAAAATAGAAGGAAAATCTTTGATTTCAGCAGTTTTCTTATGAATCATTAAATAAGTTCATGGATAACAGAATGAGAACTTCAGTTGGATTAAGCTAACTAGGGCAGCGGAGTTGGGTAGCATTTACTCTTTGTAAATCTGCCTATAGCATGCCCCTTCTGTTGCTCTCCACTGTCAAATCAGACACAAAATTACAGCAAATGATCTTTTCTTCTCATGGATATCTCTTATTTTAAAAAATTTCATTTTTTCAAAAACTGTCATTTTAGGCCTGGTGTCAGCAAAAGTCCATTAAAGATTACCAGAAATAACATATTTGATCAACGTATGTTGATCAAATAAACCAACTCTATATTCCATTTTTTTACTTGTAGCCATCTTAATTTTTAGTCCATTCAAATAATGTCACAGAACTTTTCATTTCATGGGATGCTTCAAAGAATTTCTTTAAAGAATTTCTTTTGTGTAAGAAAGAAAAAAATTTATCCAGGTCACTCTCTTGGTTTATTGTTGGCAGAGCCATGTGGCATAGTGGTTAGAAGGCAGTACTGCAGATTAACTTATTGCTCACTCCAGGAGTTCAATTCTGAACAGCTCAAGTTGTCTCAACCTTCCATCCTTCTGAGGTCAGTAAAATGAAGACTCAGATTGTTGGGGCAATATGCTGATTCTGTAAACTGTTTAGAGAGGGCTGTAAAGCACTATGAAGCAGTATATAAGTGCTATTGCTATGTCTCTTTTAATTATTAAAACATCAGCTGGTTTCTTTTATAGCAATCTTCCAAAATCTAAGGGCCTGCCACAAAGAGGAAACGGGTTGACCTCTTCTCCAAAGCACCTGAAGGTAGAACAAGAAGCAATGAATGGAAGCTAATCAAGGAGAGAAGCAACCTAGAACTAAGGAGAAATTTCTTGACAATTAGAATGGTTAACCAGTGGAATGACTTGCCTTCAGAAATTATGGATGCTCCAACACTGGAGGTTTTTAAGAAGAGATTGGACAACCATTTATCTGAAATGGAATAGGGTTTCCTGCTTGAACAGGGGATTGGACTAGAAGACAGCCAAAGATCCTTTCCAAACCTGTTATTCTGTTATACTCTATAGGTGTGTGAAAGAATATCCACAAGCATTCAATGAAAAATACCCAGCAAAAAACCTGCTTTCATTGAAATTCTGTGCAGCTTCTTAATGAGCTACAGGCATTTTTCTGTGCACATTGGTAAAACAATAGAGAGCTGTGATTCAGCTTTCCATGCAATTATATTGTGCTTGGGTTTTACAGGGATTTATCTGTGGGAAGATGAACTCTAGTGATGTGGGGGACAGAGACTAGAAGGAACTGAAAGCTCCAAGTTCTTATACATGAACTATTGAATCTGTTCAATTTTGGGGGGAAAATATCAGGTCCTTCTGAATTCCAGGGTGATAATGGTTTTAAGTTCAGAAACCTCTTCAGTTTAAACCAATTACACTTTAGTTATATTTTATTTTATTTCTACAATGTATACTTCCCTTTCAAAATCAGGTTTTTCCATTACATCTAGTTAGTCCAGGTTTGTAAGCTATGGATTTAAAGAGAGATATTCCAGAAACATGGTGCTAGATTGTAAGCAGTTACTCAGGGCCAAATGCCTCCATTTTGATAAAGGCCACACACAGGTTGTCTTTAAGTCTTTGGTATGTTTTACAGCCACCTAATTCTCCCCCACAATTCTACCAATTGACAGAAGAAAGAATGTGGGCAATTACTTTGCTGTAAAAAGGCTAAGCCAAGTTGTTATCAAGAGTAAATCCAACAAAGATATCCATCAACCTTCCCTGTTATAGTGCACAAATGAAACATCTGAGATAATCTCTGGTGCAATGTAAACATGGCCAACTACAGGCTTTTAATTACTTTTTCGTTCCTTTTCTTGTCTCAATTAGTTTTCCTACATGTATCTCTTCCATCGGGATATTCTTATGAAAAGTCTGGTTACAGTAATGTGAGCAAGATAAGAACTGTAGTGGAAATAAAAACTAATCCCTTCAAAAAGCTGCAAGAAATACCTTCAATCAAATAGGTTTAAAATATTCCTAAATAATAGGATTGTGTAATGTTGCTTGCTTAATGGTAACTAAATGCAAAAGTAAAACAGTAATGCCTTATTTTTCAAGAAAAGAAGATTGCCACATCAGGTGAAAAGAAAGAACAGAGGTGACATGATAGCAGTGTTCCAATATTGGAGGGGCTGTCACAAAAAAATAGGGGATCAATCTCTTTTTCCAAAGCACCTGAAGGCTTCAGGAAAAAATGGTCCTGCAACCTACAACTCCTACACTGCAAAAACATATGGACTACTCTACTTGACCAGGGTAAAGCAATAGACACAATTTACATAGACTTCTGCAAAGCCTTTGATTCAGTGGTACATGACAAACTACCATTAAAACTAAACTCTTACGGCATTTCCGGATCCCTTCATAAGTGGATTACTGCATTCCTGTCAAACAGGCAACAAATAGTAAAAATAGGGAGTGCTTATGTCAAACCCTGCTCCAGTTAACAGCGGTGTCCCCCCAAGGCAGTGTTCTAGGACCCACACTCTTTATACTCTATATAAATGACCTTTGCGATCACCTTATAAGCAACTGCATCCTCTTCACGGATGATGTAAAACTATTCAACACCACCGACAATGCTACTGCTCTTCAAAGTGACCTTGATTATGTGTCTGAATGGTCAAACAATTGGCAACTCCAAATCTCAACCAACAAATGCTCTGTCCTACACATTGGTAAAAAAAATCAGTACACCAAATACAAACTAGGCGGATATGATCTCATTGATGACCCTCACTCTGTCAAGGACCTAGGAGTACTAATATCTAATGACCTAAGCTCCAGAGCTCACTGTAACAGCATTGCCAAAAAGGCATTAAGAGTTGTAAATCTAATTTTACGAAGCTTCTCCTCTGGAAATATTGAATTGCTAACTAGGGCATACAAAACCTTTGCTAGACCAATACTTGAATACAGCTCATCTGTCTGGAATCTGCACTGTGTATCAGACATTAATACAATTGAGCGAGTCCAGAAGTATTTCACGAGAAGAGTACTACATTCCTCTGCTCGCAACAAAATACCCTATATCACCAGACTTGAAATTTTGGGCTTGGACAATCTTGAACTACGCCGCCTACGGTTGGACTTAAGCATAGTACACAAAATTATCTGCTACAATGTCCTACCAGTCAATGACTACTTCAGCTTCAACCGCAGCAATACAAAAGCACACAACAGATACAAACTCAATGTTAACTGCTCCAAACTTGATTGCAGAAAGTACGACTTCAGCAACAGAGTGGTCAATGCCTGGAATGCACTACCTGACTCTGTAGTTACATCCTCAAACCCCCACTCCTTTAACCTCAAACTATCCACTATTGATCTCATCCCATTCCTAAGAGGTCTGTAAGGGGCGTGCATAAGTGCACCATCGTGCCTCCCATCCCTGTCCTATTGTCCCCATTTAATCGTACCTATTTTCTGTATTCTTACTCATGTTTATACTTATACCTATTATTTTGTAAGTGATTGACAAATCAAATAAATAAATAAAAATAAATAAATAAAAAGGTAAGAAACAATGGATGGAAACTAATCAAGGTGAGATTCAAACTAGAACTAAGGAGAAATTTCCTGACAATGAGAACAATAAACCAGTAGAGCAAATTGCCTCTAGTTGTGGGTGCTCCATCATTGGAGGCTTTTAAGAAGAGACTGGACAGCCATTTGTCTAAAAATTATGGTCTCCTACACAATCAGGGGGTTGGACTAGATTATCTTTAAGATCCTGTTATTCCCTAATAGGTAAAATAAAACAGCTGATCAAGACAATTTAGAAGACAATGTGAATCCACAAATCCATTCCTGTTCCCACAAAGCACTCTAGCAAGGTCATATGTGAATGTGATGTCAGCACCCTATTTTTCCAGACTGTGATAGTGGCTTGGCCTTGAAGAAAATTAATTGAGACAAACTTATCTGTCATGAATTCATTTTCAAGTGAACTGGTATGATTTGCCAAAACATAATCCTTTGTGAAATGATTTGGCACCCAATTTATAGAGTATACCAATGTCTGCCCTCAAATATTTCTCAGCTCAAAAATAGCACGCAAAGGCATACTTTGCACAATAATACAGCATGCCATAAAACTGTACTTAGTGGTAATAAATAAGTGTATAGTATGATGTAGCATTCAAAATGAATGGATCAATTACTGATTATGTACTAATCACCAAGACCAGATATACATAGGTTCATAAATCTGTAATGATAAACTACAATATTAAACAACTTAGAACTATGCTGCCTTTGGTCTGACCTAAGTGTAGTACATAAAATTATCCATTGCAATGTCCTATCTGTCAATGACTACTTCAGCTTCAACCACAACAATGCACAAGCACACAACAGATACAAACTTAAGGTAAACTGCTCCAAACTTGACTGCAGAAAATACGACTTCAGCAACAGAGTGGTCAATGCCTGGAATACTCTACCTGACTCTGTGGTCTCTTCCCAAAACCCAAAATTTTAACCTTAGACCAGCCGTGGGCAAACTACAGCCCGGGGGCCGGATCCGGCCCATTTGGCTGTTCTATCCGGCCCGTGGAGCCAAAAGAGTGGAGGGTTCTCTTGCTCTCCCAGAAGGCTACATGAAGTAATCTAACTTTGAATTTATATTAGTTCACACAAACACTCCATCCATGCTTTTGTTCCGGCTCTCTGGTCCAGTTTAAGAACCCATTGTGGCCCTCGAGTCAAAAAGTTTGCCCACCCCTGCCTTAGACTGTCTACTGTTGATTTCACCCCATTCCTAAGAGGTCTATAACAGGTGTGCATAAGAGCATCAATGCGCCTACCGTCCCTGTCCTAATGTCCCCTTTTATTTGTACCCATTTCATGCATTCGTAATCATGTTCTTAATTATATCTGTTATCTAAAACATGCTTGACAAAATAAATAAATAAAATAAAAAATAAATAAATAACAATATAACTTTTATAAAATAGTATAGAAAGAAGAAGATTGGGACAGAAAATCAAAGCAACCCTTTCAGTACAAGGTATGAAAGTGGATTCAGTTTTGAAGAAGATAACAAGTCTACCTAAAAGAGAAAGCATAGTATGATGCAAGAAAACAAATGGTGGCAATAAAGCTACTTTTCTCCAGATAATCTAAAGACTTCTGAAGATAAGAAATAAACTTGACCTATTCTTCTGGGTGATCTTTGAATGCATGTGAATAACTGTAGCTTCCAAACCATATCCAGAGCAATCAAGAAGCTATATCAGATATTTTCTCCACTTAGAAAGGAAGCATAATAGTGCATGTAAACCACAGGTCTCCAAGCTTGGCAACTTTAAAACTTGAGGACTTCAGCTCCAAGAATTCCTCAGTCAGCCATGCTGAGTTGAATTCCACATGTTTAAAATTGCCAAGTTTGGAGACCCATGCTATAGACCAGGGGTGTCAAACTCGATTTCATTGAGGGCCACATCAGGGGTTGTGTTTGACCTCAGGGGTGGGGAGGCCAGGGTGGGAATGGCCAGCTCAGCATCACTCGTGTGATCAAATGCCAGTTTTGCTAGTAGTTTGTTTTGCTAGCACTCTGCCAGCAAAAATGGTGCTCAGGAGGGGCACACATGGCCCTCCCAGGCTCCATTTTCAGCTGCGATGGCCTCCTGCAGCTCTCTGCTAGTAAAAATGGAGCTCGTGAGGACCATGCATGGCCCTCCCGGGCTCCATTTTTGGCTGTGATGGCCTCCTACAGCCTCTGCCAATGAAAACGGGAGGTTCCATTTTTGCTGGCAGAGACACCACAGGTCGGTCCTTCACTGTTTCCAGGGCGGCCCTGCAGGCCAGATCTACACACCCCACAGGCAGTATCTTGCCTGAGAGCCTTGAGTTTGACACCCCTGCTGTAGACTATAGAAACATATGCTAAGCAGGTTGGCAATGCAACTATTTCAGAGTATCTCTGGCTATGTTTATTTATCTGAGACTGGGTTTGAGCCCTGAAGAAGAGTTGTGGACAAAAAAAAGTGTCTAATAAAGAGACTGACTCAGAATCTTTGTTTTTTAACATGACCAACTTTGCCAGTTGTGAGTACCTTCTTCCCTTCCCTCTTCCTACAAATGCAAACAAGAATGTTCACAAGTGCATCAATCTACAGCAAAAGCTTAATGGGAGCCAACAGTTAGTGGATGAAAACTGAAAACTCTGCATGGTAAATAAGACACAGCTTGTTAACAATAAGAATAATTAACCACTGGAACAGCTTGCCCAAGGGAAGTGGCAGATTTATCTGCCTTAAATGAAACTTGGATGTCTTTCTGAAGCAAAACAATAGCATGTCACATGATTCTTTTACTGTAGCGCATTCACAGAGAAATCTTAAAATCCAGACTTTGAGTTTCTTTGGATTTTTTTCCTCCCCAGGAAGAATGAATACCCAAAGGTAGGGGTCAGCAATCTGCAGCTCTGGAGCTGCATGTGGCTCTTTCATCCCTCTGCTGCGTCTCCCTGTTAGCAGTCAGCTTCACAATTGATAGGGCTTTCTGTTAGAACAGGCAGAGGAAAAAGGATGCTGTGCTAGGAGGAGACTCTATGGTGGGGGAACCAGATTTTCGGTTGGCCCCAGAATTGAATGGGGGGACTTCTGCTTAGGATCTTTGTGGCTCTTTACGTGTTTAAGGTTGCCAACCCCTGCCCAAAGGATACAGAAACAGTCCTATTTATAGACAATCGTGACCTCACCAAAAGGGAAAAAATGCACCTGTGGAATGACCATGAAGTCTAAATGCACGTCTTTAAAGAATCAAAAAATCAAACAGTCCTAATAATAATTATCGAGGACTTCCTGTAAATTATCAACCAGAAGGAAGTAGAAGATGGTGAACTCACTCCAAGACTTTCCATTGGAATGCTGACTATTATCCTTTTTTATGAATTGCATCATTACAATCTGACTGAAGTACATAAAATCAGTCCTCAATTTACAACCACAGTTGAGCCCAACATTACCATTACTAAGCACAGCAGTCGTTAAGCAAGTTGCGTCCCATTTTACAATCTTTTTGTCATCGTTTTTAAGTGAATCCCCACAGGTGTTAAGTGAATCATTTGTTTGTTAAGTGAATATGGCTTTCCCCCATTGACTAGGTTTGTTGGAAACCAGCTGGAAAGATGACAAATGGTGATCACAGGATCCTGGGACAGTGCAATCATCATAAAGACATGCCAGTTGCCAAGCACCTGAATTTTTATCATGTGACCATGGGGATGCTGCAATGGTTGTAAGGATGAGAACCGGTCATAAGTCACTTTTTCAGTCCCATTATAATTTTGAAAGGTCACAAAATGAATGTTTGTAAGTCAAGGACGAGCTTTTACCTTATGAAGTCAAGCAGTGGCTACAAGCAGAGCAAAACCTTAGCAAAAAATGATGGTTAAGGATTGGTTCACAAGATGATGACCCAGGAGTCAAATCAGATTAAACCAAAAAAGCAAATGTGTCATAAACAACCACACTGGGGTTCCCTTTCTAATGCAGAGAATTATAAATGTGCTTGGGGCTAAATGCCTCTCTTGCTTATTTAAACTTATTTCATCGAGGAATGCTTTTTATGTTGCATTCAAACTCAACTGCATTTTATCTCTTCATTTTAATGCTCCAGTAAATTCATATTTATTCATTAACATTTGTACCAACAGGATCCTCGATCAACAGACTAAATAAACAGTTTTTTTCTTTTATCAAATTAACAGTAATTCTGGTCCCTGTCTCCAGTATTGTCCCATATTTTATAGAATGATATACAGTAATACAGCTAAGAGCCAGTGGTTAGAATGCAGCATTGCAAGCAAACTCTGCTCACTGCCAGGAGTTTGATCCTGAGTGGCTCAAGGTTGACTCAACCTTCCATCCTTCCGAGATTGGTAAAACAAGGATCCAGATTGTTGGGGGCAATATGCTGACTCTGTAAACTCCTTAGAGAGGCCTGTAAAGCACTATGAAGTGGTACATAAGTCTAAGTGCTATTGCTATTGCTATCACAAATTTGTAGGTTTGCAAGAAACTGCCAGGATCTTGAGGCCCAATGCTCTTACAGTTTACAAGAAAATCAACTGAACCATCTATGAAGATTATTAATTATGGGTAATGTTGACAGGAGAAAAGATGCTCATCAGTGGAATACGATGTTCTTTCACACCCTTATTTGGGGACCATTTGGCCAGTGTATGAATGTCTTGCTTTTTGTTGTAGATTTATGGCTACGAAGTGATTTGTAACCTTCCTGGCTTCTTATACTTCAATTAAAAGTCTTCACTTCTCCCTTTTCCACACTGGGAAAATATGGGTAACCAGGGTGGCTTCAAAGGAGTAAGAACATGTTCAAGAGAAGAAAAAACACAGTAATATCCTCTGCCCCTTCAATAATAAAGAATAAGGTAGAAAAATAAAAGCTGAATTTCTATGAAAAGGATGCTTCTGAGAAACTACCAGCATATCATTCATTCATTCATTCATTCATTCATTCATTCATTCATTCATTCATTTTAGAGTAGTGTGGTGGCCTAGATCCTAGATCCTAGATAGAGGCAGATATTTCTCCATATCTGCTGAATATAACTCTGCATTGGCAACAGGAAAGGCACCCAGCCAGTAATCACTCAGTTCCATTCAGTTACCGAAACTCCACCCCACAAGGGATTATCTCAAACAAGTGAGTCTGCATGGCAAACAATGTTAAAGCAATTAAGAACAGTTATAATACAAAATTAAATATATATGGCAGCTAAGACAAAATTTCATCATTGATGTCAATACAGCCAGGAAACGGATCCCTTTTCATTTGAGGCCCTAGGCCTGGACAAAAAGGCAGGTCTTCAAAATCTTTCAAAAGATCAGTGGGATCAGAGTCATCCTCAGTTTGGATGGAGAATGTTCCAGAGGGTAGGGATTATAGCAGAGAAGACAAATCTTCTAGACATTCCTTGGCTGACAGAATCTGCAGATGCCATACCAAATTGGACTGGAGACCACTGGGAGAAAACAGTCCCTCAATTAACCATGTCTCAAGCCCTGAAGGGCTTTAAAAGTTAGAACCAGCACCTTGAATTGTACTTGGAAACACATAAGCAACCAGTGCAGCTCAAGAAGAAGTGGCATTACATGTGAAATATCAGACACCATTTACTACTTGTACAGTCACATTTGGCACCAGTTGAAGCTTCTGAATGGTTTTCAAGGTCAATCTCCTGTGGAGCATTTTGTAGTAATCCAAATGAAAAATCATGAGGGCATGAGTGATTGTGAGCAGAGCCTCGCCGTTTCGTCTGAGAACAGGGTGAATGAAATGTGAATGTGTCACACAAATTGATTTGACTGTCCATTTCCTGGAAGCTTATTTGCAAACAGAAAAGGTTCCTCAATTTTGCTGAGGAATGAACATCAATGAACTGCCTACAATCTCAGGACCAAATGCAGCTCCAAAGCTGCTGGGGAGTCCTCAGATCTCTACCAAAGTTGTCACAAAACTGCAGTTTTTCACAAGGCAGAAAGAGGAATCTGTTCAGTACAGGAAAGTCAATTGTATTTACTGGATCTAATGAGGTTCATTTAACCTTACTTAAATACAAATTAAAACTAAATCAAATTTAGTTTTATGATGGTCTCATCCTCTTCATTGTTCTGACCCTGCACATTCTTTACAGGGCCACCTTTGAAATGCCTCTCAAAGGGCAAGCACAGACAAAACAACTTTCTTCCTCCTTCTATAGACCTTAATGTGGCTATAAAAAGTCATAAGCATTAACATTCTCATTAGATGATTAACTTGGTGCACTCATCCTTTACATGTTTCTGAAACGGGGCTGACCAGCTTGGCCAAAGAACATCTCTTCAAAATGCAAATGCAATGTTCTCAAGAGATCATACATCTTGAGCTGCTGCTTCAAATTTCACTCCTTTCCTGTGTCAGTAATTTCAACCAAATCAAGTATTATGTTAGACTTTTTATAGAGCAAGCTCTTGCAAGGGCTCTCCATGTTACCAGCAATGTCTTTATTTGAGATTGGTTTAATTTAGACTGATTCACAAAAGAGTTCAGTATGATCCTAGACTGTCTACGGTGACTCAGTGGTTGTCCAAACATAGCTGGTGTATGGCTCCCATAATCCAGACCATTGATCATGCTACCTGAAGCTGATGGGTCTGAAATCCAATGGTACTTGGCCTTCAGCACTGACATCCTGCAGAGTAGCCAATAGGACCAAGATTCATAGTACCAATACCAGTCATGAATGGTATTTAGATCAAATTCTTCACCTAGGTGCTTTAAAATGCTTTAATTTTCCATCTATTTTCCCCAGCAAAGATGACTCAGTAGGAAGCGCTATTGGCCAAAATGCCATGTTTGAAAAATATTAATGAACATAAAATGTTAATTTCAGTCATTAAGTTCAGCCATCACATTTACAATGCAATCTTCTGCATGGTATACAGATTTAACAATTAGAGAGGCAATAGATATTAAATGCTTTAAGTACTTGAATAGAGATGACATTATTGTAAACACACTTCTCTATTGGAAGTATTTAGGTTACAATCATATGCTAGATCCTATACCTGGTGCCATATGATTTGTTTTCCATTCAAGAATAGAGATATCTTCAAGCCTACAATGGGGACACAGACTAAGAAGACACCTATTAATGTCATTTGCCATTCATATGTCTAATGAACAAAGTTCTCCTATCTCCTTTCGCTAAAAACCTTAATTTTACATGTAATCTATGTTGTCACTGACATTGATCTATATTTCTGTCCTTGTATTGAATGCAGTGATAGAGAATTCCAATGTCAAAGTAAAAACTGGGGAAAAAGAAAAGTCCTTTTCCTACTTCTCTTCCTTTTATTGGCACAATCCCAGAAGGGCTTAGACATCTTGGAGACTCAAAGCACTCAGGGAAAAAAACAAAAAACAACATTTGGATTACCTTGTTAGTCTCCAGTAAGTCATCTCCTGATAGACACACACACCCCCAACCATACTAATGGAAATTGAAGTTCATTTCTTCCTCTCAGACCATATCATGCTTTGCAAAATCTGTATACTTAAGAGTAAATCATATATGAATGCTATGTACATAATTTATGTCCCAATTTTGATAGTTCGGATTCAAAGTTCCTTTGTTGTATGAGGGGTAAAAATGATGTCAAACATAATGGAAAGAAGATACCATTAATCTTGAAAATCACCGCTCTTCCCGGAATGGTTAAGATAGTCTCCTGAGGGGGAGTGAAGAGGCATGGAAAGGACAATTAATGGTTAATCTGGAATGGCCCATAAGATAAACACTGCCAATGTGTGGGAAAAATTTTAATAATTGTAAAAAGAATTTTTATTCAAAATTACATTATTCCTGTACTGCCTCAGACCCTCCTTTTAATCATTAACATGACCCACTAGTAACCCAAACTATAAAACCATGTTGTAAGACCACTAATCCACTTCTTTCTCTAGTAATTAACGACCCAGATAAACTAATTAAGCCATACAAATAAGAGCAAACAGGGAAAATCCTTTACACAAACTTCCTTGAAAATTTAATTAAAATATTTCCCCCCACTGGAGTTGTGTATCCAACAAGTTAAACATCACACACACACACACACCTCTTCCCCCTCACAAAGACCTCTTTCCCTATAAAAAATATCTTTGTGGCCTAATTTGTAGCTACCTTCCAGTTCTGTTTCTACATTCTCAAATAAATCTACCTGCCTTCCCCTCAACATCACAACCAATATCAAGCAACCTGGCTTGAAACCAGACCAGAACATTCTTCTGACAAATGTATAATGGCAGAAAAAATAATAAAAAATGGAGGGAAAGATGTACATTTTAAAAAAAACCAAATTTGTGAAGCAATTGAAATGAAAATACAAAAAATAAATAAATGAACCCTGCCTGCCGTTAGCTCATCCAAAAGAATCCTTTCAAAAAAGATCATTTTTAAAGATCATTTTATGAGGTTATTTTGCCTGATATTAGGCATTCAAAGTCAATTTATTTAGCAATCTATGCTTCTTAACAATAATTATCTTTTCCCATTGTGTCTCCTCTTTCATTTGTTAATATTAATTCTGACATTATTATTATCTGACACAAAAAAACGACAGTGTGCACAGCAAACGAGATAACTATGCTGGGTTTCGTATCACAAATCACTAATTGAACACTTCCCAAGCATTCAGGACTGCGTGATATATTGGCAGATTATGCGAGCAGATCCCAGTAAGGTGGCCTTCTGCAGCTGACCAATGGTGATCTTGTCAGCACTAATTGTTTTCAAGTGCTTGCCTAGGTCTTTAGGCACATCCAGTGTACCGAGTACCACTGGAACCACCTGCAATGGTTTATGCCAGAGTCTCTTCAGTTCGATTTTCAAGTCTTGATATCTGGTGATTTTTTCAAGTTGTTTCTCATCGATTCTGCTGTCACCAGGTATGGCAATGTCAATGATCCACACTTTTTTCTTCTCCACAATCGTGATATCCGGGGTATTGTGTTCCAAAACTTTGTCAGTCTGTATTTGGAAGTCCCACAGTAGTTTCGCATGCTCATTTTCGACCATTTTCTCGGGCTTATGATCCCTATTATTATTACCCCACACACACTGCCTTGACGTTGCGGGGGGCTTAACTGCTCCAATGAAACTGAGAGCTGTGCTGGTGGTAGTGCAAACTACCAGCAGGTCCAACCATGCCAAAGAGGTCTCGGTTGAGGAGCAGGACTGAGAGCTCCCAACAACCCATGCAATGAATCATGGTGAAACACAACCAAACGAAGCCTATACCGGCTCGGTTGTCGCCCGGGTTAAAAAGGACCGCGTCGGTTGTTAGGGAACCTGGCCATCCATCGACAAGTGGGCTACAGACCATGGGTCCCAAAGCTGAGCAATCAGGGCATGGGCCTTCAGGGCTACTGGAAGCTGAAGAACCTAAGAAGCAGCAGAAATACACTATGTCAGAGAACCGCACTGTAATGAAATGCTACTACAAAGCAGAACATGAAAAATGAGACTATCCAAAAAAGATGTTGTTGTTGTTGTTGTTGTTGTTGTTATTATTATTATTATTATTATTATTATTATTATTATTATAATACAACAGTGTACACAGCAAATGAGGTAACTATGCTGGGTTTCATATCACAAATCGAACACTTCCCAAGTGTTTAGGACTACGTGATGTATCGGCGGATTATGCGAACAGAACCCAGTAAGGTGGCCTTCTGCAGCTGACCAATGGTGATTTTTGTCAGCGCCAATTGTTTTCAAGTACTTGCCTAGGTCTTTAGGCACAGCACCCAGTGTGCCGAGTACCACAGGAACCACCTGCATTGGTTTACGCCAGAGTCTATGCAGTTTGATTCTTAAGTCCTGATATTTGGTGATTTTTTTCAAGTTGTTTCTCATTGATTCTGCTGTCATCAGGTATGGCAATGTTGATGATCCACACTTTTTCTTCTCCACAATTGTGATATCCGGGATGTTGTGTTCCAAACTTTATCAGTCTGTATTTGGAAGTTCCACAGTAGTTTTGCATGATGATGATGATGATGATGATGATGATGATGATGATGATGATGATTAGTGGTGGTGGTAACGATATTCCTACTCAGAAAATGAATTTGAATTGTCTGTGGAAACATATCAGTTTGTAACTTAAAAATGAATAGTAAACTAATTGCAGATGCAAGCACTGATAGAATTATTATCTATGTTTAACAGCACTGCATACTTGGAAGTGAGTATCTGTGCAGTGGTTAGAATGCAGTATTGCAGGCCAATTTTGCCAACTGTCACCAGTTCAATTCTGATTTGCTCAAGGTTGACTCAGCCTTCCATTTTTCTGAGGTGGGTAAAACGAGGACCCAGATTGTTGCGGTCAATAGGCTGACACTGTAAACTGCTTAGAGAGGGCCGTAAAGCACTGTTATGTGGTATATAAGTCTAATGCTGTTGCTATCTGTTGTTAAGGGATGAACAACAGGGCATTGCTCAAATTATATCATCCAAATGTGGAGTGGGAACCTTCGTTTACAAATCATTTAGCTTCTGAGAGCTTGTAGGAAAATGGACATAATATCATTACTATGGTTACAGTCATAATTTTTAGCCTTTTTTGATGCAGAAAAAGCTCTGCTGGATCAGATGGTAGGCTTCTCCAGTCCACCATCCTGAGTCACACATTGGCCAACTGGATACATTTGGGAAGTTTGCAAGCCTGAACACGAAAGTATAAGCTCCTTCCTATTGTTAATTCCCAGCAACTAGTATGTAAAGTAAGCTGCTTATCAATCAATATTAGTAGACATTGATAGCCTGTTGCTCCATGAATCAGTGCAGTCAGTATTACAACTGTCCAAATTGTCTGCCATTACCCCGATTGCTGGCAGCAAATTCCACCACTGAATTATGCCCCATGTTAAAACAAACTTCCTTCTGTTGACCCTGAATCTTCTTGCATTTAATTTCACTGGATGACCTCAAGCAGGTGAGTGGAAGAAAAAAACTATCTGCACAATATCACATAGTTATCTCTGCTGTGTACAGCAGTTTGGTTTAGTAGTTAAGGCACCAGGCTAGAAAGCAGGACACTGTGAGTTCAAGTCCTACCTTAGTCATGAAAGCCAGCTGGGAGCAATCAGCCTCCTTCAGCCCAACCCACCTCACAGGGTGGCTGTTTGGGGGAAAATAGGATGAGGAAGGTGTGTGGAATATGTTTGCCGCCTTGAGTTATTTGTAAAAAGAATAAAGGCGGGATACAAACAAAGTCTTTCCTTACTTTTCTTTGTTCTAGAATAAATAGCCCAATCTGTTTATTGAGAGAGCACTGATCCAGCCCCTAAACATCTGGGTTAGAAGTTATAGAATCATAGGGTTGGACCTTGGAGGTCTGGTCCAACCTCCTGCCCAAGGCAGGAGATCCTAGACCATTCAGTTAGGAATCTGTACACCAATTAGTTGGGTTGGCAATATATAAACCAACAATGTATGTTTGTGCCTTTAAGACAAAATCACTGTATTGATTTACACTATATTCTGATTGGTTGATTATATTGCAAATTACCATAAGAGGGAGGTAGAGATCATAGCGTGCTCTCTCTGACATTCTGTTGCTATCTAAGGTTCTCTGTTGTATTTATGCTGTGCTTATACTTTGATATCTTTGTTTACTGTAAATGACTTGCAACCAGTAAGAAGACTTTGTAATTGGATATTATTTGGACTGTTAAACGTATATGACCTGGACCGTTTATTGGACTATGCTATTTCTTAGAGTAAACTTTAACTCAATTTAGTGTATCTGTGTGTGGCTGAATAATTATTCATAACTACTCTCATAAACATTTCCATGTGCATATCCTTGTTATTCAAGGGTTATTCTGTACATATCATAACAGTCCAACCCCTTCCAAAAACCTCCAGCAATAGAGCACCCACAACTCTGAGAGGCAAGCTGATCCTTTGATTAATTGTCCTCACTATCAGGAAATTTCTTCTTCTGTTGTCCTTCTGGAATGCATTCCAATAACAACAATGTTCTTCTTAAGGTACAAAGGTACAATGATCAAAATTATACACAAAATACCAAGTGTGGTCTCAATATAGCTTTATATAAGATCATTCAGTTTCCCTTCTAATGTTCCCAAGCATGGACTTCGAGACAATGTCAAGCCTGAAATTGACATATGTGTAGCCATTTTGGTTACGTTTAGCATATAGTATATATTCTTTTTCTTACTTTCTCTTTGGTGGTCATGGGGGAAGGGTTTCGGCCTTGCCACATTCCTAAGGATGGGAGGAGTGGAGATAGAGAGAGTTGTTTAGGCTATGGGATTCTTCTTCCCGTGGAAAACGAGCTGTCTGTGATCAGACCCCTTGAGGTGCAGATTTATGACATCAAGCAACGTTGAATTACTTCTATTGGAGAATGTGACTTTTGGGGTTTTTTCTAACTTCTAATATTGTGGGGTAATTCCAGGTTGTGCCAGATCCAGAATTACCATGGACTTTGCCAATTTGATGTTTTCCTAAATAAAAGAAATTGTCTTGGTAGATGGACTTCGTTCTTTTCTTTTTAAATGGATTTCATCACTTGGAAACCTAACATGCACATTGGGTTGATGCATTCGTTGAGCTATCTGCCATGATGATAAGATCCTTTCATATTGTACCTTTCTGAGATTTTGTGGTTGGGTTGCTTTCTTATACCCCATTTCCCCACTCCTCCCCCTTCCCCAAATCAATACAAATTAGTAGTGATTTTCTAGCCAGATAAATGTCTTTATGCCAGAGAACTGCTGCTAATCCTCGTGCTGTTGTTGTCTGATAGGGCAGCACAATTATTTTTCCATCTGATACTCAATGTCAGGGTTTTCTATTCTAAATAATCTATTGGCTTCTTAAAGGATTAAGTAAACTGCAAGAGGGATATTGAAAACCATTATAGCCAGGAGAGAAGATATATTATAAGAAAGTAATTATAAGCCCCAGGGGCTTCACAGCACTAAACAATAACACAAATGAATGAGTGGTGTGGATGGAACAACTTATAGAATGAAGCCAATGCTGAGCTATCTCTTCTCTGCCTTCACGAAGACAGTCTTTTCAAAGCAATAGTAATTGGTCTACTGAAGCTAGAATGAACTGAATGTCAATGGGGGGAAAGCATCCAGTCACGGAGTCCTGAACCTGAAAACAAGGTGGTGCTACTTTAAGAGTCACACCAACTGTAACAAATGGATTTAGGAAAGCAGCAGAGTAGCATTTGCTGAAGATGCATGGAAAAAATGGTCAGACTACTTTAATGAAGAGTAAAGAGATGCTGTGCTCAGTGGAAGTCCAAAGCAATTCTCCCAAAGCATCTTGAGAACATATACTGCTTTATTAGTTATTCCTATTAAAATGCCCAATGCTAACTCCACACTTTCCTAAAGGAAATGAATCCCAACTGTTCTTTGGAAGGACAGATACTGAAGCTGAAGCTCAAATACTTTGGTCACCAAATGAGAAGGGAGGAGTCCTTGGAAAAGACCCTGATGTTGGGAAAGATGGAAGGCAAAAGGAGAAGGGGACAGCAGAGGTTGAGATGGTTAGATAATAGAATAGAATAGAATTCTTTAATGCCCAAGTGTGATTGGACACACAAGGAATTGGTCTTCGGTGCATAAGCTCTCAGTGTACATAAAAAATACATTCACCAAAAATCATAAGATAAAACGCTTAGTCTAAGGTACTAAATAAACAATCAAAGTCATACTAGGAAACTAAATAAAACAATATAATCGTAAAGATACAGGCAACAACGTGATAGTCATAACTAAAAGGAGATAGGTAATAGGAAGGATAAGAAGAAGAACAATAATACAGTCTTAATAAATAGTTTGACAGTATTGTGGAAATTAGTTGTTTAGCAGAATGATGGCATGTGGAGGGGGACGTCAATGTTTTTAGATAGTGTCAATGATGCAATGAACATGGATTTGGGCAAATTTTGGGAGGCTCTCAGAGTTTACCCAAATCCATGTTCATTGCATCATTGCAGTGGGATCTGTGGAGGACAGGGAAGCTTGCTGTACTGTGATCCATGGAGTTGTGAAAAGTTGGACATGACATAGTGAATGAACAACAACCCTCCCCCCACATATTATAGGAGTAGGGCAAATCTGCAATAAGGATACAGTCATAAAAAAATAGCTAATGGCTATTTTTAAACCCAGAATAGCCATTTTAAAGAGCAGCAAAAGCCCATCACTTCCAATTTTATTTTATTTTATTTCTCTCTCTCTCTCTCTCCCTCCCTCCCTCCCTCTCTTCACAGAAGCCTCACTAAAACATTACAAGAGAAAATATATGGATCTCTCCTTTTTTCCAACCTTTTGTTAACGCTAAGCTGCCTACAATCTGCCAAATCCTCCAATTGACTTTGGCTCACATCCAACTATTCTCCATGTTCTTGTTGTCAGAGCAACTGTATAGTAAATATTTGCTTATCTGTCCTGTTTATTATGAATACTAGCACTCAGGATATATCTAACAGATAAATATAGATTATCTTTTTATATTTCCGTGTATGAATCGATAACTGTTAATATTGTGGAAACAACTCTTCATTGTCCCACATTTCTGAGGGGGAGAGTGGAGTCAAAACTAGAAGGCTCAGCTTCTCCATGGCATGCCAGTGGTCTGGAATAGTCTCCCAGTGGAGATCAAGCCCCTCCTTGTTGGTTTTCAGAAAGAGTTAGAAATGGAACTATTTCTAAATATAAATGCAATAAAGAAAGAAGCAGTAGGGCTTCCATTGTGCTGTTGTAGCTGCCAACTTGGTTGACAACTTTCATGCCCCTTAGATACCCATGAATATATAAATCTGCTATAAAATAAAAACACAGGATTAGTTTCTACTTCATGTATCCTTGATCAGGTCAAATGGATGTCTTCTTTATGAATGGTTGGCTGAAACTGTACTTTCAAGTCAGAGGCCACTTTGAGGACATCATGCATGCCCAACGAGCTGAGGGATAACTGCAGAAGCTGAAACAGAGGGGTCGACCCATGCAAGAGTACATCCACAAGTTCTGCTGGATCGTGAGGAAGCTGAGACACTGGCTGGAGCAGTTACTGGTTCATTACTTCAAAGCGGATCTCAACCATGAACTACGGCAGGCCTGCGCGTATCGGGGACTGCCCAACCAGCTCAACGATTAGTACCAGGTAGTCACCAAGTTGGATGCAGAGTTGATGAAGTCTTCCAAATAGGAACAACCTGGCAAGCCAAAGATATTCTGAATCTTTAAGAGAGCAATGATTCTAGATAATTTTATGTGGTTGTTTCATTAATTCATTATTGGACTCTTTGCCTGTTCTCTGAATGCTTAATATTCCTCCTTCAACTCTCATCTTGATCTCACTATGAGTCAGATCAAGATGAGAAACAATTGATTTAAATCATGTAGTGAGGTTCCCTCACTAAACACGAACCTGGATCTCCACAGATGAAGCAATTTAATCAGTATATCACATGGACTCACTTTATTCCAGAGTCTGAAATGAGTGAGCATTTTTACACTCCCCCATTTGAGCGGTCCGAGAGGGTGTTTGGAGGGGAGTTTACAATCCCCCAGTACCTGTCATAGGTGCCGGATTGCCTGGGGAGCTGAATGAGACCTTTCTGGCCAGGATCTGCTGGGCTCAGGACAAGTTCGAAAGCGACGAACTCAGCGATATCTCCCCCCAGGCCTCTGAGTCTGCGGAAGTGCCAGCATGACTAAGCAGCAGCTCCAGGTGTGGCGACAAGCCCAACGACGTCTTCCCCCTGGGCCTCCGAGTCAGCTGCAGCACTGATGTGATGCAGCAGCTGATTCGGGAGAGGTAGCTCCAGGGATGCCGGGAGTGTCAGGAGCGATGGCAGTGATGGCTGCGGCTAGCCCCTGGCCTCCGAGTCGGTCAGAAGGCTGATGCAACACAGTGGCTGCTCTGGGAGCGATGGCCTCGAGAGTGGTGAGAATTGTGGCTAGCCCTCGGCCAGCTATTATGGGTGGTGGTTTCGGCCCCGTCCCAAGGCCGATGGGGACTATGCCATTTCCAACTGTGGCGGTAGGGGCGATGGTGGTGGCGATGGTGGCCCTGATGTCGGAGAGGATGGAGGGTCAGCAGGCAACTGCACGGGACCCGAGGACGGATGGTGGTGGTGGTCCTGGGGGCGCTGCTGGTCCCAGTCCTTCCTCAGGTTGGTCCCCGCCGGAACGTCACCCATTTGTTGCCTTCTCCCGCGGCTTTTTTGACTCTGCCCCTATGCCGTGGCTGGGCTCTGGTCTCTCCCATCGACTACTTTTTATCATCCTGCCTCACTTATGTTACCTGCTCCACCTTTGCCATCTGTTCCATCTATGCCGATCTCAAGGCACTCTAGCTAGTGGTATGGTGGTATCTATGCTGTACCATTGGCTGCGGAAGGGTGGGTTTGGACACCCTAGTGGCCTGGGTTCGGATTCCCAGTGCTGGTTGCACACCCTTGGACTTGGTCTACGGCTACTGAACTTTGTTGTGCCCTTCACTGTGGTGAGAGAACAGCAAGAGGGGCACACTTTTTCCTTTGGTAGCTGTTTAACATCTTTCAGTCATCGGTCCAATTGGAGCTTGTTGAGGATGCCTGCGGTGAGACAGCATGGCTTAGTCTGGATAAAGGCCTTGAACACCAGCTGCAGGACTGCTGTGAGAGGGCAGCCTGGTTTTTGGATCTGGACTTCCCCACTGATAGTACCTGGGACTCAACCAAGTCTTATATTCTGGACACTGCTATTTCCATCGATAGACCCCTATGCCTGTTCTTCTGATATGCTTACATCCGTACTATTCGATCCTATACACTAGCAGAGTTGCAGGCCCTGAGAGGGTTCCCTCCCTCCTGGGTGTGGCCTGCTACATTATCACCGGCCTACCTCGAGGATGGGTTATGGAACCCGGAGAGATGGCATGGCTGGGGGATGGGTTGGGGTTGGGGCTCTACTAGAATAAAAAAGAGGGTCACTAGGGCCCCTTTAGTTAAATTCTTAAACAAATTTTTAAGAAGGCTAAGGAGGAGGGTGGGAAATGATTCCGGGGGGTGGTGTTGCAGCCCGGCTCGTGGGGGTGGGGGTGGGGGTTGGGGGCCAGTGGGGCCCCAGAGTGCGGGGTGGGGACTGTGATTTCCAGGGTGGTTGGGATTGGCAGGAGACGATGAGGCACAGGGCCATATCATGTGTTGGGAGTGCACCCCCACTACCTTCGAGCGGTGGCATGCTCCGACCCTATGGCCTCCTCCCAATTACCTGGGGACTCGGGAATGGGGACCCCTGGGCTCAGACTGGTGTATTTTAATGCCAGGTCCATGGCTAATAAGTCTTCCCTCCTCCTGGAGGTGATCGAGGAGGAGGCTGCTGACCTGGCTTGTATCACTGAGACCTGGTTGGGGCCGGAGGGAGGAGTCCCTCTGGTTGACCTATGCCGCCCAGGTTTTGGGGTTTTGCACCAGTCATGGGCTCAGGGGAGGGGTGGTGGGGTGGCTGTGGTTATTCAGGAGACCTTGACTCCAAGGAAGGTCACTGTTCCTGAGATAGGTGGGAGTGAAACCCTTCTCCTGAGGTGGGGGCCTGGTGGTCGGGTGGGCTTGCTGCTGACATACCTTTCCCCCAGCTGTGTGGCAGCAGCCCTGCCTGGGTTTCTCGATGTCCTCTCGGGGGTGGTGGTGGAGTTCCCAGGGCTTATGGTCCTGGGTGACTTCAATCTGCCTTCCCTGGGGGGCGTCGGGTTTGGCCCAGGAATTCATGGCCTCCATAGGGGCCATGGGCCTGACCCAGTTGATTCAAGGCCCGACTCATGAGGGAGGAAACACTCTCAACCTAGTTTTTGTCTGAGAACAGTGGCGCAGTGATAGAGGGCAGGCCAGTCTTACGACACTGCCCATTCCATGGTCTGATCACTCTCTCCTGCGGCTGGTCTTCCAACAGGCTGCCCCCCACTGCTGGGATGAGGAGCCACTTAGATGGTTCTGCCCCAGACGCCTGATGGACCCTGAGAGGTTCCAGGCGGAACTGGGGTCTTTTCCCACTTCCCTTGCCCACAACTCTGCCGAGGACCTGGCGGCTGCTTGGCAGCAGGCTGCTATGGATGCCCTCGACAGGGTTGTCCCCATGCGTCCCCTCACACGCCATGGATCCTGAGTGGCACCCTGGTATACTGAGGAGCTCCAGGGGATGAAACGCCGTTGGAGGGGTTTAGAGAGCCAGTGGAGGTCCACCCGCTCCCAATCTGACCGAGCCCAGCTAAGAGCCCATGTTAGGACTAATCTGGTAGCTATGAGGGTGGCAAGAAGGTCTTATCTCTCCACCCTCAAAGCGTCCACAGATAACCGCCCAGCCACCCTGTTCAGGGTCACCCACTTTCTCCTACATCCAGGGGAGGCGGTGGACGCACTGCAGGGAAGGGCTGAGGAATTTGGTCAATATCTGTCGGATAAGATCGTGCAGATTCAGGGTGGGTTGTGCTCTAATTTGCAGTGGTCTGAGGATTGGGGTGCAAACAGTCTGGCTGATGTGATCTGGGCTGAGTTTGATCCTGTTTCTGAGGATGAAGTGGACAGGATTATGCGGCGTCTGAGTTCCACCACATGTTTGTTGGACCTGTGTCCCTCCGCAGTTCACCTGCGGTTGGCTCCGGGCAGTGGTCAATGCTTCTTTAGGGGAGGGTGTTTTTCCCTCTGCCTTGAGAGGCGGTGGTGAGGCCCTCCTGAAGAAGCCTGCCCTGGACCCGACCATGTTAGACAACTTCCGTCCAGTCTCCAACCTTCATGTTCTGGCGAAGGTTGTTGAGAGTGTGGTGGCTCAGCAGTTTCCACTCTTCCTGGATGAAGTGGACTACCTGGATCCATACCATTCGGGCTTCCAGCCCAGTTTCAGCACAGAGACGGCATTGGTCGCACTGATGGATGATCTCTGGAGGGCTCGGGACAGGGGTTTTTCCTCTGTCCTGGTCCTATTAGACCTCTCAGCGGCTTTTGATACCATTGACCATGGTATCCTTTTGCGACGCCTCGAGGGGTTGGGAGTGGGGGGCACTGTTTTTCAGTGGTTCTCCTCCTACCTCTCAGGGCGGTCGTCGTGTTGGCAGGGGGACAGAGGTTGGGAGGCTCACTTGTGGGGTTCCCCAGGTGGTCCTCTCCCTCTCTTGTTTAATATCTACATGAAACCACTGGGAGATCATTCGTGGTTTTGGGGTGAGGTATCACCAGTATGCTGATGATACCCAGTTATACATCTCCACCCCAAACCAGATCAGTGATGCCTTCTCCGTGATGACCCATTGTCTGGATGCGGTACGGATCTGGATGGACAGAAACATGCTTCCGCTCAACTTGGCCAAGACTGAGTGGCTGTACATACCAGCATCTCGGTCCAGTCAGGAATGTCCACCGTTGACCATAGGGGGTGAGGTGTTGCCCCCTGTAGATAGGGTGCGGAACCTGGGGGTCCTTCTGGATGCACGGCTCCAGTTGGAGGAACAGGTGGGGGCCGTTGCCACAGGGGCTTTTGCCCAGGTCCGGCTGGTTCGCCAGCTTCACCCGTTTCTGGACCGAGATGCCCTGCGTACAGTCACTCATGCCCTTGTCACCTCGACTCACTACTGCAACGCTCTCTATTTAGGACTGCCCTTGCATACCATCCGGAGATTGCAGCTGGTGCAGAATGCGCGTGGGTGGTGATGGGAGTTTCCATTCTCCCATATTACCCCTCCTGCTACGACCTGCATTGGTTGCGGTTGCACCTGGTGAGATTCAAGGTTTTAGTTTTAACATTCAAAGTCCTACGACATGGGTCCAGAATATTTAAGGGAGTGACTCCTGCCGATATCAGTGCCAACCGCCCTGTGCGGCTGCACAGGCAGGGCTCTCGGGTCCCATCGGCTAGCCAATGTCAGCTGGCGGTCCCCCGGGGACAAGCCTACTCTGTGGCGGTCCCCGTCCTGTGGAACCAGCTGCCCATGGGACTCCATTTGGCCCCTGACCGCACCTTCTGCCACGACCTGAAGACCTGGTTATTTGACCAAGCCGGGCTGTGATTGCCTCTCGGGGGGGATGGGATGGTTTTAATTCATTTTAAATTTGGATAATATTGGGCTTGTTTTCGTTTAATTCTTTTTTAGCTATTTATTGTCAATGTATGTTTTAGTTGTGAGCCCGAGTCTTGGAGATGGGGCAGCATACAAGTCCAATAAATAATAATAATAATAATAATAATAATAATAATAATTAAACAGCCATGCACATTATTTCTGCAGCTATGAGACTACTAAGATTTATAATACCATCTGATAAATAACTGTACCTTACAACTGCATCAACATTTTTGACATGCCAAGTACAAGCAGAAAACATGGAAGGAAAGTCTGATCACATGCAATTTAATTCATTTAAATCATATCAAAAAATCATGAGTAGAGCAATAAGGCAGAATTTGCTTTCTCTCATCAGGTATAAAGTGCATTTACCATTTGTTGAAGAGAACAATAATATATATGTTCAAGTAAATTAATTAAAGGAGCTGGAAAGGATGGAAGGCTAAGTCAACCTTGAGCTGGTCAGGATCAAATTCTGGGCTGCGGCAGAGTTAGCCTCCAATGCTGCATTCTAACCACTGCACCACTATGGGTCTAAAGCAGGTGATCCAAGAGGATACCACATCAGTTATCACAAACACTGGTAAGAGAGCCAAAGGGGTCAAAAAAGATGCATTATTCTCACCCAGGTCCTAAAACAGGTTGCCAAGCAGTCCAACCAATGCCCTTTCTGCCCCAAGTCCATGCAAGAGCTTCAGTACCTCTCGTACATCAGCCTTTAGGTACTTCAATTTCTATGGTTTGCATGTGGATTCTGAGAGGGTTCAGAGAGTTCATAGTTCCCATGACAACCATGGGTTTGTCCCAAGTAATCTCTAGTCCAACAAACATAGGAGGATATACACTTGACCTCATTTCAAGATGTGATTATCTGGAAGCAAGAAAGCAACATGCACATTTTCTTTAAAAATTGACATACCAACTGCTAGGAACAGGAAAACAATCTCCTGGAATTACAAACAGCCAGGCCCTTGAAAAGTGTGGATATTGTCTGGAGAGATAAACATTTAAAATTGACAAAGAATTGTATTATAAAAGACAATTAACCCAACAACTGGCAAGACAAAAGGACTTGAAGCAAATTTCCAACTTCTCAACTTAGTTAGAGGATCCCCAAACTTTTTGGCCAATGTTGATTGCAAGAGTCAGGCAAGGTGTTGGAGAAATGAGTGTTTGAGTTTAAAATGAAGACAATACTCAATTTCATTAAAGTTTTGCAACTTATAGAGTCTATGTGCTCATAACTGACTGAAATATTCCAGCTGTTCTTCTAACAAGTGCCTGAAGAAGATTTGTTTGTTTGTTTGTTTGTTTGTTTGTTTGTTTATGAGACTTATATGCCACCCTATCTCCCTAAGGACTCAGGAGGCTTACAAAGTATGATTTATGATCATATCTTAGGTGAAGCTGTGACAAACTTTGTGCTTCATAATCCTGAACAATAACCTAGCTTAATGTCTATGAAGATTCTCAGTCATCCAGGTCATAGTTGTCTCAAAGGTGCTTTTATTTCCTCAAAAGACTTTCTTTGTTTTTTCCTTGAAGACATTTTCCTTGTCATCCAAGAAACTTTATTGGTTCTGCCAGGATGGTGGGAGGGATGGAAGGATGGTGGGAGAGATGGTGAATCCGTACCACCAGGGATGGGATTCTACCAGTTCGCACCTATTCGCTAGAACCGGTTGTTAACATTCTAAGCAGTTCAGAGAACCGGTTGTTAGAAGAAATTACTGGCCTAATCCTGTAAGGAAGGCAGGAAGGAAACATTCTGGTGTTGCTTACAGAAGCTGCCTTTCCGCTAACCCTTATTACATTCTTGGGAGGACTAGACTTCCTGTCTCAGGAACGTCTCTGGAGTTTTTTTCCCCCTCCTTTATTGGTACTTTGCTTGTGTAGAGTGACCATTCAAAGTTACAATGGCACTGAAAAAAGTGACTTATGACCATTTTTCACATTTACAACTGTTGCAGTATCCCCACAGTCACGAGAGGCCAGGTGAGGAGATACATTCCTCAATGTGAGTGATGTTGAGTTGGCCATGCCCAGCCAGTCACATGACCACCAAGCCACACCCACCAATTAAGCCATGCCCACAGAACCGGTTGTTAAAAAATTTGAATCCCACCCCTGCTCCCAAGATATGTGACAATTTATGGAGTTCTCAAGGCTGTGGAGCTCATTGAAAGGTGCTCAGAAGGTGGGACAGACCCCTTGCTGATTTGGTTTACAGCAGGGGTGTCAAATTCATGGTCTGCAAACTGGATGTGTCTCATGCTGGCCACACCCATGCCTGGTTTAGTGAAGGGGAACAAAGTCACGATACATCATGTGATGACAACGTGATGGCATGAGTTTGACACCCCTGGTTTACAGCCTGAAATTAATGTTTTCTAGAAATCTGTCATACAGTTTCTTTAAAGTCTTCTTCTCTGGCAAAAGGGGCTTCAGTTTTTCTACCTTTTTCAGAAATCCTTTTCAATGTCCCTTGGTAATATTTTTAACTAGTTTTATTGTTAGAGCTGGGAAGGGTGCCACCAATGGTAGTAGTGTCTTCTCTTATACATTTTCCCATCCCTCTGAAGCTTCCTTGGTTGTCAGTATTCCATAGTCTAAAAACATCCCATGGGAAGAGTTCCCCTTCTGAAGTCTTCTCTTGGAATTTAATGGAAACCCAGAAGCCAGAAAGAGTTTAGACTGTGAGAAAATGGATTGTTCAGGAAAAGGTTGGAAATTACAGCATCCCTATCATGGCTCCTCGTAACCAAGTGCAAGAACTTCACATTCCTGAGAGGGGAAAAAACTATTTGTAAAAGCAACTTCAGTATCATCAAGCTGAATAAAAGGTGACAGAAAATAGGAAAACCTGAAATGTGTCATAGTTTGCTTGTGAATGAATTATAGACTTGGATTCTTTCTTAGCAAGGCATCAACTTTCTCCCTCTCAATCTACACAAATTATCAGCAATCCACTTGAGCAATCCACTAATCATTTATGATTAGGTTTCTATAGTTCCGGCCAAGATTAGATATTTTTGCTCTGTATCTGAAGTATTCAAGGTCCTGATTAAAAAAAACCTGCCTCTCCTTATTACATTCTTGGCAGGACTAGACTTCCTGTCGCAGGAATGTCTCTGGAGTTTTTTCTTCCCTCCTTTGCTGGTACTTTGCTTGTGTGGAGTGACCATTCAAGGTTACAATGGCACTGAAAAAAGTGACTTATGACCATTTTTTACACTTACAACTGTTGCAGCATCCCCACAGTCATGAGAGGCCAGGCGAGGAGATGCGTGCCTCGATGTGAGTGATATTGAGTTGGCCACACCCAGCCAATAACATGACCACCAAGCCATGTCCACCCAGTCACATGACTACCAAGCCACACCCACCACCTAAGCCATGCCCACAGAACCAGTTGTTAAAAATTTGAATCCCACCCCTGCCTACCACCCTTCCATTTGCCTTTTGGGGAGAAGAAAAAGCACCTTTGAGACAACAATTTAGCTTCTTACACCAAAGGGACCTCAATGCCACCAAGTGGAGGTACAGGAAGATGAGTGCTGCAGGAATGTTAAGAAGCAAAGCCTCGCTTCTTAAGAAGAATGATCTCCCTAAGAGCTCCCTGAGAGCAATGAGTGGTTTAGAAATAGAAATAAAAACAAACAAACAAACAAGAGGTGCTGCTTGTTTAGAATGCTGATAAGAGCAGAAAGGGCTCAGACTTGAAAACTTAAAAGACAGATTTTTTTTTTAACAAGCAACACTTGTTCAGAACATCTAACGTAACCTGGAACTCTAAACTTAGAAACCTCAAGCATTGTGTGCAGTTCAACCACACTTTTTGAATATATCCCTTTATGTATATTTATATGTACTGTACATCGATTACAGTTCATATTGTGATATTATTGTTATTATGAGTGGGAACGGGCTTTAGCCTGTGCTTTCAATCTTATACTTTTTCTGCAAATTAAAGATAGAGATACAGAATTAAGAAGCCACATTCTCAAATGTCATCCATCCTGGTGATTTCAAGCTGGCATTTGAAGGCATCATTTGAGATTCAAAGAAATGCTCACAATTAACCTAATACAAAGGACCCAATTCATCCTGCTGTATTCTCTGTAATCTGTAATCTATTTGTGAACATTAATTACTTTGGAAAACAAATAAGAAAGTTTTCTAGTCCCTCTCTGAGGTAAATCTCTGACATAAATCTTACTTTCTCCCTCCTGTCATCTCACTTTCGAATTTTTTTTTATATTCTTATATCAGCAGATTCAAAGTGAATGGCATATTAGCTCCTGTTTCAAAGTCTGAAATTTAAACTGAAAGATGTTCTGGTAGGAATATTTTAAGATTATCAGAATTAATTTTTTTTTAAAAACCCACCATCTTCTCCTTAATGTTACAAGGGAATTTTCACAGCTTGGGAATATTTCAGAGTTAGTGGAAGCAGGAATTGACAGACACCAACCCCTTGTGGGGGGGAAAGGCTATAAAACATAGACTGTAAATCAGCTATGCTATGGTTTTGCTTGGATATGAATATTTGGGTGAAAAATGGTAACTAGAAGGCCATGAGTTCTAGTTCCACTTAGATATGAAAAACCATTTGGATGATTTTTGGCCAATCATTCTTGCACAGCCCAACCCAACTCTTAGGGTCCTTGTTGTTGTATGTTTGTTGCCTCAAGTTATTTATAAACAGTAATAAAAATCAAATAAATAAATAAAATAAAGCCTGGCACAGAAACTCAAAACTCAGCACAGTGTGTAATCAAGTCTATAGGCCAATTCACTTAATATTCCAGTTCCCCAACAAAAGGGTCTTGTTTTAGTAGCCCATTGTCAATATGCTTTTAGTTACTTTTTAAATGTGGTGCAGGTTTATTTTTTTCCTCTATTGTCTTATTGAAAGAAAGCAATGGATGATGGTGAATTAATCATTATCTATTTGGGCAGTGCAGTGTTTCAGATTTGAAGGGGAAAATTGCTTTTGAGCAAGCAGATGTTCACACTCCCTAATCAGAAAAAGCCACAACATCCCCCTGGATATCTGTTTGGGAGAGAATAATTGTGTCATAAACCAAGAAGGCCACTACCCAGTGGTGGTATTCGACTGGTTCTGCCCAGTTCTGGAGAGCCGGTAGCGGCGATAAGTAGTGGAGACAGAACTGGTTCTCTCCACTGCTCTGTGTTTGGTCCACCCGCCCGCCTGCCCACCCGGGCTCCCATACTCACTTTTATGGCCAGAATTCAAAGTGCAGCTGCTTTGTGTGGCGCAAAAGAGTGCAGCGCGGAAGCTGCTGCAGCGACCAGCATCGTGCAGGCTTTCAGGAGGTAAGTTAGAACACCTCTGCACCTGCACAAATGCCTCTGCGCCTGCGCAAAGTGCGCATTTGACACAAGCATGCACACAAAGTGTGTGCACGCACACAAAGTGCACCCACCAAGCCATGCCCACCGAACCGATGGCACCTTTATTTGAATACCACCCCTGCTACTACCATTGGAAAAATCATTATACAGAAAGAACTTTCATATACGCCTCATTACTAAATTAAGTGGCCGACTCCCATGATTTTCCCATGTCACCAAAATGTTCCTCTCCCAGGAAATATAATGGCTCAAAAGCAATTTATTTCTCATCAAGCCAAATGAAAATGATCTTTAAAAACATACAGATGAAATTCTCAGCCTAGTGCTAGTCATTTGAGTTGGAAGAGCAAACAACAGAAGAAAGATGCAAACCCAGATCCAGCCTTTGAACCTGGTTCAAGGATGCCCCAATTTGGCATCTAAACTGGTGGGCAATATCTAAGGCAGTGTTTTTTGACTTTGGGAACCTTAATTATACTACCTGAGACTTCTCAGAAAACAACAACTGAATGAAAAACTAATAGTGACCTTCTACTGCTGCACCATAGAGAGCATTTTAACATACTGCACCTCTGTATGGTTTGTCAATTGCACAGTGGCAGATAGGAAAGCACAGAGGGTTAATGTCATTGTAGTGACCTTCTACTGCTGCACCATAAGAGAGCATTTTAACATACTGCACCTCTGTATGGTTTGTCAATTGCACAGTGGCAGATAGGAAAGCACTCCAGAGGGTTAATGTCATTGCCCAGAAAGATCATTGGTTCTCCCTCTTTGGAAGAGCTTTATAGCTCCTGCTGCCTTAAGAAAGTTCAAAACGTTCTCAAAGATCCATCTCATCCTGGGAACCCGTTTTTTGAACTATTACCATCTGGCAGACGGTACAGAATAATAAAAACAAGGACAAATAGGCTGAAAAACAGCTTCTATCCCAGGGCAGTAGCTCTTTTGAATTCTGCTATATTATTATTATTATTATTATTATTATTATTATTATTATTATTATTATTATTATTATTTATTAGACTTGTATGCTGCCCTCTCTCCCTAAGGACTCAGGGCAGCTCACAGTATAAAACCCAATACAATAATTTACTTAAAAAATAATTAAACAATACAAGCCCAATAATAATAAAAGCAATTAAAATTACTTTAAAAGAAAGAACCTCCGCCCCTCAGCTCAGTCCAGACCGGCCTGCTGAAATAGCCAGGTCTTCAGGTATAGTGCAGTGTTGGTGTAGTGTTGGGGATTTTCGGTTCAATGTGTGAAGGGTGAAGGATGTGTGTTTGTGTTTATTTTCATGGTCATGGTCATGATGTGCACTGAAGATGGTGTTTGATTTCATTGTACGAGGTTCAATGACAATAAAGTAAATGAAACTAAACTAAGAGGTGAGGACTTCAACTTCCAGAATTCCTCAGCTGGCAAGCTGGCTGAGGAATTCTGGGAATTGAAGTCCACATCTCTTAAAGTTTCTGAAGTAGAAAAATAATGATCTAAATACTTCTAAGTGAGTAGCATGCTGAGCTACTTGTTCCCTTTTTGTTCCAAATCATTGTGCAGTCTGTCTCCTTGGGAAAGCAGGGATTCCCAGCTCCTACATAAATAAAAAGAAGAATTAAGAACAGTTTCCTTTCAACATTCTAGGCCCGCTGCTGACAAATTGTTCAGTATTTTATATGAGGCTGTAATGCGTACGGGAAGCTATTTCTAAATCAGAAGTTTGAGTAATAATAAGCTATCATTTAAATTCAGGCTCAGATGATGAAACACCCTGAGGGAACGCTTTTTAAAGGAGGTTTTTTTTTTCAATCTTTTTTGGAAAAAAAAATACTATTCATAATGGAACATTTTCAAGCGAGCTGTGGGTTTTTTTAACCTCTGTCCCATGACTGTTTTTGACTGCTAAATGAATGAGTCTCCTGTTATAAATATACATGACCTGCTTGTCTTCAAGGACAGGCTGCTCTGTGATAAAGGCAGCAGCGGGACATTGAATGGATTTGTCCCCCTGGATGGTGTGGAAGAGGGGACTGCTTAGAAAAATTGCAGGCTCCTGTGCTACTCCCCACTCTCCCATTTGAGCCTTTCTGCCAACATCTGCAAAGAGTCAGTTGTCAATAAAGCTGCAACCTTAAGACAGCAAAGATGCAAACGTTCTGGGAAAAAGAGATTCAGAAACTCCAAAGGAACCCACTCTGATGAAACTACTAACAAAGGAGGGCTGGGGTGTTTCTATCTCAATTCTGAAGACTCTGTTCCCCCAGTTTCTCTACATTAAAGTTCATTAAAGCACATCTGTACCAATCTTAGAACAAAGAATAACAGAGTTGGAAGGGATCTTGAAGATCTTCTAGTCCAACACTCTGCTTGAGCAGAAAACCCTATACCATTTCAGACAAATGGTTGTCCAGTTTCTTTTTGAAAGCCTCCAGTGATGGAGCGCCTACAACTTCTGAAGGCAAGCCATACAGTTGGTTGATTGCTCTCACCATTAGGGATTTTCTCCTTAATTCTATGTTGCTTCTTTCCTTGATTAGTTTCCATCCATTGTTTCTTGTCTTGCCTTTTGGTGCTTCAGTTTGACCTCCTCGTCTTTGTAGGAGCCCCTCAAATATTGGAACACTGCAATCATGTCACCTGTAGTCCTTTTCACCAGACTAGACATACCCAATTTCTGCAACCATTCTTCATATGTTTAGACTCTGGTCCCCTTATCATCCTTGTTGCTCTTCTCTGCATTCTTTCCAGAATCTCAACGTCCATTTTGCAGTCACCAGAACTGAAGGCAGTATTTCAAGTGTAGTCTTACTAAGGCTTTGTGTATAAGGAGCCTTGGTGGTGCAGGCTATTAAACGCTTAGCCCTTAGTTCCAGCTGCCTGCAATTACTGCAGGCTCGAATCCCACCAGGCTCAAGGTTGACTCAGCCTTCCATCCTCTCGGGGTAGGTAAACCCAAGATTATTGGGGGCAATAAGCTGACTTTGTAAAAATGCCGCTTAGTAATAAGCAGGCATATACAATGGAATGAAGGCTATTGCTGAGCACATTGGGTTGTGCTCCAAAGATTGTAAGCCGCCCTGAGTCTCCGGAGAAGGGCGGCATATAAATATGAATGAATAAATAAATAAATAAATAAATAAATAAATAAATAAATAAATAATAGTGCAGAGATGATATTCAGCAGGTTCTGACCACTTCTGGAGAACCTGTAGTGGAAATTTTGAGTAGTTTGGAGAACTGGCAAATACCATCTCTGACTAGCCCCGCCTCCATCTATTATCTGCCTCCCAAGTCCCAGCTGATCGGATGGGTCTTCTTTGGTTGCCCTGCACAGGAGAATGGAGCTGGAAAGCAGGTTAGTGGGGTGGGGAGGGAATGGGCATTTTGCAGTATTGGTGATGCCACGCCCATCACTGGTACAATTGCATTTTCATTTCTCATTTTGTAGTTCCAGGAAGGATGAAGAAGGAGGGGAATTGAAAAATTAGGGACTGTGATTAGCATATTCTACACAGAATATTAAGCTATCATGGGTGACCAAATAGAGGGAAGAGTTGAAACTCAGAATGGTTTTTTTAGTCAGTTTCATTTTCAATTATTTTACCTGTAGATGCTGAAAAGCTTCAGGCTACAGTGGCAAAAGGATTAGGATGAGGTGCTGGTGTGAACTATGGCTTGTCAATTCCAAGTAGGGTTGGTTGGTATTGATTATTCAAAACCATTTCAATCCATGTCACAGCTGGATTTAGAAAAGCAGATTTGTTGTTCTGTTGGAATGGAGTGAATATTTAATTTTTTTATGGTTTTACATTTGTTTATAGCCTATTCCCTATTCTGGGAAGGCTTATGCCAGTATGGTTTGTACATTTTAAAATAATAAAGCCTTCTAATTGTCACCTATGAAGGAGCTCTGTAGTGTTCATCACTTTTAACACTTTTTGATGTCATCTTACTGCATTCGTAATAATATTCAGTAGAGCTACTTGTGAAAAAAGAAAATAAGAAGACTGTATCTCAGCAACTAGATTATAAGAATGTCTTCCAGTTTCATTTTCTCATTTTATCAACCTTGTATTTGTTCTATCATCCTTCAAAATGAACAAATTTCCCAGTATAAATCCTAATTAAAGTCTTACGTGGACTTTGACATAAACCAGGACTTGAGTCTAGCAATATGATACAGAGTCCTCAGATCATAAAAATAAACCACTGTTTATTACAGCTGAGCTCTAGTGAATGTGTTGTAACTGTAACAACATTCTTATAATATATAGGTTGAAACAATGTCCTGCAGATACCTAAAATATTATATTGCAGACTAATATTCCTGTTTTATACCTTGGGACTCTTTGATGTGCTGAGATAAATGTGATTACAAGACACCAATATTGAGGAGAACTAACAATCATGTCATTTCTTTCCCTGTGAGTGTTGAAAATTATTCCTTTCACTGGCGTACCTAATTCTTGAGTAGCACTTTGGATGAGGCATGTGTTCAATGAATGAATAAATATCAATCAAATTCAGCTGGATTATTAACTCTTTCTCTACAGACTAGAAAATGGTAGAAAATGGGCCATAATCTTATATTTTTTTCTGCAGGGGAAAAGAAGATGAAAAATGCTCTCTCTCCCTCTGTTTTGCTTCCTTATTGATTAGTTGCCTTTAGTGGAAAGAATGAGTAGAAACTGAAATAAATAAAAGTTTCCAGATCCATTTTTCCAGATGGTATGTTTGAATCTCCATGGCTTGGGCATGAGTTTGTCTGTGAATTAAGATCTGTGGGAATTTCAGAGGGATTTACATAGGATCTGTCAGGGAATTGCACAGCAGGTGTTCAAATGAAGTCAGAGACACTGACATGAACTTGTAGTTTTATATAAATAAAGGAAACTCCTCCTTTAGACCCAACAACCAATCATAACGTAGATTGCCTCATGCAGGAGTGCACACTCTCCAACCAATCAATTACCACTGTGTGTTCTGGCGAACTTAACTTGTTCCAGCTATTAAATTAAATATCTTAACAGGATTCAATCTGCAATTAAATGGTTTCTCCAACAGCTCTGAAGCAGTTTGAAAAGTGTAGATTTTTCTTTCTGAGAGATGGCACATGAGTCTACCTTGTCTCTCTCTTTTTTTATTAAATTTTTATTAAGTAAACATTAAAAACACTTGAACACGGTGCAACTTTCTTGGCCATCATTTTGGCCATACAAACTATAGCATAGAAATACATATGACTATTAATTTTCTCTTTTTCTTTATGTTGTTGATATAATGCTAGTTACATATTTGTTGCTATTTGCATTTATATACATTTATATACATATTTACAACCTGGCTTCTAATCCATCTCTTTTTTCTTTTTATAGTCTTTATATTCATATATTTATATCATATTTGTCCATTATATTTCATTTTCTTTAATTTACAAAACTTTTACTTTCATTCCTATTAAGCATCAACAATTTCTGGTTTTCCCCCTCGACTCCAGCCATTGATACATTTTATTCCAGACTTCATAGTATTCTATCTCACCCTTATCCTTAATTTCTAGAATTAGTCTGTCCATCTCTGCACAGAATAATATTTTCCTTATCATTTCACTTTCTATAGAGGTGTCTTCATTCTTCCAGTTTTGAGCATACACCAATCTCGCAGCAGTCATTATATGTAGCATTAAATATATTATTTCTTTATTATATATTTCTCATCAATAATTCCCAGTAAGAACATTTCTGGTCTAAACTCTACTTTTTCGCTAACCATCTCTTGTACCCATACCTTTATTTTCCACCAGCACTTTTTTGTTTTTACACATTTCCACCACGTATGATATTATCTCCATGTTACATTTCCAACATTGTGGTGATACACTTTTACTTATTTTAGCCAATCTGGTTGGAGGGAGGTGCCATCTGTAAAACATTTTATATTGGTTCTCCTTATATGAAGTTGCCAGCATTAGTTTTCTATTTCTTTCCCATAGCTTTTGTCAATTGTCTAATTCAATATTATAACCAAAATTCAGAATCTACCTTGTCTCTGAGGATGCCCACTGAAGTTCTTGCTGAAATATTAGGAAATTTATTATCTAGACAATAAATATATTATCACTGAATCCTGAAGCTCTACGCTGCCCAACAGATACTGGCTAGGAAAGCCTACACCAGTATAAAGCTATTAGTTTGGCATGTGACAGCACCTAGTTAACCTAAATTGATCTCTAAATCTAACTCTGGTTAAGTACATTGGTATGGGACTATTGAGAGTATTAGGGATGTAGACAAAAAGAAAAGTGATGAAAAATTCCCAGAAGAAGGCTCTAGCAGGTATTTCTGTATTGCTGCTAAAAAACCCTGCATGAACAAATTACATGACTCAAACCTGATCCAAGAGTCAAACTCAACTCGGGGCCACCTCTCTCTTTCAGTTTGGGTTAGGGTTTTAATGGGGGAGGGATTTCTTCTCAAAGCTACTTTGTGAAAGAATATGGCCCAGTTCTTTTCAACAGTGCTGAAGTGAAGGGGCTCTGTAGCTTCACTTCTAATGTCTCCTCCAGTAAACGTGTCTTCCATGAAAATCTCTTTGGGCAGCATAGAGTCTTCTCAAAGTAAATTGTGAAGCTTTAAGGTATGAGTGTCTAAGGTCCTCATCAGGCTGTATTCCACTTACTTTGCACAGGTCTTAGTAAGGTTTTCTGAATAAGGAGATCAAATCCAGAATGTTAGCTAACAATTTATTATTTATTTATTTATTTATTATTTCAACTTGTATGCTGCCCCCTCTCCAGAAGGACTCACAGATAAAAATGATACAATAAATTAAGTTAACTAAAATAGAATTAAATTACAGCAAGCCAAATTAAACTAAAAATCCCATAATACATATAAAACCCTTCCCCCGAGGAGTCAGCACAGCCCAGCCTGTTCAAACAGCCAAGTTTTTAGGTCACGGAAGGTGTGGAGATCAGAGGCCAGGCGGAGCCCCAGAGGTAGTTGGTTCCAGAGAGCAGGAGCCACAGAGTAGGCCCTTCCCGGGCGCCGCCAGCCGACACTGAGTCACAGAGCGGCACCCGAGAAGCCCCTGCCTGTGTGCTCGTACAGGGTTGGTATTCGATGCCGCAGTAGCGCTCCCATAAATAACCCGGACCCATGTCTCGTAGGACTTTGAATGTTAATACTAAGACCTTGAATCTCATCTGGAGGGCAACCGTTAGCCAATGCAGCTCGCAGGAGGGTGTAACATGGGAGTACCGGGACGCTCCCATCACAAACCGTGCAGCCGCATTCTGCACCAGCTGAAGCCTCCGGATGATATGCAAGGGCAGTCCTAAATAGAGAGCATTGCAGTAGTCGAGCCGGGAGGTAACAAGTGCCTGAGTGACAGTGCGCAGGGCATCTCGCTCCAGATAAGGGCACAGCTGGCAAACCAGCCGAACCTGGGCAAATGCCCCCCTGGCCACGGCCCCCACCTGCTCCTCCATCCTGAGCCGTGAATCCAGGAGGACACTCGTGCCCTGTCCATGGGGGCAACATCTCTCCCCATGACCAAAGATGGAATCTCCTGACTGGACCGAGATGTCAGTATGCACAGCCACTCTGTCTTGGCCTGATTGAGCCAAAGCATGTTCCTGTCCATCCAGATCTGTACCGCATCCAGACAATGGGACATCACGGAGAGGGCATCACTGATGTGGCCTGGGGTGGAGATGTAAAACTGCGTATCATCAGCTGATGATACTTCACCCCCCGGATGATGATCTATAGGTTGAATAACTGCCCCTGAGGGACCCCACAGCCCCTCTGCCCTGCCAACACTGTGGAGTCCCAAGAGGAAGGAGGAGAACCACCGCAATACAGTGCCTCTCACTCCCAACCGAGGGTCGACCTCCATCTGCTCTCTAAAGCCCTTCTCCGACGCTTCATCTCCCGGAGCTCCCCTGTTTACCAGGGAGCCATCCAGGATCTGCACTGGGTAAGGGGATGCATGGGGACAACTCTGTCAAGGGCCCTCGCCACCGCCTGTTGCCAGGCTGCCGTCAGGGCCTCGGCAGAGCTGTGGGCCAGGGATGTAGGGAAGAACCCCAGTTCCGCCTGGAACCTTTCTGGGTCCATTAGGCGTCTGGGGTGGAACCATCTAAGTGGCTCCTCATCCCAGAGGTGTGGGGTAGCTTGGCGGAAAGCCAGCTGTAGGAGATAATGGTCTGACCATGGAACAGGATGGACAGAAAAATCGCCATCCCCCAGACCATTCCGCCACTGCTCCGAGATGAAAACCAGGTCGAGCATGTTGCCCCCCTCATGAGTCGAGCCATCAATCACCTGAGTCAGGCCCATGGCTGCCATGGAGGCCATGAATTCCTGGGCCAAACCCGATGACGCCCCATATAGTAGTAGTATTAATTTAAAACATTTCCCTGTGGCTTCTTATATGTGATTCAGAAGAAAAACAGAAGGAAGGATTTACAGCAGTAAAAAATGTTTCAAAAAATTGAAATCTGCAAAGCAGGTCAAGATAGACTTGAGAGCAACTTTTTGTATGTGAGTGTATAAAACTATTCCCACCACACTATTCTTCATGGAAGCAAAGGTTATAAACCAAAAATCTTGGTTTCATTTTGGTTGCTAGGCAACCCTTATATGGAGCAGCTAATTCAATTTGCACTTTGAGTCATCCCAACTAATATAATTTAAAGCAGTTAAAATGAAGGGCTGCCATTCCAACATGCAACTTAGAAAAGGGCAGTTTCCTATGTAAAGGATCTCACCTAAAATCCTACAAATAAGAAAATACAGGGGAAGGAGAAGGATGTGGAGGCAGAACAAACATAAGATTATCTCAGGAAGCTACATTAGCTTATATGCAGTAAGGAAGAATTTCTTTAAAAGATAGGGCTTGTGGGGGGTTGGAATGAAGTTAGAAGTTCATTGTTATGCAGCTGTTTGGGGAGAAGAGTCTAAGCAGATGAGATAATAAAAAGAGATGATATTAAAAGAATTTTGAAGAATGAAAAGTATCCGGAAAAATGAGGGATGGTTTTCAAAATCTAGGCAAGAAATCTGTACTGGGTTCAGGAGTGGATGTATTGAAGAACACAACAAAGGTACAAGACTTTGGTTTGGAAAATACTGCTTATCATTAATATAACACTGGGAAAAATAGATGAATGGAATTTGAACCCTAGGATGTAGGCATCCAAGCAGTGTAAAAAGCAAAGAAACCACCAAACCAGGTTTGGATTCCAGCTACCAAAGGTAAGAACTGCCATGCAGCATGTCACAGGGAAGACACCAATCAAAACCAGGTCAGATCCAGGATGGGCAATATCAACTGCTATGCAGCAAGTGTTTTGCCAAGTGATCAGGTGCTGAGTCAGTTGGTTCCTTTAGATCAGGGGTCCCCAAACTTGGCGATTTTTAAGACTTGTGGACTTCAACTCCCAGAATTCCTCAGCCAGCTATGCTAAAGAATTCCTCAGCCAACTATTCTCAGCCAGCCAGCTATGCTGGCTGGAGAATTCTGGGAGTTGAAGTCCACAAATCTTAAAGTTGACAAGTTTGGAGATTGGTCTTTAGATCCAGAGGCAATGTATACTCCAGTAAATAAAGGGACGGTAGGCTTTTTTATTAGCTCAAGCAAACAGATGTAAAAGCCTAACCTAAAAAGCATACATACTAAGCAAGATGATACCCAAATCTCTTAAAATATGCCAGGAGCTCATAAGGACAGCAAAGATACCCCAATGGTAGCCAATTTCTACAACACCTAGTATTAGATTCTGTGCAGCAGAAGCTCTGAACAAACAGCAACAATCCCACAGTTTTATCAAAGCTGGGCACCGGGCCCTGCTCTTGTCAGGAGACAGCAAGATCTGATCTTGGGTGGCTCTCACATGACTTTGGGATAGGAATCAAAAGTCTGAGATTTTCACAGTGGGGAAATATTTGAAGTTCCAGGAAGACTCCTCACTCTTCTTTATTCAGTAACCAAGAATGACAAAAGAAAACAAGTAGGTTAGCTCAGAATGAGCTCTGGATTTCCACTACACAGCAGGTCATATAACAATAAATCAAGGGCGGTTGCAATATGGAAAGTAAGATGCAATACTAGGGATGTGGTGGCTCAATGGCTAAGATGATTAGCTTGTCAGTCAGAAAGGTCGACAGTTCAGCGGTTTGAATCCCTAGCACTGTGTAATGTGTGAGCTCCCATTACTTGTCCCAGCTTCTGCCAACCTAGCAGTTCAAAAGCATGTAAAAAAATGCAAGTAGAAAAATAAGGACCATTTTGGTGGGAAGGTAACAGTGTTCCATGCGCCTTCGGTGTTTAGTCATGCCGGCCATATGACCACAGAGACGTCTTCGAACAGCACTGGCTCTTCGGCTTTGTAATGAAGATGAGCACTGCCCCCTAGAGCCAGAAATGACTAGCAGGTATGTGCAAGGGGAACCTGTACCTTACCTTTACCTTAAGATGCAATAAACGCTGTTGGCAAGGGATTAAAAAGAAACTGTAAGGGACATTCACCATTGAGAAATACTACCATTAGTCCTACAATTAGATTTGGTCCTTTATGTTTCACTAACCCATTCCAAACTAGGATAATTTTAGAGGGAAAAATGTGAGTAAAAGTGTCTCTCTGTGTGTCTGTATGAGAGGCTTAAGCAACCTATGTCCTATTAAACTTTTATAGGTTAGCAGATCGTCTTTAAGTGCTGTATGTCATTTTATTAATGCATATGATTATGGATTCTTATCTCTCAATTCAAAGTGTCATTATAGATCATGAAGTCTTAGCCACACCCTATTCAGTCTCTGGATTGGGCAAAATGCACATGAGATGAAATGAAAGTGATTGAATTAACTATAAACTGCAATTTGTAACATAATTAAGTCCTCTGTGTAATGAGACTCACATTCTTTCAGGAGACTTGTCCACTAAGAGCAATGGGAATGCTCTCTGTGGATGATGAAAAGGCAACTTTTGGCTTGATAACATGAAAGCCAGAAGTGTTTGCACTGAAATAGGGTAACAGGATCTGGGATAGGATGTGACAGGGAATGGTAATGGTGGATCAGCAAAAGTTTTCTTCACTCAACTTTATTCTGTTTGCTGTTTGCATTAATTATCACAGCATCATTGACAAACAACAAATTGATGGAAAATATGTATCGAATTAGAAGTTATTAGAAAACCTGGAGGCTGGAGGATTGGAGGCTAAAACATATGAAGAAGAGTTGCAGGAATTGGGTATGCATAGTTTAATGAAAAGAAGGACTAAGGGTGACATGATAGCAGTCTTCCAATATCTAAGGGGCTACCACAAAGAAAAGGGGGTCTTCTCCAAAGCACCAGAATGTTGCTATAAAATCATTAATTGCTTTTGTTAGCCATTAAAACTTGTGTGTGCAGGCTTCTGTAAAAGCTGAACCACATACAAGGATCCATTAGTCACTTCTGTATTTGACATATAACCTTTGTGTGACCTGTATGTGTAGATTCTTATCAGAGTCGGACCATGTACAGGAAGTTAGCAGCGGAGAATGTAGCTGCAATGTCTGTCTGTTTCTACATATCCTATTCCAACCACATAACCACAAACTGTAACCTTTTGCTTGCCGCTTGCACAAATTGTGCACCTGCATTTATGGAAAAATGTACTCATAGTATGCTCTACTAACCCGCCTATACTCACCCAATAAAGAGCCCCCGGACTCTGTGTCGGGGTCAGCTCATCCGAGGAAGAACCTGCGTGGAGTCTTCTTGACGTATTTGGCCTTAACAATGAGCGGCCCTCCAAGCGCGGACCAAAACCGCACCAGAAGGCAAGACAAAAAACAATGGATGGAAACTAATCAAGGAGAAAAGCAACTTAGAACTAAGGAGAAATTTCTGCTTAAGCAGAGATTTGGACTAGAAGACCTCCAAGATTATACTGTTAAACCAGGATACCTGGCAGGTATCCCCCTCTCCAACTTGGCAAATCTGCACCCCCTTTCTTTAAAAAAAGAGGAGTTGACAGCTAATTGTAATTAAGTATTGTATGTAAAGGGGGACGTGGTGGGTCAGTGGCTAAGAGGCTGAGCTTGTGGTTTAGAAAGGTTGGTGGTTCGGTGGTTCGAATCCCTAGCACCGCGTAACGGAGTGAGTTCCCATTACTTGTCCCGGCTTCTGCCAACCTAGCCGTTCGAAAGCATGTAAAAATGCAAGTAGAAAAACAGGGACCACTTCGGTGGGAAGGTAACAGCGTTCCGTGCACCTTCGGCATTTAGTCATGTGGGACAGCTCTGGCTCTTCGGCTTTGTAATGGAGATGAGCACCGCCCCCTAGAGCCAGAAATGACTAGCACATATGTGCAAGGGGAACCTTTACCTTTATTGTGTATAAATCCCTGAAGACTTCACCTTTCTTTCTTTTCCTCTCCTTTGAAGGACAATACTGAATGCCAATTTCCCCCCATTAAAATAAATGGGAATAGTAAATATGTAGAAGAAAATTTCAGCCCAACATCACTACTGGAAGTTTTGGAAAAGCTGTATAACTTTTTCACTATTTTCAGCTTTTGAATGCTTTCCAGGAAACCCCACTTAAAGCGAACTTCAGTAGTGAAGAGGGGATATAATCAAGTTAGGGGCAACCAAGTCGGTGAAGAATGGCAACTGGTATACTAGTTGTTATTTTCCAAACACGTTACTTATCACAGCTATGATCTGCAAATTTATAACTAGGAGGATGCCCTAATTGCAAAGGTTCTATTTCAGGATCAGTACAATGCCATTGAAAGCAGCTGAATCTCAATCCTTGAATCTAGTATTCTGTTGACCAATATATATATTTAGCTCTGATGTTATCCCTCATCCAGCCTTTTACTAAACATTCAAGGATACTAATTGCTTCTTTGGAGTTATGTGATAAGGACAGAAGACTTGGCTACCATCAGCCCATTGGTCCAAATATACTTTACTCATACTTTTATAAACATCTGAACATCTTGTAGAACTAATAGGAACCCTCACAAGCCATTGGTCTAGGCCCAGAAAACTAGTCTTCCAGTACTACATTCTGGAGTTGATTTGACAGAAAGGATAAGAACCACAGCAAAACATTGCCCTAATTGCATTAATTCATCCAGCAAATTAATGGCACTGAACTCCACCAACATACTCAGAAGTACAAACAGAGTTGCCCTCCTCTATATGATTTCTGGCACATACCATTCACCAAGATGTCCAAAGCAGTTTAGCACCATGTCCACTAACCAAAATGCTTTGAAATAATTAGTAAAATAGTGAAACATAATTATTTGGCAGGATGTAAGACCATCACCTTCTTATTCACCTTTTCCCAAAGTTGAATATTTAAGATGATTCATAATTATTGCTCAGGTCAAAGCTGGATTTGCTCAAAAAAGGCATCAAAACTAGCTCCTTTGGGCAAAAGGCTCTTCTCCCCTCTGGGAGGTGTTGGTCATCTCTCCTAATCAAAGAGACAGCCTCTGTCCTATATGATTTAATTAGCCATGATAGGAGACAGAGACATCATCTCTCAGCATACCTTGCACATATCCTCAAGATCTATGAGCTCCAAATGTCAAAACTATCAGGACAAAAAGTTGTCATTTGTGTTTTTCGTTTTGTCCTTGGCAGGATTTCACTAGCATGATGCAGAAAACTGAGTGTGAAGTATAAGGGAAGTGCAATTTCAAAATAAGAAGGATGTCCTCTCCCCCTGTGTGCATCCTGCTCCGTTTCCCCCCATCTTTTAATTGTAAATTATTGCAATTTTTTATTGCTTCAATGTTGGCTTTTGGCTTTTAATGTTTATAAGCCACCCAGTGTCAAATAAATAAATAATTGGCCATCCTTTTTATCTTATTTGGGGTATCAGTTTGTGATTTTAGCCATTTTCTACTTTCCTAAGAAAATGAATAGCAGCCTTTCCCAAGAAACAAGATAATTACAATAATTATAGCAGGAGGCTCTAAGCTTCAAACCAGGATGAGCAAATCACAGCTTATGGGACACATGCAGCAATGTGGACCCACTAATACCTCCCCATCCCTAAGAATGTTATTAAATCAGGTGGCAGATTGTTCAGTGACACAGTCATAGGTGTTTCTTTGGGAAAATGAGAACAAAAGAAATACATGAGCCCTTCGAAATGTGGACAATTTTTGTTGGGATGTAAACATTCTCCAATAATTTTTGACTGTGGCAAAAGAAAGCAAATTTAGTACCAATAGGTGCCTTGGGTGCAATCCCAAAACAACTGGAGCACTACTTGAATATCATTGGAACTGACAAATTCACAATCAGTTAATTGCAAAAGACAGCTTTACTTGGAACAGCTTACATCCTGTGAAGATACATGTAATACCAACGACCATTAACACCTACTTATCCTAGGTCCTTGGGAAGGATTCTATAGGTGGACAAAAATGCCAAATCCAATCTGAATATTGACTGACTGTGTAATGAACCATAAAGTAATAATAAAATCTGCAAAAGTTGTAATTCACAAGTAATAAAAAATGGTGGGAACATATAGTGGAAAAATAGTAAAAAAATTAGCAGGTTAAAATATTGTGGGATTTCCAAATACAAACTGATAAAGTCTTGGTGCATAGCACACCAGATTTAACTGTGGGATGTTACTTAGAAAATATGAACATTAAATGTTCATTTAAAAGATGAACAAAGTGTTCATCTGTCAATTACAAAAGGCCAACTGGTTGGATCTGCATATATTATGCCAATACTTTTCAACAGCCTAAATTCTTGGGAAGAACTTGATGTGAATGAAGACCAAAATCAACATCAACTAATGAACTGGCAGCTTTGATTTTACATTATTTGGTTCTCCCCTCATCCTCCTCCCTTCCTCCTCCTCTCCATCAGTCAATTGCAAAAGACAGTTTTACATCCTGTGGCAATATCTCTAATATTATAAACACCTGCCTATTCAGATCCTTGGGAAGCAGAGGTGATAATTCAGCAGGTTCTGACCAGTTCTGGAGAACCGGTAGCGGAAATTTTGAGTAGTTTGGAGAACCGGCAAATACCACCTCTGACAGGCCCCGCCCCCATCTATTCTCTGCCTCTCGAGTTCCAGCTGATTGGCTGGGTCTTCTTTTGTTGCCCTGCACTGGAGAACAGAGCTGGAAAGCAGGTTAGTGGGGTGGGGAAAGAATGGGATTTTTCAGTATCCTTCCCCTGCCACGCCCACCAAGCCATGCCCACCAAGCCACGCCCACCAAACCATGCTCACAGAACCGGTAGCAACATTTTTTGAATCCCACGACTGTTGGGAAGGATTCGGTAAGAAGACAAAATGCCAATTCCAGTCTAAATATCTGGTTGACTGTGTGATCAGTCATAATAATAGCAATGGGGAGAGAAATTTGTGCATTGTGTCTTCCTTTAGAAATGAATGTGAGTGTAACAACCCAGCCAGGCTGCAGACAGTTAGAAAGATGGTTTTACAATAAAAGATAGACACTCGCATGCAAATGCAACACTACATTTCATCCACAAGAATTTATCTCCTTTGTAATAAATTTCTTGAGCAATTCTCTTTCATCAAACTGAAAAATACAACTTTTTCTCAGTACTAGTCCTGAAACACAGATGCGATTATTGTCTCTTAGGCAGGAACATATGAAAAGCTCTTTGTTTGCCAAGATATTGATAAGGCTCCTTCCTGAATACAGATCACCCAGCCTCTCTAGAGATTCAGGTAATTAAATTCCATAGCAATAGAACTGGAGATCACCATTTAAACCATGTAAGGTGCTTAACTGAGCCCATGAATATGAGCATCAGAAGACAAAAAAGCTGCTTAGGTAGATAGTGGTAATAGATGCTAAGCTTTGCTTTCTGACTTCTTGCTAATTATTCACCTACTTTTAAATGGCAGCCTTTGTGATAGATGCCTTTCTAGAAGACCAGATTTACCTGCTTTCTGCTGTAATCCATGACCAGTACCTCTCTTCTAAAGATGCTTCCATAATGTGACATGTGTTGTGTCTCATGTAGTTAGGCATTACTAGGATTAAAGTGATTGCTTCCCATAGTCAGAACATGTCCTACTCAAAAGCTTTAAGGGTATATTATTCTCCAAAGCACCTGAAGGCAGAACAAGAAGCAATGGATGGAAGGTAATCAAGAAGAGAAGCAACCAAGAACTAAGGAGAAATTTCCTGACAATTAATCAGTGGAACAACTTGCCTCTAGAAGTTGTGGGTGCTCCAACACTGGAGGTTTTTAAAGAAGAGATTGGACAGCCATTTGTCTGAAAAGGTATAGGGTTTCCTGCTTGAGCAAGGAGTTGGACTTTCCTGCTTTCCTCCAAGGTCCCTTCCAACTTTGTTATTCTGTTATTAAATATCACACAATCTAAGTCAAAGATTTCCATAAAAGAACTGGGAGATTTGTACTAGTATAAAAAAAAACCCAGAATGTTAGTCAGACTTCCAGTTCCCTTCCTTTACCAAGATGGATACAATTCCTCATATTCCTAGTTACTTCTCAACCTCATGCTTCTCTGCTATTCCTCCTAGCCATGGTATTCTAACTCTCCATTTCATTTGCACAGGTCTGTCTCTCTTCTTTTTTTTGTCTTGGATGCTTCCTCTTTCTAGGTTTAACCTGGCAATGGGCTGGGATTTTACTCTCCATCTCCTTTTTGGCTGGCATCATGGTTTCCTTTCTGTTCTGCTGTTTTCAGTAGTCTTATCCTCAGTGCCACTGACTTTTAAAAAAAACACAAGCTCAACTGCCCAGGTTTTTTCTGTTTCATCACCATATGGCTTCTTTCTTTCTTTTCTCCTTGATTATCTGCATGTTTCCAATTATACTGAAATCTCCTTGATTATCTGGCACTACATTCCAATCATCACTGTAGTGCAAGGATGGATAAATTGGGCAAATTTGGACCAGTAGTTCTGATCCCAAAGAAGTAGAAGGAAATCAACCAAGCAATCTTCTAGAGCTGCTGCATCTGCCATTCCAAAGCCTGGTTTCAAGTTGGGAATTATTGCTGTTATCTGAATGCTTCAGCAATAAGGCTTCTGCTGGCTTATTTGTAGCATTCTTGAATAGATGTGTTGATTTGTTGTGTTGATTTTACTATGGATATGATTGCTGCTAATGTACCCTTTTTATGTTATTATGCTGTTAGCCACCATCAAGGTCCCTCCAGGTCAGAAAGGGAAGATCGAAATGGCATAATTTAATAAATACATACTAATTTGTTGCTTATAATACTTGACCCGGAGGGTAAGAAATGGGATTGAATTGTGGGTGGCAACTGAAAGACGTTTCTAATGGGAGGCAATGGGACCATTCAGCTTATGTCTCTTTCAGAAAATAAAATAGCTATTCCTCCAGAGAAAACTCCAACAAGGGCTAAAGAAAGCATCCATTACTGGCAAACTTAGAGTTCCTGTCTGTAATTTTATTTTGCTGTTAATATCTGTATAGAAGTTTTTCTTTATAATGTTGATGTCTAGCAAGTTCTGGATACAGGATAATCTACTGGCATTAAAATCTGACCTTCACAGGATGACAAATGCCATCAACAGAATTTGTTGAGTGCGTATGAATTTGCACAGAAGTATTTGGGGGGTCAAGGGCCAAACTCTTTAACTCAACCAGGCAACAACATGCAGCACTTGGAACAGTGTGCAGCTGCTGCCAAAAAAAGCCAACACAATCCTAGATTGCTTAATAGAGGAATAGAATCAAAATCATGTTCTAGTACCACTACACCAGTGGTGGGATTCCAAATTTTTTACTACTGGTTCTGTGGGGCTTGGTGGGCGTGGTGTGGCTTGGTGGGCATGGCTTGGTGGGCATTGCAGGGGAAGGTTACTGCAAAATTCCATTCCCTCCCCACCCCACTAACCTGCTTTCCAGCTCTGTTCTTCTGTGCAGGGCAACAAAAGAAGACCCAGCCAATCAGTTGGGACTCGGGAGGCAGAGAATAGATGTGGGCGGGGCCAGTCAGAGGTGGTATTTGCCGGTTCTCCAAAGTATTCAAAATTTCCACTACCGGTTCTCCAGAACTGGTCAGAACCTGCTGAATATCACCTCTGAATTGTACTTTTCTTTTTCTATCTCTTGGGCCTAAAAGAGAATGTGACAGATATCTGGTCAATTTTATATGGTTAATAAAACAAAGCAAACAAAAGTGATGCCAGTTTGGTGCAGTGGTTGAGGCACCAGGCTAGAAACTAGGAGGCTGTGAGTTCTAGTCCCACCTTACGCATGAAACCCAGCTGGATGACTTTGGGCCAGTCACTCTCTATGGTCCAACTCACCTCACAGAGTTGTTGTTGTGGGGGGAAATGGGAGAAGGAAAGTATGTTAGGAGTGTTGACAGTTGAATTATTTACAAAACATAATAAAGGCAAAATCTAAACAAGAATCTCCTTCACCGTTCCATGGAACAGCTTGTGAAAAAAAGAACCAACAAAATAGATATGCCATGGTCCAGAGGAGAAATATATTTGAACATAAATTCATTGCTCCATTAGGGACAAAGGGGATTTCATCCATTTCTCATGATCTCATGGTCAATCCAAGAAATATTGTAAATGACATGCCATTTCTGTAGAAATTTATATATGGCTGTGAGCACAAGGCATTTTTATTGGAGGGGAAAGGAATTCTGAAAGGCCCTGTGCATTTTCAACAACACACTGAATTTTTAGGAAAGGACAAACAGTAAGTTGATTTCATTCAGTTTGCTACAGCCCTACTGGGAATAGAAAGCCTAAATCCTCTCTCATTACAATTCATGGTGAAATTATTTCACATTGGTAATCTGGAAAGCTATAAGCATCTACCTTTTATCTATACTTTCTTTCAGCTGCTCATTTTTAACTAAGCATTTATCATATTCCCCCATTAGTATAAGACTGAACTTTGTGTTATTTTAATTGGTGTTTCTATCTGCTTTTTGCATTGTTTGCCTTACAGCTTTTTACAGATTTAATTTTTTTTAAATGTCCATCACTTTAAAACATTCCGGAGCTGAGCTGAATTTTTATGCTGCGCTCTTGAAGCTGCAATCTGCATCTCTGATGAAAGAAACATTTGACAAGCAGCTAGAGATCCCGAAAAAAAAAATCAAAAGGAAGGCTGTGCATTTTATTCAAACCCTAGACATTAATCACAGCTTAGGTAAAGCTGGGCTCAAGTCCCTAAAGTTGTCAGATAGCAACTCAAAAGCTCCAGGCAGCTTAATCCCCACTGTGTATACCAAAACATTGTTCATGAAATTTGATTAAATCAGAAAGTTAAGCAAAATGCACCTAAAGGCATGGAGAACAGTGAACATCAAACAATCCTGAGTATGCAATGAGAGCCAGCTTGTGGAGGTGGGGAAAGCACATGGTGCGCTAACTGAAGCTTACATAATTTCTGCTCTAGTGAATCATGCTGTTCTGCTATGAATCTATTCCTTCACATGAATGGAATTTAATAATATTGGGGAAACTAACTCCCAGAATTCCCCTTGTAGAAAGTTATTACCCACCCCTCTCCTAGAAGAATTAAATATTTTGAGAAATATTAAAAAGGCAGAATATTGTATTTCCCTAAAGGAGAAACATGCTCTTGGAAAGCAGCCCCCACCTTTCTTAATAACCCCAAAAGGACTGGGCCAGCCTATCTACAAGACGAAAGACATTCAGCCTCAGGGTGATAGGAGCAGCCCTTACTTAAGATCCAAACCAGGAAAGCCATTAAGCCACAATAGGAATTGCACAACAAAACCCCTTCATTGCCTCAGCCCAAGCTTCAACCACGCTTGTCTCAGATAACCTACAAATTCAGCTATGACTCCTGCATAGCCCCATGGGAGTCTGACAGCAACCAATAGAATATATGCCCTTGCCACAGGAACAGGAAGCTCAAGGGCAAGACCCAAGATAGGGTAAAAATAACCCTCACTCTCCACTCCATGTGTTCTGCTGTACCAGGACCATGTGCTTGATGGTTCTACTCCATTTCACCATCTTTCCACTCAGCCTCCATATTTCCAGTGTCTTTCTCCCCACTTGGAACTGAATCAGATAGATATTTCTTCCAACACCCTCATCAACAATCCAAGAGATTTCAAATGTATCAGGTTGAGGAAGGCTGTTACAGGATATCAGGCATGGATCTTTCACACTGACTTGTATCTTATGGACATTTTTGCCCCTAACAGTGTTGCGAAAAGAAGTCTCTGGATGTAACTGGAAATAAAGGAAATAAGCATCTCAATATGAAAAGGTAAGCTGTTTGTTTTAATGCTATTTGCCAAGAAGCAGATATATTTTTTAAAAAATGTTATGCATCAGATTTGCCCAAAGTCTGGATTCCAAGGAAAAGTTGGAATACAGATAATCCTTGCTTAATGACATTAAATGGTTTAATGACATTTTTAAGTTACAATAGACTCAGTAAGAGTATTTATGTCTTGTGGAGCATTTCCAGTCATCAAAAAATGTTATGTTGGTCAGATAATCACATTTTGGACATTTGGCAATCAGCTCACATTTATAACTGTTTGCAACATTCTGCGGTCATGTGGACCATGATTTATGACATTTTTGCTGTTTTCCAGCAGAAAATGGTTAAAAAAAACACCTATTGGATATGCTGTATTTACTAAACAATACACTTTGCTTAACAATGGTGGTGACTCGCTTTACAACTATTATAAAAATAGTCATAAAATTAAGCTAGCTTACATGGTAACCCAGTTCATGATTGTCCTGACATGATCAAAATTTCAGGCCCAACAGTGGAAATAAATCAAGAACTACCTGTATATATTTATTCATTAGGGTTAGGGGAGGTCACATCTACACTTTTCCAGTCGTGGACCTTTACAAAATTCTAGTTCTAAAGTTCTAGTCCTCCAAAATCCAATGTACTAAAAATATGGTACAGTGGTAAGCATGCTGAGAAAGAAAATATTCTTTGTTGGGTTCTTGGAGTTCTCTGGGCTTGGTTTTCCTTTGTTTTTTAGAAAGCAAATTATCATGACATATAGAGACAGAGTGGAATAGCACTTCCTTCAAATCCGAGCAACTCTTGTGGGTCAGACATAATGTTAAACTCACATTATGGTTCAACTTGGAATAATTGAAGGAACTCATAGTATAAGAAATCTGTGGAGAAGCTGGCTAAAGATTACAGGAATGTCTTTGGAAAGACTACAACATTGTAGGAAATTGAACCAATGGAACACATCGGTTTTGGACAATGTGGTGTGTAAATGAAGCATCCCCAGAAAGAAGTTGCTTTGCTAAAAGAGCAAGTCTACGTGATTGTCAAACACAGAAATGGGGAAAGGTACTGATGCAGAAGTACTACCTGGAAGGTCTGAATTCAGAATTTACAATGCCTAATAGTTACTTAATTTTCTTACTGTCCTTAAAACATAAACTTTGGAAAATCCTTCAGATTTCCTCTGGGAGTGAGACAGATCCTGTCCCAAGCAGTTACATCAATGTCCAATGTAGCAACTTCTTTAATCACCATGAAACCAAAGTCAAAGTATTGTCTAGTGATTGGTTCCCTTCCCAAGCCCCACCTTCTACTTTTGTTTTTTTCCATGAATCATACAGGTTCAATCTGTCACTTTTCTCCATAGGATTTGATACTGGGAATCCAAAACAACTAGACATAAAGACATGCCATCATTCTGTTAATTCCCACAGTCCTGTCATATGCCTAAGGATATCGAATCATGTAATAGAGATGTATTGCTATTAACCTTCTCATCTTTCTCTTCTTCTCATCTTTCTCATCTTACCTACTACCTTCTCCTATTAGTATCTTATGACTTATCACTTGTTTGTATCTTATGATTTATGATTGTATCTTATGATTCTATGACTTATCACTTTGTTGTTTGTACATACAGAGCTTATACACCAGAGACAAATTTCTCATGTGTCCAATCATACTTGGCCAATAAAGAATATTCAACTTCCAACCCATCCTTTCTGTTTGCATCTCTTGCCTTCATAATCCAAAACGGCACATTTTCATTCCATGTTGTTTCAACAGTATGTAGTGGCAACACGTAGCTGGGCCACTGAATAATTCATCACTCCCTAATCTCCATTATAAACAGTCCTTAAAACAAGCATTTAGAGCTCAGTTTGTATATAGGCAGTAACATTTGCTTCAACTAAATGGATGGGGAAACAGGAAGATAAATGCCTTGTGAATAATAACACTTGGTAATGAGTGGAATCTCCACCTATATCTGTATTGTGGAATACATGGCTACACTGTTAAACACCATAAATGGAATAATTTCTTTCTTTTAATCCATGAACCACAACTTTTTGAGTTCCAGTGATCCAATATGACAACCAAATCATCTTAATCTTTTTATGGAAAGAGATAAACTTTATATATAAACCAGACCCTGACTAAATATATCTCTGACATGGGGGATACACAAGGTGCTGCTTGAAAATTTTGAAGCTGGACATATCCGGGAAAACATAAAGGCTACAGTAAATATAGCAATAAAACAAGAAAGCATGGATAACTGTGGATTGAGTACAAAAGTACATGAACAGTATGAAAGAAGGAAGTTGGTCATATATAGTGAACAAATGAGGATCTAATCACAGTGGTGGAAGGGGAAGGACAAAAAAGTCATGATGATATGGAATTGTTGAATTCCTCAAAAAATGAAATGAGATTTCCACCAAAACAATGGCAGACTGATGACAGCTTCACTTTTTAAAGATCCAACAGCCACAACAGAATAAGGAACTGGTGAATAAATCAGTGCTTCAAAAATCCCACCCTGGATAAAGAGGAACAGCTGGGATAAGCATAAGTTCTCCAAACAGATGTTCCCTAAAAGTAGACTATAAAACAGCAATCTTCAGCAGATTTTAGAACTCTGGAAGCTGAGGTCTTTGACGGCCACAATTTGGGGTCTTCAAACAGATCCTGGATTCATCCATTTCTTCTCTTAATTACTTAGCAAATGGCCTGTTAGCTCTTTTTTAATGTTAACAACAGAGGTGGTATTCAGCAAGTTCTGACCAGTTCTGCAAAAACCACCTCTGATTGGCCCCGCCCCCATCTATTCTCTGCCTCCTAAGTCCCAGCTGATCGGCTGGGTCTTCTTTTGTTGCCTTGCACAGAAGAACAGAGCTGGAAAGCAGGTTAGTGAGGTGGGGAGGGAATGGAAATTTTGCAGTAACCTTCCCCCAGGAGTGGGGAGGGAATGGAGATTTTGCAGTATCCTTCCCCTGCCACACCCACCAAGCCATGCCCACAGAACCGGTAATAAAAATTTTTTGAATCCAACCACTGGTTAAGAATCTTCAGAATGACAAGTTTCCTGACCCTGAGTCCTCCCTCAATACTCAGCAAAAGCAGTTTCATGTAAGTTTAAGAACTCGAAATTGGGTTTGTTTGTTATTGTTGGTTTTTTTAAAAAACAAACAGCAAAAAGGGTGATGAGAATGTTGATTTTGGAAGGTTACAAATAGATTAAGGGGAAATAACTCTCTGAAATTAATTATAAGAATCCTGGGTTGTTTAAAATCCTATTACAAATATATGAAGTTTTTGCAATTAAGCGAAAAGAAATCTTCCCATGGGAAAATGTTGTGGATTAGAGAAAAACATGACAAGAGGACTAAAGATTATAATTAAAGGAGAAGAGACCCCTATCAGAGATTGGTGAAATATATTTTAACTTGTGAAGAAGTTAAGGATATTTGGCAACAATCTCTCAGAAATTTCTCTTGTTTCTCTGCTCCCATAAAGATGGCTTTAAAAGAGGAGACAGAAGAGGATACTGCTGAGAATTGGGGTGTTTTTGGATATGTGTTTAAAGTGACAGAATACAAAACTGATATGGGAAAAGATGTTACTGTCAGGCTCCAAAAACCAAGAAAGATACCCTGAGATTCTTCTAAGCAGTTTCCTTTATTGTTTGTCAGCTACAGATAGAAATTGTGCAAAAATAAAACAGATTAGTTGTACCATTAAACATATACTCTTTCTAGGAAGTAGTTGTTTTAATTCTCTTTCTCTCAAACCAACTCTCTAAATTTCACAGCCTTTTTCTCCTCAGGAATAAATCCCTCCCTTCTGGGAATACTCCACCACAGTTACTTTCTTATCTTTCTTATCTTAGGCTTATAAAAGAGAAGTTTTGCTCATGATAGAATTCCTAAGAAAAGAGGAATGGAAAAATAAAAATCAGTTTTGGGGATACTATATAAAAGTAATAATCATAAAATCATCAAGATTTTTTAAAGCATAAAGAAAGCATATGAAGTTGGTTTATTTGATCAGAGTTAAAAATATGTCTGGTTTTTAGTAGTTGTTAATAGGCTTTTCTTGATCAGGACGAAATGTTGAACTTTAAAGATTTATATGTAAAAAAGATACAAGAAAAATATTTTTTTGTAATACAAAAATATTTTTTTGTAATACAGATTACATAATATAATTACATAATAACTAAATGTATTTAAAGTATTAAAATTAAATACATCAAATCATTATATTTAAACATAAATAGTTTCTGAAGGGGTTAGATATTAAGATTTTTAATATGTTGCTCTTTCTGGTAGATCTTAATGGATTTTTTTCTTTACTAATTTCAAATGATGAAGATTTGAAATTTGTTTATAGATAGGACACAAGATAAGGGAAGAAATTTTTTGTTGTTATATTTAGAGAAAATGATAAATTAATGTGTTAAAGGTAAAGCAAAGAAATATGAAATTGATTTCTTTGACTGAAGCTATGTGGCTATTACTAGTAACTTAATGGACTGGTTGGGACTGAACTAGGAGGATTTAAGCATTTGCTTATAGATAAAAGATAGATATGGGATCAATTGTTGCATTTTTAGAGAAAGCGATAAGTTAATAAAATTGTTTATACTTATTGCAATGAAGGGTGAAGTCATATCTTTATATATTTCTTTTCTTTTTCATTATTATATTCTTTTTTCTTTTTCTATTTTTCCTTTTCTTCTTTTCTACTTTTCTTTTTGTTTTTAGTCTGTACTTATTTTTTTATCTTTTTAATTGTAGTATTTAATAAAATTACTATAAAAGTTGTGAGAAAAATAAAGGAATCTGTACAGACGTGATAAAAGCAAGTACTGACAGGTACACTGAATGTGGTATTGTTATAACTAGAGTTTTAATTTCTTTCCTCCCTTTTTTCTCTTCCTTGTAATTTCTTTTTATTTCCTATGTTTAATTCCTTTTTTTTGCACTTTGCGTAATATTGTTTCTCCGAAAGGGTATGATATGATGGATGTGTATACAGTTCACATCTGGATGGTACTAATTTAAGGACCGATAATGTAAAGCTATGTATTTCTACATGGTGAAGAAGTCAGTGCAAATAGCCTGACATTTTCAGTGAACAAAGAAAAATGACTATGAATTGCCAAGTTAAGGAGGGTTGCAGCCTCTTCTCCATCTAAATGGCACTTCCCAAACCTGAAGTTGAGGAAGGAGGGGAGAAAAAGCAGAAATAAATCTTCACACAGAGCGTTGTTTGTCTTGTCTGATAAGATTGATTGTTTATAGCATAAAGCAGAAACAGGGCCAGTGTAAAACAAGCTTTCATTGATTGTTGAGAGAAAATTGACTTCCTGGAGAATTTCAAGTAGCTTTTGGATCAGAAGCAGAAACCCACTTCGTGTCAGTAAACAACTGATGATCGAGGTCTAGAAAGAGTCCAGAGAACTTTAGCGATGTTGTGCATATTTCATCTTTTTCACAAACTGGCCTAGGGAGATATAAAACTGGTTGTGAGGCATGAAATAACTATTATGACTAGCAGCCTATACCTAATCCCCTTTCAAAGCCATCCTTTTGGTAACCATATTTCTGGTAACCATATTTCTAATAACCTTTAAAAAAATTCCCAGGTTCTAAGCCTTCAATGTGTTATAGGGCATAGATTTATCCATCCATCCATCCATGCCATTTATATGACAACCCATCCATTCAAATAAATTGGGCATTGAATAATGCAAAAAAAAAAACCTAAAACATTCTATTAAAACAAGGAAAAACAAAATATGTCCAGGTTCAATAAAATCTCCATAATCACTTGCACCCATGCCAGAACTCCCATAATTAATATCTCAGTGACCAAGAGTTTACTGGACTGAACTTTCTAGTTTAGTTGTGTGGTGAGAAATAGTTATTTTTGTTATTCTTACTCTTTCCCCATTTAGTTTCTTTAGATGAACTCAGATGCTAATAGAAGAGAGAAAAAAATCATTTGTGAAGCTTGTTCACGGTCACCATGGTTTAGTCATCTCCTCTTTTGGATTATTACAATGCATTGTAAATGGGGCTGCTCTTGAAGATCATCCGGAAGCTGCAACTGGCAAAGAATAGAGCAGAACGCACAGTTTAAGTGGCCAGTGTGGGAGCTGCATTGTCTTCCAGTTGCTTTCTGGGTCCAATTCAAGGTTCTGGTTATCATCTAGGGCACAAAGCCAGGTTACTTGTGAGACTGCTTCTCCCTGAGGTATCTGTCTATTTTACAAAGTTAGATAAGGTCGGCATCAGTGGTGGTATTCAATTTTTTTTACTACCGGTTCTGTGGGCGTGGCTTGGTGGGCATAGCATGGCTTGGTGGGCATGGCAGGTGAAGGATACTATAAAAGCTCCATTTCCACTCCACTCCAGGGGAAGGATACTGTAAAATCCCCGTTCCCTCCTTACCCCACCAACCTGCTTTCCAGCTCTGTTCTCCTGTGCAGGGCAACAAAAGAAGACCCAGCTGATGAGCTGGGACTCTGATCATCTGGGACTCGGGAGGCAACAAATAGATGGGGGCAGGGCCAACCAGAGGTGATATTTACCGGTTCTCTGAACTACTCAAAATTTCCACTACCAGTTCTTTAGAACCTGTCAGAACTGGCTGAATACCACCTCTGGTTGGCATGTCCAGGTCCCCATCTGATTCTCAAAGGTGTACCTTCTCAGTGCCTGCCCTAGTCCTTTAGAACAGCCTCTCACATGAGATCCAAAATATTGGTACCCATTTTAGCCTTCCAGAGGGCTGTGAAGAATTTGCTTTCTGCTAAGCTAGGATGAGGGATGAGAGATGAAGATGATTTGGTGTGGCGGCTGAGGGAAAAGGTATTTTTGTTTTAAGTTATTTTTTTAATGGCTTGTTGTGAGCCACCTAGAGGCATCATTATGTGATATTTCTGTCAAATCCACAATTAATTTTCTTCTACAGCCCATTTGCATCCCCACACCAGTCTCTCATTTATATTTTTCTATCATTTTTTCCAGCTATACAAAATAAGGGGGAGAGTGCGGTATAGCAACCAGGGCCAATCACAGTATTCTGAACCCAATGCCACCTCAGAAATTTACATAAAGGTTTATAATACTGGCAATTTCCACTTTGATTCCTTTCCCACATTTCTCCATTTTTCTCTTGGATTCCATTTTCATCAAAATATTTATCGGTCTCTCAAGTATAAATTGAATTGATGAGTTGTAGATCTCACTTAAGTTTATGAGCTGCATGAATATAATGCAACATAAGGCTGCATGATTAATCAGCACAAAAGTGTAAATAACAAGCTTTAGTTGGGAAAAAGCTTTCTCCCTTACCCTGGCCAAAAACTAGCTAGCATGGCTCCTTAAGTGTATTAATCCATTTTCCTTCCACTTCTAAAATCCAGAAGTTCATTGCCTGTTATGAGAGCCAAGCATAAAATTTTTGCTAACCTGTGGAGATGCAAGGTGTTTTTTAGAACATAGAATAATAGAATTGGAAGGGACCTCAAAAGTCTTCTAGTCAAACTCCCTGCTTGAGCAGGAGATCCAATACCATTTCAGACAAATGATTGTCCATTTTTTTTGAAAGCCTCCAGTGATGGAGCACCCAAAACCTCTGAAGGCAAGCTATTCCATTGGTTGATTGGTCTCACAGTTAGAAAATTTCTCCCTTTTAATTTTTTTTAATTTTCAGAACCTTTTTTTAAAGTTAAACCTTTTAAATCTTTTCTAAAGGTTTTTTTTAATTTTCAGAAACTTTATCCTTTAAGAATCAACCAGTGGTGGGATTCAAATAATTTAACAACCGGTTCTCTGCCCTAATGATTTCTTCCAACAACCAGTTCACCCAATTGCTCAGAAAGTTAACAACCGGTTCTTCCGAATTGGTGCGAACTGGCTGAATCCCACCACTGGAATCAACATTATTCAAGAATCTATACAATTCAGGTATATATTAGCATAGTTTGATATGTTAACACAATCTCACAGAGGTTATGAACATCTGGCAAAATCCTCTGGGGTGTTTCAGTGATTGATTGATTATTGCCATCAAGTTTGTGTCTACTCTTAATGACCACATAGATTGTCTCCATGGCAATCTTTCCCTGGCTTAATCCCTCCAATGATACACCCATCACCCCCATAACTGAGTCCATCCACTTTGCTGCTGGCCATTCTCTTCATGTCTTTCCTTCTACCTTTCGTAGCCTCAGAGCCTTTTCCAGAGCAAAATCTGTGCATAATGTTTCCAAGTAGGATAATGTAAGACTGGTCTTTTCTGCCTTAAGTGACAACTCTGGGTTGATTTGTTCAATGATCCATTTGATTATTTTCTTGCCTCTCCATAATCTTCTCCAATAAATTTCAAAAGTATCAATACTATTTCTAATTACTCTGAGGCATGTCAGAAAGAAGTAGGGAATCCATACTACTTAACCTTGTTCTCCAATTTGTGAAGACAGAGAATGGATTCTGAAGCATAGTTGACAAACAGTAATTAGTTGGAGTCGATCCATGTTATTCTGCCTGTCTTGGTGAAAGAAAACAGAGAATAAAATCTGGTCATCTCAGTGGTTGAGCTAAAGCTTAGATAGAATTTCCTTTATGGGAACCATTTCACATGTTGTCTGATCATAATACTATGCCTGCCTTTCTACTGTTACAATTTGTATAAGGGTTTGCCTCAACTTCCTGGTAGAAAAGGGAGCCCTCATCCCTGGATACCATGGTGGCAGCTGTGGCCTACCCAGTGGTGGCAGCAGTAGGAGGGTCTGCATAGAGAGATGCCAGAGCAGGAAATGCCCTGAGAAAGGGACATGGAGCAATTCCACACAGACAGAAGGCTCCCCCACTTGGTGTGAAAGTTGATGGAAACCTGCAGCAACTGGGATTCTTCCTAGCCCAGGTTCTCACCTATGTGCAGGAATACAGAAACGACATCCCTACCAAAGGCACTAAGATCCGAATTGTTACTCTGGCTCTGGAGGAAGCTGCAGCAAGATGAATGGTGACCCTCCACAATGCTCTCAAGCTGATGAATTTTAACTATTTCATGACAGTCCTGAGACAGTGAAGATCCCCTGTCTGACCCAAAAGCCAGAGACCACACCTGAACCATGAGGCAAGGAGGAGTTACAGGATCTGGCTTGCTGTATAGACTGGATGGAAGAAATCCTCATGAGCTCTTTCAAGGATGGCCTGAATGATAACTTGTATAATGCCTGCATTGCCAGGGGGGATCTCATTCATCTCCATGACTGGTGTGTGCTGGCTGAAGAGGTGAAGGATGACCAGAATTGAAACAAGTATCATGGCAGCAAAGGGTGAGAGAGGTCCCTCAGAAAGAAGGAGGCAGGCTACCAAGGGCCAAGTCCAACTACCATGATCCTCCGTCTGCTTCAAGTGTGGGAGAGAGGGGCATCGAGCAGCAGAATGCCAAGCAAACTCCATTTTATAAAAATGGAGACAACCTCAGCAGGGAAACCAGCGAGAGCACAACCCCGGGTGAAGGAGAGGGCACTAAGAAGCTCAGAAGTTGTGGAGTTCACTCCCTCCCATGATAGAGAGGAGAGAACTCCAACCTGCCTGAGGAAGATCAGAGGCTGATGGACAGTGAGTCAGATGATGACCCCTGGTAAATGGCCCCATCAGCCCCCTGATCATGCCCATAGAATTAAAGCTCCTTAGGACTGAGCAGGGACCAATAGAATAGGTCCATAGGACTGAGTAGGGAATAGGTCCAAAAAGGTCCTCCAAAACTTTGAGGTAAACTGGACTCCCGCCCCCCATCTGAAATTATTCACTGTGGGGCACCATGTATTCATGGTGCAGGAATAGATGTGCAGGAATAGTTGCTTCCTAGTTTGGGGTGGGGCCCACTCTAAAAAAGTCTCCCCCTTCTTCATCCTCATCTTCTAACATTGCCAGCTCCTCTCTCCATCCTTTCTGATGACTGCCTCTGGTGAAGGTGATTCCTTTTGTCCTCCCTCATCAGTTGTACTTCTTCCCAATGCCTATGGACCATCTAGGCTTATTGGGGTCTTTAAAGCTGGCCGCTTCCTCACTCCATCCCTCAGAGCTTGTTGTTGGTTGGGTTTTGGCCAAGACATCACCCCGGCACTCACCCTCTTTGTTATGTATGTAGGTTTGAATGTCATTGGTTTAGTTTGAATTGTTCTTGTAAAATGTCAAATAGGATTGGTTTAAATAGTGCGGGAAAACCCTGCACTCTGATTGGCTGGCAACTACCGCTGCTGGCTATAAGAAGCAGCCGTAGCCCAGCCAAGTCGGGTCCATTCGAGCTGTAGTCACTTAATAAACTCTTCACTGAAGCTCTTCGCGTCTGACTCTTCATGCAAACTTAACACTCTTCATGGTCACTGCCTTGGCTTGACATTGTTTGCAAGGTCCCCATGGTAAGGCAGATACCTTTACAGGTTGACCAGTTTGCAGACTTCACCTAATGTAAAGGTCTGCCTCAACTCCTCTTCCAAGAAAGTAAAACTCTTGAAACCAGTCACATAAGCTCACTGTCAACTCTGAAGCTGGCCTGACTGAGGCCATCTTGGAGGCTTCAGTATTGCCACAATGATAATGAGGGATAGGGAAGGGGGAGTAGAGATAGTTGGAGTTCTGGAGCCAAAACAAAATAGTTTCCCCTGAGAACCAAGGACATTCCCACAGGTGGCTGAAGAAAGGAGTGAAGTTTCCAAGCAACCGGACAGCACCTTGATTATACCATGTGACTGTTGTTTGGGAAAAGGGGGGGAACTTTTACTTTTAATTAGGTGAAAATCACAGGAACCTTTAGAGTCAGTTTTCACCAGTTTATGCCCATATGACATATCCAATAAACTTATTCACTGAGGAACTTGCTCGCCTCAGAGTTCTGTTTGCTATGGGTGTATTACTTGGAACTTTGATACTGACTTGGTTTCAAGCAGGTTTCTGATGGTACTTTTATGACAGTGACTCTCATATTGCTCCAGTTGCTCATGCAAATTTGTGATTAGGTCAGGTAATCGGGACCAGATAGAAACAACTTGGAGATTTTAATAGCAATTTATATCCATTTAAACGAGGCCAATGTAGGAAAGCTACTTGCTGAAACTTTAAGAATGAAAGGAATGCATTCCTAGATGCTGTTCAAATATCTCTTTGCAATTTATGCTGCTAAGTTTCTTGATTAAGATTCAACTTGTGGCTAAGAAGCTGGCATAATCAATGGCCTGACAACAACATTTGCATGTGGTATGTCAATGGCCCATGCATTTCAACGTCAGCTTTTGGCATAAGCCTCCAGCAGCACCTTGGTAATTTTGCAGGATTACCCAGGGATGAAGCCAGCTGCTTAAAAGAAATCCATTCTCTGCCATAGGATTACAGTCCCTGGAATAACCTATGCAAAATACTGGAAAATCCAATCAAACTGCAAGAATGGGGAGATGGCATATTAAGCCATGGCATTTTGCCACTTTAAATAAATTAACATGGATTATAAATATTAAATTACGCAGGCAGGCCTTGTGTCTGTTTAAAGCAGCAATGAAAGTAGTTTAAAGAGGGAAAGAACTGTACATTGTAATAACTGGTAGGTCAATTTTGTTGATATAATGGCTTACTATTTACAAGGTCTAGGTAGTATCTACTTGCCAAACTCTAGAAGTTGATAACACCGGATATGTAACCCATATTTTTTTTAAATATTAATTATTAAACATTATATAAATAAAAATGTAGCTAAAACAATGAACCATCATTCTGCAGGCCTAGATGATCATCCACCTCCAAAATGTGCTTTTAATGCTACTCTGTTTAAGATGTATCAAAGGTATAGGAATGGGGACATGGCTTGTTTTAATTTTTCTTTTTTCTTTTTTTGCCTATTATTATTGCTGATTAAATATATGTGCTTTACGTGTCCTTCTTCCCAGCTTCCTTTTTTCTTTTCTTTTTATAATTACTCAGTATATGCATATTTTTAGAGCCATGGTGGCACGGTGGTTAGAATGCAGTATTGCAGGCTGACTCTGCCCACAACTAGGAGTTTGATCCTGACCAGCTTGATTCAGCTTTCTATTCTTCTGAGGCTGGTAAAACGAGGACCCAGATTGTTGGGGGCAATATGCTGACTCTGTGAACCACTTAGAGAAGGCTGTAAAGTACTATGAAGTGGTATATAAGTTTAAGTGCTATTGCTATTTGTTTTTTTAAAAAAAACATTAATACCTTAAATAAAATCGGTCTGACTCTGCATGTTTCTGTATAGATTCTTAAGAGAGACTCTGTCTCTCTAAATGTTTATCCAAAGGCAATATAAAGGGTAAACATCAAAGAATGCTTGCATTTCTGAACAATATAGTCCAAACAAAGCACAGCAGTTCTTCACCTCAGTTTAATAGCAGATATATTAGGGGGAGGGAAGACCTACATTGTACATCCTTCCTAATTATACATACTTATTCATGTGCCTACAGAGAGAAAAAGAGTTCCCAGAGTACAGATTAATTTCTCCCTACTACTTCTTTATGTCTTCTCCGAGGACACAGCAACGATGGGATTTTTCTTGTAGTTATTATACTATTGATTTTTCCCCCTTCAAAATACAGTAGAAAAACTATCATTTTGGCTCCCTGCAGGAGAAGGGAGGATCTATTAACTATAAATTTTCAGCAAAAATAATACCTTTCCTTTAAGCAACAAGGTGGAAAAAAGTTTGGGTTTTTCTTTAAACTCTCCTAGGAGGTTCAGAAGTATATAAGAAGAAAAGTTGGGCCAAGGGAACCTCTCTAGCCAAGTGTTCTGTCCCCATAATACTCAATCAGATGTCTACAAGAAACCCCAAAGTGGACCACAAGTCTCTCCAGCAGGTCTATTTACTCATGCTTCCGGGCAGCTGGGACTGAAAGACTGTCCTCACCTTGACATCAAAGCAAAACAACTAGCTTCTGAACAATGAAAAATGGACCCCAAAGGGGGAGTATCATGCTGGAGGTGATCAATAATAGATCCCACTTCCCTCACCACCAAATTCTGTTTCCTTCCTCCCCATCTTTTAATCATCATCTGTATTTTTTATTGTGATTAGATATTTATTATTTACTTATTTATTTGCCATCCATCTCACTGTGAGGTATGAAATTATATATATTTATGATTGTACCTTATGACTTATGATCTATGACAGAGGTGTCAAACTCAAGGCCCAGGGGCCAGATCTGGCCCACAGGGTGCTTAGATCTGGCCCATATGGCTGCCCTGGAAACAGCAAAACAGTGAAGGACCAGCCCTTGGTGCCTCTGCCAGCGAAAATGAAGCTCAGGAGGGCCCCGGGAGGCTGTCACAATTGGAAATGGAGTTCGCAAGGGCTGTACACGGTCCTCCCAAGCTCTGTTTTGGTTGGTAGCCAGAAATGGAACTTGGGAGCCCATTTTCATTGGCAGAGTGCTTGGGCCACCACAGGTGCCCCTGACACAAGTGATATCGAGCTGGCCACGCCCACCCTGGCCATGCCCCCCCAGCCCCCCTGAGGTCAAACACAACCCTGATGCAGCCCTCGGTGAAATCAAATTTGACACCACTGATCTATGACTTATCATTTTGTTATTTGTTATCTGTATGAGGTTATATACCAGATACAAATTCCTTGTATGTCCAAACACACTTGGCCAATAAAGAATACTCCTATTCCAATAAAGCAGGGTTATCAAACTCGTGGCCAGTGCGGGATGGATGCGTCACATGCTGGCCACGCCCACGCCCAGTTTAGCGAATGGGAAAAAAGTCATGATATGTGACGACGCCATGACAATGCAAGTTTGACATCCCTGCAATAAAGAACATGCCTATTCAACAAGGGTCTAAAGTTCAGCTACAGTTTCTAAGAACCCTAGCTCATGACAGCTTTCTGATTTTTTACTCATGGATGGTCATCTTTAAAGTACACTTTCCAGCAATCATTTAGATTGTGACAGAATGCAGAAGAAGAAGCAAGCCTCTCCTGAACACCAAGTCCTATTTTTACCATCTCCTGTCAAAGGAAGTGCTGCAAGCATATTGCTTTTTTCCCGCTCTGCTTTTACATTTTGCCCAGTGTCAAAGAACAAAGAAAGCACACCCTGAAGTGTTCAAAATACTGCAAACAGATCTGATTTCATAACTCACTGTAGCTTGACATTACAAGGATACTTTCAAGAAGCTCTTGCATTGGTATCTTTAGCTGGATATTTTTATTTGGAAATGTCAGTTTGACCTCAGAGAAAACTTAAAATTCACAAGGCAAACCCATGTGAGTTCTCAGAACAAGCATTTTTTCTCATAAAAGACAAGCTAGAAGCTTGGGATGTTGATACACATCAGTTCTTTTATAATTTACTTGATAGAAGGCTCGGTCTCATACCTTGAAAAGTACAAGAATACAATTTCATGTTTCCTCCATAGAAAAGTTTGGAGGGTAGAAGCATCAATGGCAGTTTAACTAAGATGGATAAATAATTAAGGACTTCCATTTGTTTGATTTCTCTGAGTGGAAAGGAAAATACTTCAGGTGTGCAAACCTCCAGATTTTTTTTCTCCCTCTGTAAGATATAGAACTGGCAATATTAGAAAGGTAAAATAACTACTGCTAGAGAAAAGGCTCAACAGTGGGCATATGAGTTTGTTTTAAAATATACTTTAGCTGATTTACAAAGAATACAGATCTAATCAGGGGACCTGTGTGCACATTGCTTAGCAATGGGATAAAACAGAGGAATATGGCAGTGCAAATCTTCAGCCTAATTAAAATATTACATTTGAAATGCAAATTTCAGTCCAACTGTCAAGACAGTTCTAATTCAGTATGTCAAAGGGGTGGCTCCAGATCAATTCACCTAACCACTCTACATTAAATTGAATTAATTTATCTTAACTGAATTGAATTTGAATAGAATTATATCCTTGTAGTAGGACTACATAGGGCATATAGTAATGTGGTCAATAGTAGAATCTAGATGGTTGCTGTCACAAATAATCCATATTAGGTAGAAGAAAAGATCAAATAACTTCAATAACATGCAATCCTGAGGATTTCTATAGCTGGACTAGCTTAGATCTTCCTTTTTTTCTGTGGGAAGATGCCTATGTCTTTCATATGGCCCTTATCCTGTTCTGCAACCATTGGTCCCTACAATAAGGGAAAATGAGCTTGGATCAGGGGAATATTCCACAAATGAGCTTGGATTGGGGGAATATTCTAGTGTCTACTGAAGTCTTCACTAAACCCATATTCTTTCACATAGATGGGTCTTAAGTGGCTGACATTAGCCAATTACATTATATTTCTTTATCCTAAATTGTTTTCTGAGCCAGAGAGACAATTAGGAACAGAATTGGTCATCACAATATAAAAAGATGTTGAGACTCTGGAAAGAGTACAGAGCAAGAAAAATAATTAGGGGGCTGGAGGCCAAAACATATGAAGAATGGTTGCAGGAATTAGTTATGTCTAGTCTAGTGAAAAGAAGGACTAGGAGAGATATGATAGCAGTGTTTCAGTATGTGAGGGGCTGCCACAAAGATGCGAGATGGGGGGCCAAAGTATTCACCAAAACATCAGCAGTCTAGACAAGAACCAATGGATGAAAAGTAATCAAGGAGTGAAGCAACCTAGAACTAAGGAGAAATTTCCCAATGGTGAGAACGATCAACAATGGAATGCTTTCAGAAGTTGTGGATGCCCCATTATTGGAGGTTTTCAAAAAGACACTAGACAGCCTTTGGTCTGAAATAGTATAAACTCTCCTGCTCAAGCGTGGAGTTGGGTTAGATGACTTCCAAGGTCCCGTCTGTTATTCTATGTTCTACAAAAAGGACAAAGGTAGAGAACTGAGAAGAAGCCCACTCACCGACATGACAGAATAAATTATCCATCCATACAGTAGATCCGGGTATATGTGTGTAAAAATGAACTTATGGGAAGGGCTGGCAACAGCTACTAAATTGGATTCTGTTCCTTTTGCCAGATTTCCCAGCCTGGAAATCACAAAACTTTCCAGTCCTTCAGAGTTAACTTACTTTAGGGATGATTCTGTTGATGTCTCTCAGACATGGTTGAGCTAGGTAAGTATTTTAGTTGCAGGAAAGAATGAAGTATCCGCAGTGGATTGCCTATGAAAGTGCAAGATGTCTGTGCTTCAAATTCAAGGCTTTCTCCTCTCATCTTTTTGAACTGGTCATAAGTCAAGGCACCCATGTGACTGACCTGATTTTTTTTCTTTTTGCAGTGGTTGTTAAGCAAACATGGCAGTTGTAAAGTGAATCCATTCAATCCTTTGGATGTTTTTTTCTTTTACCAAAAACTGGGCCAACTGGTAAAAAAAACCATTGTAAATTGAAGACACCTGACCAAAGAATGGTGAGATAGAACCTGAAGTGTCACTATGTGAGGGTTCCCACATCAGAAGTCCACAATCGGATCATAAGTTGTCTTTGGGGTGTTTGTTCAGAGGTGGTATTCAGCAGGTTCTGATCAGTTCTGGAGAACTGGTAGGAGAAATTTTGAGTAGTTTGGAGAACCGGCAAATACCACCTCTGACTGGCCCCACCCCCATCCATTCTCTGCCTCCCGAGTCCCAGATGATTGGCTGGGTCTTCTGTTGCTCTGCACAGGAGAACGGAGCTGGAAAGCAGGTTAGTGAGGTGGGGAGGGGATGGGATTTTGCAGTAACCTTCCCCCAGGAGTGGGGAGGGAATGGAGATTTTGCAGTATCCTTCCCCTGCCACACCCTCCAAGTCACGCCTACCAAGCCATGCCACACCCACCAAGCTATGCCCACAGAACCTGTAGTAAAAACATTTGAATCCCACCACCACGTTTGTTGTAATTTTAAACAGTTGCTAAGCAACCAATCATTAAGCAAGAACTGCCTGTGTTGGTGGTGGTTTGTTCTCCAAGCTTCTTGTTCACTTTCTGAACATTTCATCACCGGGCTAGGTAGCATCATCAGTGCAAAAAATCTTGGAGGACAGACCACCACCTCCATCTACCACCTTAGCTACAAATATTTTCCATCATTTCTAAGGACTAAAATATAAAATGTATCCAAAAATATATAACCAGAGATCACATCAAAGAAATGTCCATCACCTAAAAGATATCTTCTCAAATTTATATTAACTGATATAAATTCTATATGGAATTTGGTATAAAAGCTTCATGGGTTTTAGAAAGTTGTGAAAGAAATGGATATGGATTTCTTAATCATACTCTGTGTGTGTGTGTGTGTGTAATAAGACCATTTTAAAAACCTTAGCAGACACAGGTAGCTTTACCAACACAGATAATGAAATGTACTTATCTATATATTGGAAAGTTGCATTCTTGCCACTTAGCGCTCACTTTCATTCGTCTCTTGGAAAAAGGTATTTAAAGATCTAACACTTCTGAACAAACTGAAACTGGAGTTTTTCCTGAAAGTGTTGCCTTCAAAGCCAGTACCCAATATGAATTCTATACCATGGGGAGAAATAGTGTGAAATAATCTAAAGGCCGTGGGATCCCAGAATAGCTGGCTCAAAATTTACTTTGCTACTGAAATGTCCAACCTGAAAATATTAAACATGCAATCTTAGAGGGGAAATGGTTCATTTGAGGGATAAATTGGGCAGTTTCAGCACAACAATTTAAGCCATTGGACATTGCTTGTGTCTGACTCATAATGAAACTATCAAAAGAAAATCACTTTAGAAATTTCTTTTCTCCCAAGAGAGAGCTCTGAATCTGCAACATCACATCTAGACATTGGATAAAGATAAAAGAAAAAACAAATCAAAGAATTCCTGCAAGGGCTGCAAGAATTAGAGAAGTAATAACAGTGGCATTCCCACCACCACCTTTTTCAAAGGAGCATTAAGCTAATAACTTTGAGTCTGGAAAAATTACATGGGAATTGCTAAAGTCTCTAGTGACTTATCTTTCATTCATTAAAAATACGATCACTTTAGGAAACACTTCAAAGTCCCTTAGAGATGATTCTGATTCTAAAATATGATCATTCTAGAGGAATTAAGAAAGTCTGCTTTGTACCTTCACAGGTTTTCCATCTCACTTGTGAAGTATAAATAAGAATTAATAAAATTTTGTAGGGGGAAAACAGTACAGAGTCCCCTAATCTGTGGCCTGGGCACTTCCCTCTCTGTATCTATTCCAGAGCAAATCTCAATGTACAGTTTTTGATAGATGGTTTGATATTTCAGTGGAAATTAACTCTGAAGAAGTTCTATGTACCGGTCTTAAACATTTTCTAAAACACTCTCTCCTGACATTGCCAGATCAAATAAAAAGACTTGTTAAATTTATCTGAAATTATTTAGATCAAGCTAAATCTGGCTAGTTTATGGTTTGGGTTAACAAAACAATATTCAAATCCATCATTTTTAATTATTTGTTGGCCAGTTAGTTTCATTTTTCCCATAGAAATATCCACAACTGTTTTAATTTGCAGTTATCATTAATATGTGATGGCTTTAGACACAATTTCCCTATGCAAGAATTATCTGACCATGAGTGTCAACTTCCTGAAAGTTTGTAAGCTACATAGAGAAAAATTACACATTTGAATATGACTAATCTTACACAACCATTAAATACAATCAGTACAAATCAATCAATACAATACAAAGTACAATACAAGCTTACACAACCATTAATAATCATTAAAATTGAAACAGCAAATATAGACACCAATCAATAAATTTTACCAATGTACTGGTATATCAATAAAGAGGGTTTAAGTCAAGAATGTAATGAGGAAAGATGCATATCTTTTAATTCCAAAATCGATTTTGGAGAAAAATGGTCTCAGTATATTTTTCTCTGCTGAAAATATGCAACTAAACAAACTAAAATGACATCTGGAAACAAATCATGCATAAAATATTGCCAGGTTTTATTACTAGTTTATTAGTATGTAGATTAAGAGTCAATCATGTATTTTTTTTTCTCCAACTTGAATCCAAGTACAATTGGTTGTCTTTTCATGAATGGCTTGCCTAGATTTATTAACATTTTAGGAGTCAAAGTTAGGGAACCCCTGCTCTAAAATCCCCATTTCCTTTTTAATGAATTATATCATTTGTTCTTTCACAGGAAAGAAGGAAAGAAGGAAGAAAAGAAGGAAAGGGAAGGGAAGGGAAGGGAAGGGAAGGGAAGGGAAGGGAAGGGAAGGGAAGGAAGGAAGGAAGGAAGGAAGGAAGGAAGGAAGGAAGGAAGGAAGGAAGGAAGGAATTCAGTATTTTAAAAGAATTGAGTTTTACCAATACAAGGCAATTTGCATCACCAGGACTGTACTATTCCCCTTTTTAAAGTACCACAATGATGAGGTCTACTTCTTCCAAGCACTTTTTATCATTCTGGTGTCACTTCTGGTAAACATAAGTGGTGCCTTGTGAGTGTACAAATCAACCCTCCCAATAGTTCACTGGAAACCTTAGAAGAAGCCATTGGGGAGGGAAATACTGTAGTAATTTTGCCTTCCTTTTTGGAAGTGGAGAAAGGTGGTCATTGCTTCACAACCCAACTACAAAGAGCTGTGTTGCATGAAACAGTGACAAAGTGAAAAGCTCTTTTGAAGTATGAAGTAGTAAAAATGTGTCTTCTCTCTCCTTTTGCCTGTCTTCCAATTCATTTCCTGTTCCCTCTTTTATCCTTGACAATTATTGACTCAAAGATACAGTAAGCTGCAATTTTCCAAAGAGTTGCCTTCTTCAGTCCTGAGCAGGCTAAACACAAAGGATACCAGAGGACCTTGTTCCCAAAGACTGGTTGAGATCTTCTCCAGGTCACAAGTCAATCTGAAAGAGAGGTGCAATAGCCAAGTCCCAAATTTAGGGGGATAACTACTATCTCCATGCATTTCTTCCTTCATCTTCATCATGAGAGACAGAAAAGGCAAGTGGCTTTCCAGAATCTGGCCAGAATGCCTCAGGAAAACTTCAGCTGGTTGCAAAGAATATGACAGTGACCAGCTGTGCAAAGAGAACACGGAGTTTGGTGGCAAAGCGCCAAACAAAAAGGAGGAAAAGCAGAGATAGGCATGCAAAACCTGGCATGTCTTCATCTAATAAGCTCCATGTTGCTGTGCCAACTATCGCCAAGCTAAATCCTGGCTACATAGGGAACATGGTTCTCCAAGTAGGCAACAAGCAATATAAACCAAATGATTATCTTTCCTCCCAACCCCTCTGAAAAATAGCAATTGCCAACCAGTGGTTACATCTGTGGAACTGACATATTTTAGCCAGAGGAGGGGTCATGAGTTCTGACTCTGCACTGGTGATATTTACAGAATCCCATTTTCCTCTAGGACAGGAATCACAGTTGCAGAGGAAAAGATTGCCAAAGCAATTAGTAGCTTTCAATGTTGCTCCAAAGACTCAGGGCTATGTGCATCTCAACCTATTCAGAAGTTAGAGCAAGGCATGCAGAAAAATACGAACCCAGGACTTCTTGCTACCCATGGACCGCCTAGCAACATGTTCCAGTGTGGCGAAATGGTGGCTCTAACTTTCATTTTCTAGTGACATTGACTCAGCTGTTGAACTTTTGGCTTAACAATGGTATCCGGGTTATTTATTTATTTTTCCTTTTTGCTTCTTTTGCCTCTATAAGAAAGCCCTTTAAAAATCTAAATTTGACCTGCCAGTAAGCATTGAAAAAATTGTAGTGAAAAGCCATTCAGAACCAAAAGCAAGACTAACCATCCACTGTCAAAAGAAAGGGCGGTGCCAGGAGCAATTCAAACAAGTCAACAAGAAACCCTGCAAAAGACTTTATTATATAGAAAAATGACATTTTTTATATGAGGAGGGAAAAATCAACACACTTAAGATGAAATTAACACACTTACATGAACACTATGAACCACTAACACAAATGCACATATAAACTCTCCTGCTTGAGCAGAAGGTTGCACTAGAAGACCTCCAGCTCTATTCTAGAATATTCTAGAATATTCTGTTCTAGAATAGAATAGAATAGAATAGAATAGAATAGAATAGAATAGAATAGAATAGAATAACAGAGTTGGAAGGGGACCTTGGAAATTTTCCAGTCCAACCCCTTGCTCAGGCGGGAAACCCTATACCAGTGATGGCTAATCTTTCTGTCCTCGTGTGCCAGCACCCATAAGGCAATACACATGGGGGTCCCCACGCCCCCTGAGCATGCGCACACAACCCCCGTGGGCACACCACACATCTGTGCATGCACGTATGACCCCCCCCATGCACACTGCACATCTCTGTGCATGTCCGCAGTCTCCTGCATGCACCTTGCCCCCCACAAATGCATGGAAGCCACCCCATGATCAGCTGGTGGACGGGCAGCGCACGCACCTGTGCAGTAGACCTGCTCTGGGGCGATGACTCGTGTGCCAGCGGAGATGGCTCTGCGTGCCACTTCCAGCACGCATGCCATAGGTTCACCATCATGGCCCTATACCATTTCAGACAAATGGTTCTCCAAGCACTTCCAGTGTTCTGAATGTTTGATTGACTTACCCCTCTTCCACAAACTATGTTTCCCTTTGCAATCACACACACACTGTTTTTGTTGACTACCTTTTTGGGAGACAACCTCTGTGCCGTTCTCTTGAAAATTAAATGGATAACTTCCTCTTCTGGCAGCCTGCCTTTGGGTATTCATTTCCAGCTTTAATCTTCCAATAATGGTATGGGAGCTCTAACATCAGTCACATAAGCATAGGATGCCTTCCAGAAATTTTGAGTTGCCAATCTTATAAACCTTTGCCATTGGTCCTCCTGGTTCAGACTCAAAAATCTAAATTGCTACCCTGAGATTAACTGTAAGGCTGAATGATGTGATGTCACTACCCCAAAATATTTAAGAGAATCATATTGGTCCCCAAAGGTCAGACACAATTTCTGCAGGACTACCTCCAATAAGAAACTCATGCATAACAGAATAACAGAGTTAGAAGGGATCTTGGGGGTCTTCTAGTCCAATCCCTGCTCAAGGTACGTCATTTCAGACAAACGACTGTCCAGTTTCTTCTTTAAAATCTCCAGTGATGAAGGACCCACAGCTTCTGAAGGCAAGCAATTCCACCATTAATTGCTTGCCTTCACCGTTAACTGTCAGGAAATTCCTCCTTAATTCTAGGTTGATTCTCTTCTTGATAAGTTTCCAACCATTGCTCCTTGTTCTGCCTTCAGGTGCTTTGGAGAATAGATTGACTGCCTCTTCTTTGTGGAAGCCCCTTAGATATCGGAACACTGCTATCATGTCACCCCCTAGTTCTTCTTTTCATTAAAGTAGATATACCCAATTCCTTCAATAAAGTATACTATAACATATACTGATGAAGAATACTTTATTGGGATTCATTCTGGAATGAGAACCTCAAGTTCCAGAAACCAGACAAGCTTTGTGAGATTCCAAGGGGACCAACGTGTGGAAGGGAAGCCTAGCAGTGTTCTAGATATGCCATTTTTTTGGCAGTCATGTTTATTCATTACCAATGAGGTAAATTCCTTGTAAATATATTTACAGCCAAGATGTTAATTGCAGAGACCCATAGGACTTCACAGATATGCTTGTTTTTCAGTGGGACAATAGCCTTGATGAGCCTAACATAAAGCTGCATCATCTCTTCCCCATGGCAACATTATTTGTAGCTAAGGATGTCTGTGTACTGCACTCCAAAAAGGAAAGGGCAGCTGTCAGAAGGTGATCTCCATGACACAGTCAGAAGTCTTGACTGCTTTAATTGACATTTCTGGGAAGGATTAATTTAATGCTGGAGGGAAGTGAAAATGGATTCTGCTGTCACCTGAACAGTTATTTATGGACGTGCCTAACTGAATGTAGGCAGAAATAATGGTGGACTTGAAGTGCTCTTTTGGTTTCTGATAACCTAACTTGAATAGGAATGCAAATACAGCATTTTCACTTGAATCTGCGAAACAAAAGAATGACAGTTGTGGCACATTTTGTTGAGCTCAAAGATTCTGTGTGGATGAGAAAGCAAGAAAGAGAGTGCTGAAGCCATCACATTTCCCTGTGAATGGTCTGGAGATCACAAAGGTGGCAGTCCAGCATTTAAGGAGATGCACCCTTACATATAAGTTTCTCTTTCCCTCCCAATGCCACCATTCACTGTTTTGATATACAGCTGCCTCAATATTATTTCTCTTCTTTGTTCCAAGGGCCAGCAAGCCCTACCCACTAGGGGTGGTATTCTACCAGTTCGGTGTAGTTTGGACAAACTGGTAGCTCCGAGGATCATCTGTAAGTGAACTGGTTCACTCCGACGATCAGCTGCTAGGCCTGCCCACCCACCCTGGCTCTATTCTGACCTTTTTTTCCTGATTTTGAAGCTCAGCTGCTTCATGCGGGGCAGTGGATTGCTGCATGTCAGCTGTTGAAGACACAGGGAGACTGTAAGATTGCAGGAGAAGATCAGTAGGAAACCCTCTGCACGTGCGCGCACGCAAAGTGCACCCACCAAGCCATGCCCACAGAACCAGTGGTAAAAAAAATTGAATCCCACCACTGTTACCCACCCAAAGTCGCATACATAAGAGCCCTGGTGGCACAATGGTTCGAATGCAATATTGCAGGCTAGCTCTGCCCACAACCAGGAGTTCAATCCTGACAAGGCTCAAGGTTAATTCAGCCTTCCATCCTTCCAAGGTCAGTAAAATGGGGACCCAGATTATTGAGGTCAATATATGCTGACATTGGAAACTACCCAGAGAGTGCTGTAAAGCAGTGAATCAGGGTTTTAAGGCAACTTATTGGAACAGCAGGTTGGAGGTCTGGCACAAAATTTCACTGGCACTACCAAATGAAAAATCAGCAATGCATTCCCATTGCATCCATCTTGGAAGAAAATGCATTTCAGGAGCTAACATCCTGCAAACTTCCAGATCACTGTCCTATTTGTTATACTCTGAAGGTTTCTCCTTGGAATGACATTGTGTCTAAATGACCTTTGAATGTTTCCCCAGATGATGCATTAACAGAGAGAGTCTGACCTCAAAATGTTGATTTCTCCCATCTGTAATTCTGGAAAGTGCTATTCCCACCCCCACCCTCATCAGATAACTAACTGAAACTTTAAGGGGAGTGATTTTTGGCTATTTATATATGCGTTGTATAAAAATATTTAACCCTCTTTTGTGCTTCAGTCCAGAACATTTACACTAATTGTGGGCAAGACATATACTACATAGGAGAGGAGAGGAGAGGAGAGGAGAGGAGAGGAGAGGAGAGGAGAGGAGAGGAGAGGAGAGGAGAGGAGAGGAAGCGGAGGAGGAGGAGGAGGAGGAGGAGGAGGAGGAGGAGGAGGAGGAGGAGGAAGAGGAGGGCACTATCCCTTCAATTTCTTACCTTGTAGTCAAGCAAATTCCCTGATCATACCAAGATTTTTACTTGACAAATGAATGTGAGAATAATTCACCTTCAATCAGGGATTAAGGGTGACTATCCAAATATGCTTATCTTCGTGAAATTTGGACATGATGAACCTGACCTATACATAACCATATCAGACTTTTTTTTTCAGACAAGTTATTATTGCTTGATTTGAATTGGGGGTAGGTAATGAGAGAAGAGTCTCCAGAAGGCAAAATGATCCAATAGCCTTAGCGCAGTTCCCAGAAGAAACAAACTGATGCTGAAGTGGCATTGAAAGAGAGAGCTTTCTTCTACCTGAAACCCTCTGCCCCATATTCATATTCATATTGGAGTAACATTGGACTTTGGCTTCTCTGGAATACAGTTTGAAGAAGCAGGATAGAAAAATGTTGATGCTTTTGAACATAAATGTTGGAGAAGATCTTCTACACATAAATGTTGGAGAAGGTATTTTGAACATAAATGTTGGAGAACATCATGAACATCCAAGAAAACATAGAACAAATAAACTCAGAATCTCAGTTGAGTTGCAAATGACCAAGCTGAAATTATCATAGTTTGGATCCATTATGTGAAAATTCAAATCCCTTAAGAAGACCATAATGCTGAGAAAGGTGGAAGAGAAGGGAAAAGGGTGATCAGCAACAAATTACATGGACTCCATTACAATGGTGATGGGTGTGTTTTTGAGAGATACAAAGGGCCAAGTTGGGAATGAATCATCTGCAGGTCTGTCTAATTAGTCACCAAGAGCTGAACCAACTTGATGGCATATAATCAATTGTCAATCAATAGCATCAGCAAGCATTGGCTAATTTATTCAAGAGAAGTTGCAAATGATTGAGGAAGATCACAGTGATCTGACTCATATTCTTAAGGTTGTACATTGAATTGTATATTTAAATATCTTAAAGAGGGAGCAAAGATGAAAGATAGATGAGAGACAGAGAGACAGAGAGAGAAGGTTGATCAGTAGATAGATAAAATAAATAAAATATCCTCAACGGTGACTAACAATTAAAATTAATATACCCAAACATCATACAAAGGTAATTACAAATAAAGAGGGTATATAACATAAAGCGAGTAGAATCAGCAGCTACCTTAAAACATCAGAAAAGATTTATGATCCCTGCAGAATAAATGCCTTCCTAAATTATGTCTTAACTGATTGGCATACGGCCGTCTGAAGAAATACCAGCCCAGTTTCCAAAACTAGATATTCCACAATTCAGGGGCCATCACCCAGTTTGCTCACCACTGAGACAGGCAGAAAGTTCTCAAGCCATAAGGAAGATAATTGGACCTGATCAGTTAGGGAAAAGGTGGCCATAATTAGTCTAATTATATTACTTCGTTTGGTTTATTTATTTATTAAAATTCCTATGCCATCCACTTACTATTACAGTGACTCAGGGCAACTTACAATATGATAAAAAGTAAAAAAAAGTACTACAAAAGAAAATTAGAAGAATTAAATAGAAAAGCTAAAAACCAAAGCAATGGGCACCTTGGGGATGTGGCTCTTCTGTACCCAGCCACTGTCAGCCTAGAAGGCCCCTGACAGGGCCCCAGGCCAAGCAGCAGAACCAAGTTTTCAGTCTCTTCCAGAAGACCAGGAGTGTAGGGGTGGACTTCACCTCTAACAAAAGAATATTCCAGAAGGTGGGGGCCACCTCAGAAAAGACTTTCTCCTGAATCCTGTCAGCCAAAATTCTTTGGCAGACGGAATCTAAAGAAGCCCCTTTTCAGTAGAAAAAGTTGGGGTGGGCTAGTCCGATCGGGGTAGACAGTTCCTTGGATACCCTGGCTTCTCTTTCCTTTTTCAAGTTAAATTTTTATTGAGTTATAAAGTAATATAAAATACAAAATAAATAGAAAAACAGTGGAGAGGGAAAGGGGAAGGATAACTGAGGAAAGAGAGGAGGGAGAAAGAAAAGGAAGTATTGACTCCCAACACTCTGTTGCAGTAAAATATGGCATTAACATCAAATCACGATTTTTTGCTTTTTCCTGATAGTATAAGCAAGCCATTTCTATAAAGATCTATCAATCTAATTGGTAAATCCCAAAGTCAAAGTTTCATTCTTCTCCACATCAAGCACGAAGTTCAGAAGTGGTCTCCATGTGGAAACAAAAGTACTTAGTTCTTTTCTTTAATCAAAAGTGGTAGGTTTTGCCATTTCAGTGAACTCCATCAATTCCTGATATTGGAGATGTACAGGATTGTTGCTTTTCAGACAAAATAATATTGGACAACATTTAGATTTAAGCTACTGAAAAAGTCATGGATTTGATTTTGTTAAAAATGAATTGGAAATTTCATTATGTGGCAATGATGAATATATTATTGCAAAAATCTATAAAATGTCATTGAAAATGAATTTGGATAATGAACGGATATCCCAGGTTTTCATAAGAACTACAAGGATCATGTGGCAGTGAAGCAGCCATGTCACTGAACAGGGTAAGACAACAATTTAGTCTATATTATGTGGAAGCTAAAGAAAACAGGACACATTAAGCCTACTGGAGACTTCATACTCTTATTTAACTCTTTACATAATCAAAAACCCATCCTAAATAACACAAAACCACTATTTTGATATAAAGTTTCTGCCTAAGATTCAGGTCCATGGAATACATGGATAGCCATACAGCTCACATAAACAATGTTGTTATTGGTTCAATATCAGAAAATAGAAATAACAGGCTTGGTTACAAAGGAGAGAAGTTTGGGGACCAAAATACAGCATGCGTCAGGGCTACAAGTAATAGATCCACCACCAGCAAAAACTCCGAGGCAGGTAGATTCCTCAAAGAATAGCTTCATTGGAAATATCACATTGGTGAAAACCAACTCTGAAGGGTCCCACAGTTTTCACCTAATTGAAAGTAAACGTTTTCCTCTCAACCAGAGGTGGTATTCAGCAGGTTCTAACCAGTTCTGGAGAACTGGTAGCGGAAATTTTGAGTAGTTCAGAAAACCAGCAAATACCACCTCTAACTGGCCCCACCCCCATCTATTCTCTGCCTCCCAAGTCCTAGCTGATCGGCTGGGTCTTCTTTTGTTGCCCTGCACAGGAGAACTGAGCTGGAAAGCAGGTTAGTGGGGTGGGGAGGGAATGGGGATTTTACATTATCCTTCCCCTGGAGTGGGGTGGGAATGGAGATTTTACAGTATCCTCCTTCCATGCCCACCAAGCTACACCCACCAAGCCATGCCCACAGAATCGGTAGTAAAAAAATTTGAATCCCACCACTGCTTTCAACCCTAAACAATCAGTCACATAGCCCAATAAAGGCAGTATCTGCTGTCTGGTGAGCTCATTCCTTCCTCCAGCCAGGTGTAAGAACGTCCTTGGTTCCCAAGAGAAAGTATTTTATTTTGACTACACAATGCCAGCTATATCAATTTTCCCCTCCCTATCCCTCAGCTCCAGTGTGGCAGCACTAAAACTCTAAGATGGCTTCAGCCAGGTCAGCTTCAGGGTTGACAGGACGTTTAAGAGTAGTTTACATGATAACATCAATTTTTATTAACATCACCCAATTAAAGCAGAATAATCTTTCAATGCCCAGGCAGCCAGAATAGCCTCGGAATCAGAGTTGGAAGGGATATTACAAGATACCTAGTTTGAGCTTAGTGAGTTCTTTCAGAAACTCAGAGAAATTGCCCATCCAATTTCTTGGTTCACAGATTTAGTATAGAATTTCAAAAGGTAGTTTTGAAGCCCATTTTTCAAGTACAACCAATCTCTGGAGTTTTCCTGCCTGCTTATCTTTTCCTGCTCAAGCAAGGAAGAAGAATTGCCTTTACCATCTGCCACCTGTATTTTGAAGATGGTCTCATTTGCCCATTCCTTAATGAGTTTATAGATTCTTTCACAAGTCTGCAGTGAATAATTCATGTCTAAACAAATGTGATCAGATCTGAACATCTCCACTGAATGGCATTCATTCATTCATGAATTTATTCATTCATCCAACGTATATGTCCACCCACTCACCATGAATCTAGGCAGCCAACCATCAACTAAAATATGCCAAAATATATTTGCCCGAACATAATAATAGTGACATCAGGAACTGCTATGATTAAGTATATATATCTTGTTAACACATTATTGACATTTCTGATTTAAGCCAGACATTTGCAGAAGTTTTCCAAAGCTTCAGCTCATTAAAAGTTGGACACAGGAAGAAGTAACTTAAATCTAAATGTTGTCCAATATTATTTTGCCTGAAAAGCAACAATCCTGTACATCTCCATAAATTATGTCCATATTATTATTTCAATGTATCTCTAATAAAGTCCACCTATAATAATCCTCTTAACATCATCCTTTGGTTCCTCTTTAATTCATCTCCCTAATATTCATAAATGGACAGAATTAAAGTAGGACAATCACTTATGGCTGCAAAACCTGGACTCTGAAAAAGACAGATAGAGGGTGGATGTCTTTAAGCCATGATGTTGGAGGCGAATATTACTCTTCCCATGAACTGCAAAAATATCAAACAAAGAAGTCCTAGACCAAACCTCACCAAAAATATCACTTGAAACCAAAATCATCAAGCAGAGACTGTCATGCTTTGGATAATGTCATGAGAGCTGACTCACTCAAAAAAACCAATCATGCTGGAAATGGTCAGTGCAAAAAAGGAAAAAGTAGTAGTAGCCTTAGTACCCACTGGCTGGACACTACAAAATATGACACTGGGATGATTATGGTGGACCTAAAGAAAATGTTGTGAGACAGAGGGGCATGGAGAATGCTGATCCATAGGGTGGCTGAAAGTGAGACTGACGACGATAGCACTGGAAGCTGGCAACAATCTTCTATTGGAAAAGACCACATATAGATCTCTCGAATCTTGCCCAAAAGTTTGAGAGATGTTGCCGTCTGTTGCAATATTTTTGTCTCAGCCTTCCCAGGTGGGCCAGACAAGAAACACGACCAGATGAACTAATTGTACTTCATTATAAGGCTGCATTAACAGAATCTTGCAAGTCTGTTTCTTTTACAGCCAGGAAATTAGGGAGGTTCCTTTCTGTGTTTCTTTCTCTGCCCATTAGGCATCTTTAGGCTATACCCTCTGTTATTTGATTGTTCCCAAGTAACCTCTCTTTCCCCAGTGTCCCAAGGTCATTCCCACATACCGTTATATTTTGGGAAATATCACAAGTTTTGGGGAATCTTGCATAAAGTCTCTTCTGGTATAGCCTAGCCATAGTCAATAGCCAACCATCAACTCCTCAATCTACATCTAAAAAGCTACACATAAAGGCATCATATAAATTCCACACACAGAGCAGCACACAGCACCCAGAGAAGTTCCCTGAGGATGGGCTCCAGCATGAGTCTGAAAGCTTGGAAGACAAAACCTCTGGTCTCGGTGACCAACCCGGATTGGATCCTAGCCATGATGTATAATTGGCAGTTGTCCCACTGGATGCTCCATCTAATGCCCTTCCTTCTAGATGACACTTCAAAATAGGTGGTTTTGCTTGGCTGGGCAAGAGCTTCCAAGGGTTTTCTTTGGGTTGGATTGAAGAGAATGTGGCAGCTGTCCCCTGCATTTGTTTCTTGCAAGGAGCAGTGGTGAATGCTGTGAAAGATTTTGGGATGGAACCATGTACCCAAATCTAGCAATTATCTTGTACAACACCTGTGAAAATAGGAACAAAGTACCATTTGTTGTGGGGGTATTTTCTCCCAGCAAAGCTCCAGAATTGGGTAATTTTAATAGACTGCTCTGTAAAATGAATGACCATGATTTTCTTGATCACACCTTGATTTTTTGCAAAAAGTTTTGCAAATTTGTTTCCCCATAACAGTGACAGGTTCTACTGCATCAGGCACCAGTGAAACCAATTAGGAACACACAAAGCTCTCAATTGGCACAGGAAGTTCTTGGTGAACCATTGACAGCTTTTGCTTATGAAAAGTTTCTTGGAATAAGCATGTCTGCAGAAGGACAGAGAGCAACACTTCCATCTCCCTCCAAAGAATTGCCTTCCTCTCTCTTCCTCTGCTTCCTCTATCAAATTTTATCATATACTAACTCATGTTAGTATATGTTTTAAAAATAGAACTGAATTAAAAGTTCCATTTGTGGTTTCTGAATACATTTAAAGTAATTATTAAACAATAATTGATCTAGGATAATTATACCCTTTGGGGCCCACTCTTTCCAGTGGGAAGTTTTACCACCAATTTTAAGAGCACAGATATTCCAGAGTATTCATGAGATTCTTTATCAAAATTAAACTTTTCAACAGGCTCCAAATATACCTTACTACTAGGAAAGGTTAAAACACTACATTTGCTCTGATAAACTTTATAGTTAACAGCTGCCAAGTTGTTTCCTTGCAACCCTCCTAGGATTTCGACACAATGTTCGCTAATATGGAGTGCCTATACTCACCTTAATCCCTATTAAAAGGGATTATGGAAAATGAAATCCAGCATAATGGAACGATGCCATGTCAAGGAAAATTGATTACTCCATCCAAGGATGTTAAAGGTAATATAAAGAACTTGCTTGATGGGATCTGGATTGTACATTCAGGATTTGCAGTTACAGCAAAGATAAAATGTTTTTACTTATAACAGGCTAATACAATAAGAAATCCAGATTTCTGCCAGTTAAAGAAATTATTCACCTGTGATCTACTGTCACCATACAGCAAAGAGTGAGGTTGGGTATGGAGAAGGTAACTTTATGGTGGCCAACATGAGATTTTCCTTCCCTTTGATTTCTCCTGAAGTATTGTGAAGAGAACTGGACCACATATCTGGTTTCCAATTTATCAAAGGAAAATGCTGGTGGACCAGAATTGGTATGTAGGAAAGCAGAGAAGAAAAATCTGCAATTGAGTGAAGCAGTATTAGCTTAGCAGGTGAGTGAAGGTGAAGGACCAGGCTTGACTTCAGCAAACCAACAGCAGACAAAATGAAAGGGAAAGTAGGTTTACCACTCTACTAGAGATGCTAAGAGATGCTTACAGCCAGCTGGTAAAGGACCATCTTTACCTCCACCTCTGCTCCCCAGTACCGACTGAGAGACTCAGAATGAAGCCTCAGCAGCAGTTCAAAATAGTAACTGACAGCAACAGAAGCCAACTAACTGGAAGGAGACTAAAGACTTTGTTATCAGCTCAGGCAACAAGGGATAAGAGTTCATAGCCCCATTTAGGAATGAGAAAAATACAGTAGTATAATGTAGCAGAAGTTTATTTCATTTATTCTAATTCTAGGATTTATGTGAATGCCTATCTCATATAAAAATTCTAGGTTGCTCACAACAATCCATAAAAGCAGCCCTAATTAGTATTCTTTTCCCTCAGGCACAAGGCCAAATAGCCTCCAGTTTGACCCCCATCCTAGACCAATCAATGCTTGGGGGAAGAACCAGGTAACCACAGTCCTCCAAAAGACTAAAGGGATAATTATCCCTCAGATCTCAAGTAGCAGCTGTTCCAAAGAGCTGGGGTGGCCACCTCTGAGGTCCTGTCAGATAGTGATATTTAAAGGAGGGGACCTGGAACATATCAACCCTATCTAACCTGGTAGGACCTATCTAACCTAGACCCTCAGAGAGAAACAGTCCACTAAATAACTTGTACCATGCAGGAATTTAAAGGTGAAAAACAGCACCAGGAATTGCACCTGGAAATCAATTGGAACAGTGCTGCTCACACACCAGTTATATTACTTGGGTAGAACACATAATGATAAGTCTTAAGATTAAAGTTAGGAAATAAGTATGTTTATTAAAACTTAGAACTAAGGAGAAATTTCCTGACAGAACAATTAATCAGTGGAACAACTTGCCCCCAGAAGTTGTGAATGCTCCAACAGTGGAAGTTTTTAAAAAAATGTTGGATAACCATTTGTCTGAAGTGGTGTAGGGTTTCCTGCCTAGGCAGGGGGTTGGACTAGAAGACCTCCAAGGTCCCTTCCAACTCTGTTATTCTATTCTATTCTATATTATAAAAGCCTTCCTGAAAACCAGTATTTTTGTTGGTGGTCTGCACCATTTCTCAAAAGAAGCCCCCACTGGGAAATTATTTAATTTAATTTAATTTAGAAAATAGTAGAGATAATGCAAAATGTATCAGTTTTATCTAGGTATGAAATATTGAAGCTTCATTCTGAAGTCATTGTCTCAGTTAAAAAGAGGCTGAGGGGAATAACTCGTTTAAATTTCCAAGACTACTTCATGGATTACTTCTTCCCCATCTTCTGGACTCCCATCTCCTTTCCACCCACAGTTTTTATAAAGTGGGTATATTGAAGCAAGCATGAAACTGTTGAAAGGTGCCCCAATTATATAGAAGCTATTTTGGAGCAAATCTGCATAACAAAAGTATCCACAAATAGCTTTAGTGCTGAACTACTTGAAGATTAAAAGAATATATGTTAATTGATTACCACTTTTTCTGACCCTAATTATATTTCTCTTCTTTCCACACAGAGTGAAAAAAGCAATTTCTAAGTGCAATTTCTGTCTCCCCTTCTTCAAAATCTACCTACTGTTTCTTGATATTATTACTAACCAAATTTGATATGTTGTGCATTAATAAGCGCAAAAAAGGGAGGAAAAGTTTAAAATTAAAATATTCAGGGAACTATTACTGATGTTTGAACTTTTGGAACATGATCAGGAATCCTTTTTTCCTCAAGTATCCATATAGTTGTCTATGAAGATTCTCAGTCATGCAGGTTGTGGTGGAACCAAGGGTGCTTTCAAAAGTCAACTGGAGTTTCTTGGAGTTTTTTTTCCTTGAAAACATTTAGCTTCTCATCCACGCTGAAGTTTGGTTGTTAGCTCTTTGAGAGTCATTGAGGCCACTTGGAGGTTTAGCTGTACCCTCAGGGCAGTGGTGGGTTTCAAAAATTTTTCCTACCGGTTCAGTGTGAACATGCGTTTTGCACGCATGCATTTGCAACTCACCTTCTGCTGCAAGCTCTATGCATAAAACAGCTGATGCAATCAGCTGTGCTGTGCGAAGTAGCTGGGGTTGAAAAACAGGAAATAAAAGTAAGAATAGAGCCGGGGTGGATGGGAGGGCCCAGCAGCTGATTGTCGGAGCAAACTGGTTCACTCATAGATGATCCTCAGAGCTACCAGTTCGGCCAAACCGGGGTAAACTGGTAGAATACCACCACTGCCTCAGGGTCGCATGAATCAGAGCACAAATGGATGTGGAACCTTCTTGGGGCTGCTGAGAGGACTGTGTTGCAGACTGGAGATAGATGGTGTTATATCCCTGCCCCTCTGTTGAGAAACAGTTGTTCAACATAGATAGCCTCTTTGACCCCTCTTTCAAACTTCTGATCCTTTGAAGACAGTAAAGTTGACATTCTGGACAGAGAGGTTCACTGGTTTGAAAGAGAGGTCAAAGAGGCCATCTATGTTAAAATTGAACATCTGTTTCTCAACAGAGGGGGAGAAATATGACACCGCCTATTTCCTCTCTACAATACAGTCCTTTCAGCAGTCTCAGGAAGGTTCCATACCCATCTGCACTTTGATTCAGGTATCTCTGAGGGTACAGATAAACCTCCAAGTGTCCTCAATGACTCTCAGAGAGCTAACAACCAAACTTCAGAGTGCTAAGGACCAGATGACTGCTAAGGAATACAAAGCCTTCCATTCCCCGCTACTGAGTCAGAAATGAAGAAGCTTTTTGGATGAGAAGTGGATTTTTTTCAAGGAAAAAAGCCTTGAAAGTCCAATTGCCTTTGGAAAAGCACCTCTGAGATGTTAAAATAGTTGTTGCCATAGGTTGTGCATGTATACATTAGGTTATGTGTAGGCATGTATGTACAGTGGCAGAAATGTATGGTTGTTCCATATCTATGTATTATCCTTCACACTGAGATCCACTGTATTTGCTAGGGATCTACATCAGTATTGCACCATTTTGAAAGAGATTCTTTGGCAAGAAAGTGGGATTATCCAGGAAGTATTCAAACATCAATTTAAACTCTCCTGAAATTATGTACCTTGAGGGGGCTAAACAATGACCACAAACCACATTAGAGAAGAGTGAAATAAGACTGGGTTCCTTGTGATTCCGCAATGAGGGAGCATAATGTTAGTTTGGTCTAGTAGCCAAAGGCACCAGGGTAAGAGAGCAGGAGACTGTGAATTATAGTTCCACTTTAGGCATGAAAGCTGACTAGGTGACTTTGGGCTAATCACAAGGGGACCATGAATTCTAGTCCCACCTTAGTCATGAAAGCTAACAGGGTGACATTGGGCTAATCACCAGGAGATTGTGAGTTCTTGTCCTGCCTAAGCAGTGAAAGCCAGCTGGATGACCTTGGGCCAGTCACTCTCTCAGGCCAACTCACTTCAAGGGGTTGTTGTTGTGAGGAAAATAGAAGGAGAGAGCAATATTACACATATTAGCTGCCTTGAGTTATTTATAAAAATAATAAAAGTGGGATATAAATAAATAATCTTTTATTATTAGCATTAGAGAGTTCTACAAGAGTCATGGCTGGTGATGTGCAATGTCATCAAAGACAATATTTTCACCATGATCTTATTTTAATTTTTTAGGGTTTTAGGTTGTTTTGCACACAACTGATGGGCTCTACTTCAGAGCACGCTGAAATATTTGGAATTGCATTGTAGGGATCCATAATCCAAGGATCTGCATCAGAGTGAAAGGTTAAGTTCTAACTTCCCATACTCAATGTTCTGCCCAACCTAATGTTCTTCCCTAGTTATTGCTTCTTATTTCAAATGAATTCCTCCTTTTGTGAATGATAGGTAGCAGTTTAAATGAAGTTCTTAATTCTAAATAATTAAAATGGCTTTAGTCCAGAAGATCTAATGGTGATGCCTCAAACTTAGACAGGATTCTGACAGTTTCAGGCAAAAAAACCCCAGCCAAATTCTCTTCAGAATAAATTAATAAATAAGACCAAGGTGAGCCATCAATTAATAATTGGGGGAAACCAATTTTAGGTGGAGGAATAAAATCAAAGTATTATTTGTTGATAGTATGAGACATCTGACACATGGAACCATTCAAGAGTTGTCATAATGAACAGATGGTCTTTGAAAGTGAGTCAGGCATCACATTGATCTTCATTTAAGTATTCAGGTTTAACAACCAGTTGTGCAACATCCATTAAAAGACCATCTTTTTGAGAGCTCCTTCGCCCCACTGTGCCCCCATCAAATCAATCTAATTAAATTTAATGTTCAATTAAATCAGTGAAGGCCTGGTTTATAAAGCAGTTGGTGCCTGATTCTTGGTAACACTTGGTCCCAAAGGAACCTGTGGATAAAGCAAAGGTAGGCAAGCTAGGGCATTCCAGATATCGCTGAATTACAATTCCCTGCCTCCCTGGAAGGCATGGCCAATAATTTGGGATGCAGGGAGTTGCAGTTCAACAAATATGGAAGGCTACAGGTTGCCAGCCTTGTATATAAGGAATGCCCACTTAGAGATGATTTTGCCTAGGTGTTCTGGGTTCTGAATTTATCTCTGACATAATTATATGTGTGGCCTGCAGAAAAACTAAAAGTAAACAAGTTGAGAAAATTTCAAATCATGGTTGTTTTCATATATATACTGTAGCTCAGTATATGTTCACATTTCTTACTTTCATGTGAATAAATGTAGTCCAGATTCCCAGAAGGGGAGGACTGCATTCCAGAGGAACAAGAGATAACCCTTTTTAGATAGTTTGGGTGAGAGAATGAGGATGAAGACAATTCTTCCCCAATAGTTCTCACAGTAGATGCTTTATGGGAGTGGTAGTTTGCTTTAGTTTGGCAAGATTCTGTCTACAGATGAAGAACAATGAAGAAAGCTGCTTGGAATAATCACTTGTCTTCTTGGTTTTTAAAGCCTGACCTTTCCTCATCAGGCCAATGCTCTTCTTACTTAAGGCAGTAGGTCTTCTTTGGTTGCCATTGCTTTTCCATTAAAAGCTAGCTTATGAGCCCATTACTGAGTGAATTTAACAAAAAAAATATTGCTAACCAGCTCTACAGGATGAAAAACAAATCATGAGCCAGTAACTAAACCTTTCCTGCTCAAGGACTCAACTTGGCTAATGATCCAGGTAGAAAGCTACACTTAGACTTAGAACTTAAACTAACTTTACTGTCATTTTGAATGTACACTAATCAGCATACATTTAAATGAAATTTCATTGCATATGGCTCTCAAAGGGTCACCACCTCCAATGTACACTACATAAACATGACAAAATAAATAAATAAATACAAAATTATGCATATAGCCACATATATTATATAACACAAAGTAACAACACAGTCTAGTTTGGATGTATACATGTACATCTGCCAGAAAAACAAATCTTACAAGTTTACCAGACAGATGGCATAGGGGACAAAGCTGTTACAGAATCTAGTAATCCTGCTAGATATATTTTGAAACCTCCTCTCAGAGGGGAGCAACAGAAACAGACTGTAAAGTGGGTGTGTGGGGTCTCACAATGCTTTGAGGACTAAGCACATAGTGCTTATAAGCAGTATTCTGAATAATGGGAAGCAAGCTTCCTATAATCTTCTCAGCTTTCCTTACCACTCTCTGTATGGACTTTCTATCTGAGGCTCTGCTGCCACCAAACCAAACAGTGATGAGTTTGTTAAAACGTTCTCAATTGTGCCTCTGTAAAAGGTGGCCAGGACAGAAGGAGAAAGATGTGGTCTCCTCATCCAAAGCAGGAAGTGCAGATGCTGGTTTGCACGCTTCACTAAGGATGACGTGTAGAGAGACTAGTTCAGATTGTTAGTTATCTGCACCCCCAGATACTTAATACTTCTACAGCTGCATCCTCGATACTAAGTGGAGTATGACCATGCAGACTCTTTCTAAAATCTACAATGATCTCCTTTGTTTTAGAGCCAGGTTATGTTTATTGCACAAATCCACCAGAGTCTTCACCTCTTCTTTATAAGCATCTTCATTGTTGTCCAGATAAGACCCACCACTACTGTGTCATCTGCATACTTCACAATATGATTTGTAGCAGATTTGGCATAGCAGTTGTGGATCATCAAGTTGAACCATAGTGGACTCAAGGCATAGCCAGGGGTGGGATTCTACCAGTTCTGACCAGTTCTATAGAATCCCTTGTTAACTTTCTAAGCAGTTCAGAGAACCGGTAGTTAGAAGCAATCTCCTTTTGTTTTTTTCCACCCTTATTACATTCTTGGCAGTATGCCTAGACTTACTGTCTCCGAAGGAGGTTTTGTTTTTCTTGATACTTTCTTAAAGGGGAAGGGTTGTTTTAAGCTTTTACACTGCTGTTGGGAGGAAATACTCCCCTGGAAATACTTCTTCTTGGCTAGCTAGAAAGATTGACATGCAAACATGAGTTTACATATCCTTTCTGAGTTTTGGTCTAAAACTGGTTTTTGGTGAAGTTTAATTCTGTCCTTGGTGATGTTTAATCCTGTGTTTATTAATGGGATAATTTTCCCTATTCAGCTTTGTTAGGAAGGAAAAAGATTAATCTCTGTTCCTGAAAAGAAACTGGTTTGAGAAGTGTAGCTAGTTCCTGTGTCTATTTGTTCTGGTAATCGGTTTAACAAGCAATAGCTACTGTTGTGATTTAATTATTTGTATTGTGTTTGAATTTTTTCCTGCCTCATAGTTTCTTTTTCTATCTGTGGAGGAGGTCTTCCTTCACTGCTTTAGTGGTATCTGGCACTGTCCTTTTGGGATGTACTTCCAAGAGGCAGGATGCAAGCTTGGCACTGATTTTTTTACTGCCTTTCTGGGGGGCATGTAACCTTTCCTTAAATCTGGATGATCTCCTTAGGATATCTTGTGAGAAGAGTGAGACCAGCTGGTATCTTTAAGTGGTGCAGATGGATCTAAGGATTGCTTTTCCTGGGTGTGCTCTTTCTGGAGAGTTTAAATGACCTCTCTGCTAAAGGAGCAAGAGTTGGCTGCTGATAGTTATCATTGCATTTGAACTATTTTAATTCCTCAAGGTGCTCTGGCATCCTGCCTGACTCCGGCTTGCAGGCATTTTTAATCTAATGATTGGAATTTAGGGCAACTTTTTGCAAGCAAAGAAGCTTTTTGTATTTTTGTACAGGTAATCCTTGACTTACAACAGTTCATTTAGTGACCATTCAAAGTTACAATGGCACTGAAAAAAGTAACATGACCATTTTTCACACCATTGCAGCATCCCCACTGTTGTGAGAGGCCAGGCAAGGAGAAGCATCCCTTGAAGTGAGTGATGTCGAGTTGGCCATGTCCACCCAGTCACATGACCACCAAGCCACACCCACTAACTAAGCCATGCCCACAGAACTGATTGTTAAAAAATTTGAATCCTGCCCCTGGACATAGCCCTATTGGGAACCTGTACTCAAGGAGATGGAGTTGGAAACTTTTCTTCCAACTCACACAAACTGGGGCCTGTCAATAAGGGAATACAATTTCCAAGGACTGAAGGAAAGCAAAGGAAATTCTAACTTGCTCCAATATTGAGGTGTGCTGAAGGATGAGACCTGATGTATTAGAGGTGCAAGAAGGAAAAATTGCCAAGCCACCATGAGACAACAGGCCACCATCTGTGATTTTTGTGCACCGTCATTCTCACTAGCAAGCTCTATGGAGAGATTTGACACAACCCTGGAGATGATCTGAATGGATGTCACAAGTGCAGATTAATATGTTCACACAATCCAATTCCTCTGGGATCAGAAACAGCTGTGGCAAAGGCAGCAGTGTGCTGGCACTTTCATGAAACAACTGCTGAAGCTTTTGCTCTCTCTTAAAATAGAAGAGTGAGTCTCCAGCTGTCACAGTGATGAAGAAAACAAAATTCCCAAAAGGCCGTGGACTGTAGAGGCAACTAGTTCAGCATATAAACATGTTGAGGTAGGAAGCCCAGCTGAGAAAGAAAGAGGGGGCCTCCTTTAGCTTGGGATCAGAATGATTACTTGGAGAAGGATTACTGATTCGCTCTTCTGTGAAGTGGGTACAATTGGGGAATTGCCATGTCATCTTGATGTCAGTCAAAAAGGAGCCAAGACCTTGCAAACAATCATTGTGATTGTGTGCAAATTACGCTGAGATGTAGATTAGGCTAAGTTGTATGGAAGATGGGAAACATTCATTGCCAAGCTAAAAAGATGTTGCTGGATATAGGAAAGGGCAAATCAGTGGAAGGCTGGTTTGTAGAAGAGCAGCATGTACTGACAAGCAGTTCAGTCTAAATTCTCAGAAAAATCAATCATGAAAATTCATGGAAAATGTACAGTTATTGTGTATAGATTACAAACCCATTCCAGGAAGTGCTGAGAAAAAGAAAATCTCATTTTGAGAGTGAGCTGCATTCTGAGTTATTAAAATATTTTAAAAGGGGGGGGGGTTCACTCATTTATCTAAACAGGCATGTTTTTCTATGGATTTTAAATTTATTAAAAAAGTCATTCTATTTATTAAAAAAAGAATGAAAATGTCAGATCAGGCATCTGTTCTCAAGAGTAAATAATTAAATACCATGCACATGGCCAGTTTGTATAGGATCATAAAGGCGCATAAAGGCATTCAAATAAACCACTGTTTTTGACCACTTGTTCTATGAATCCTACTTGTTGGGAATATCAATTTTACAATTGGCGTTTTTCTGTGTGTGTGTGTGTGTCTCTGTGTCTCTCTCTTTGTGTCACTGTCTCTGTCTCTCTGTCTCTCTCTCTCTGTCTCTCTCTCTTTATCTCTCTTTGTCTCTCTCTGTTTCTCTGTCTCACTCACTCTGTGTGTGTGTCTGTGTGTGTGTGTGTTAGGATCATGCTAAACTATTGAGAGGGGCTTTGCCAGCAGAGGTATCTTCTGCACATGTACATGTAGCCATATCAATATTCCCAAAGGAACAAGGGGATGTTCACAAAGTTCCTACATGCACTGGCTCCTATACTGGGAAACCAGAATTCACCACCCGGTCTTAGCAAAGCTCTCCAGGATTCCATATTTGTCTTCATATTTCATTTGTCCACTAGTCTTTTAAAGATACCAATATGATATTTTCTGTTCTATTTCAGTTTGAGTTCAGGTCTGCTTTGGGGACTATGGTTGCTCTGTTGGATTAGCGGAAGAGAGAATGCAATTCTATTTACTCTTAGTGGAGCTCTCAGCTATTTTTGAGACCATTGAGTAGAGTCTCCTTACTGGTTTACCGATGCGGGCAAGGAACACTGCTTTGTAATTTTTTTCTCTCTCCATTCAGAGACATTCACAACAGGTGGCGAAAGCATCTTATACTTAAAATGATACAATAGCTACAGTATGAAGTGCTGGGAGAGTCCCATCTCGTCTGTTAGTTCATAGCTCTGTTATCTGAATCTGCCAGTGTAAGTCTTGAGCCAGACACTGAATTGCAATATTAGGCTTAGCAACTCCATTCCATCCAAAGAGGTAGGTAATGTCAGGGTGCCCATAGAACCATCACTGTCATTAGTGGTTCAAGTAGCCACAGTGTTCAGGGGTGCCTTTTTATCAGGAATTATTGGGACTGAAAGGAACATCATGTTTGGAACCAGGCAGGGAGTGGAAAACTGCCCAAGAAGTTGTAAAGCAATACTGCTACACAGGGGTCGGCTGCTATCAGTTTGCATGGTTTGGGTGATCCTCCAGCTAAGATTCTGCACAGTTCGGCAAACTGATAAATCCCATCCCTGGCTGGCTCTGCCCACTCCTCCCCTCCCAGGAGTACCCACATGGCCTGTTTTGGATGCCAGGTAAGTTCAGGGCCTCTCGGAGGCTCTGGAAGGCCAGAAATGGGCTTGTTTCTGGCCTCCAGAGGGCCTCCAGAGCCCAGGGGATTCTGTTTTCACTCTCCTGAAGACTAGAGGAAAGCCTCTGGAGCCTGGGAAGGGTGAAAAACTGGCCACCTGGAAGTTCCAAAAGGCTGGAAATGGGCCTTTTTCTGGTTTCTGGAGAGATTCCAGAGGGCCTCCGGAGCACAAAGTAGGCCTTCCCCCTCCCACTTCACTATGGTGCAGGAGGCTGATTAGGCCATGCTCACCATGGCCACACCCACCCAGCAACCAGACAGAGAGAACCAGTTGCTGAAATTTTGGAAGCCCACTCCTACTGCTATATTATTTAAACTTCCCATGGTTCCTTTGGTGGTTCTTGCCTACGTGTACCATAGAGATAAAAGAAGGGATGGAAATGTGAGCCACGGAGGATGCAGAGCTGCCTTGATTCATGGTCTGAAAGTTTCAGCTGGTGCAAATGCAGTGACTAGATTTCGTGAGACTAGCCAGTATTCTCTTAATGTTTCATCCTTATTCGAAGAACTGCACTGGTCACTACTCTGCCAAGGTTCTGTTTTTGAAGCATAAGCTCAACCTCAAAAGGCTAAGCAGGGACAAAACTGGTTCTTGTTTGGATTAGAGACCACTACGCAATCCCAAGGCTGGAGAAGAAGATAATGACAAACTACTTTTATATTTGTGCCAAGACAACTATATATCCGGCTTTGACATCACCAAGGGCCAAGTTAAGATTCAAAGGAGACTTCACTTTGCATTAACCTAAATATCTTTAAAAATAATTAGAGACTAGGAAAATTGCCATAAAAACATTCTCCCCCATGGATATCCCTGTCAAGGCTGAGCAAAATCCAAAATGTAAGAACTACATAAATTTCAGTAAAGCTTACTTTGACTGTTGCAAATGCAAATTATCTGGAAGCTCTAGGAATGAAAATCAAGAATCACAGTGTAAAATTGGACTCAGTTTAAGGACAATACTGGGCCGGGTACACCCAAGTTACAGCCTGGAGATGCCCCCAGACTCTACTGGGAAATGCAGGCGATTCTCCACAGGGGACTCGGTCTACGCACACAATTACACCGGAGGCCCGACCTGGGTGCCTGCAAGGGTACTCGAGAGCACAGGGCCCTAGTCCTACCAAGTGGAGACCATAGAAGGCAAAATATGGGAACGGCACATCGACCAGTTCCGGGGTCAGGTCCTGAGCACGGACATCCAGCCAGAGGCCCAACACACACACACGGAACAAATGATAACACAGACCCAAACCCCAGAACAAATTCACCAAAGACACTTACCATGTGACCGGGAAGTCTAGCGGTGTCCTTCTGCGGGTTCCAGCTCGACGGTCCCTGCTGTGCCAGAGGAAAGGTTCCAGACGATTCCACCAGCAGGGACTGGAGTGGCGGTGGACCCGTCCGCTCAGGCCACTGCCCCAGGATCAACTGAAGTGCGCAGGTCCAGTCGCACCCATCGGAGCCCCGCCTACTTACATGATTACGTTCAGTAGCCGGTCTCCGATTGGATGGACACTAACTAGGAGGGGAGGGGTATTCTGTATGACTATATATGGCCAAGGTGTGGAGTCGACTGAGAGACTCCACTCATTTGCGGGAAAATAAAGTCCCGTCAGTGGCTGAAGCTTTGGACAGCACCGGCAATAAAAGCTGGTGCCAGCCACGTGTAAGCAGCAATTCTTTTCTGAAACAATTTAATAAAAGATGCTGATCACTAGCTTGTTGTCCTGCCTCTCTTTCACCTTGGGACCCATCTCAAACAACTATGCAACATATTAAAAGATGGTTCTTGGGGTACTTATATATGTATTATATATTACATTTATATGCTGCCCATCTCACTATCAAAGTGATTCTGTGTGGCTTATGACACACATTATGACACACATTATTTTATCATGACAGTTTATCATGTCCTTATCTACCTGTGCTAAATTTGAGACAGTTATGTTAATGGCAATGCCGAAATTATGACAAAGGCAATATGAACATTGATTAATTTATTTCTGTTAATTGAGTCAGCCAATGACTTGGTTCTGAATTTAAGAATAGAGTTAGTCCAGCTGTGGATGCTAAAAAGAAAATCAGTTATGAGATTCTCTTTAACTAAAGTGGAATTATTTGGACAAAGGGAAATTATCATGACATGGAATGAGCAAATAATATTTGTGCCAACTATTGCAAAATATTTCTTAACTCACTACAAACAAAAACATATAATTGGGGTATTTAGAAAAGTATATACTATGTGAAAACCCTGTGTACAATTATGTACATACTAAGAAAGGGTGCCTATATGAAGTAGGAGAATGGTAAAGATTTTCTTAATCTAAGTTTAATTTTTGGCAGAAGAGAAGAGAAGAGAAGAGAAGAGAAGAGAAGAGAAGAGAAGAGAAGAGAAGAGAAGAGAAGAGAAGAGAAGAGAAGAGAAGAGTTGGAAGGGACCTTGGAGGTCTTCTAGTCCAACCCCCTGCTTAGGCAGGAAACTCTATACCATTTCAGACAAATTTTTATCCAATCTCGTCTTAAAAACTTCCAGTGTTGGAGCATTTACAACTTCTGGAGGCAAGTTGTTCACTGATTAATTGCTCTGTCAGGAAATTTCTCCTTAGTTCTATAATCTATTCATGTAGATTTATTGGCAACTGCACAGTAATAACTGCAGTTAGTACTGTTTTGTTCAGGAATTTTTTTTCCAAAGTGCTAATCCAGACTAGAAACAAAGCTTGACTGTATTTAATTTTTTTCCTATTATCAAGATTCTTAGATACTCTCATTACATTTTTTAGCAAAGCTGCCCTCAAAAATAAATGCAGACTTTCAGGCAAAATGTAGGCAGGGATATTTTGATAAAACAGAGCAACTACTGAGTATGTCCAATGCTGCTGAATGTGAGGTAACGTACTGTATATCTCATAGGATAATCTAGTTTAGTACATGGTTTTTCTAACATTTCCCAAAAGCACTGGCCCTCTTTCAGTGACCTAGCTCAGTGACCTCTTTTATTTATATTGATTTATCAAATTTATTTGCCACCCATCTTGCAATTCAGGTGACTCTGAATCAGTGGTGGGATTCAAAAAAATTTACTACCAGTTCTGTGGGCGTGGCTTGGTGGGCATGGCAGGGGAAGGATGCTGTAAAATAGGGCCTTGGTGGTGCAGGCTGTTAATAGCCTAGCACTTAGTTCCAGCTGCCTGTAATTATTGCAGGCTCGAATCCCACCAGGCTCAAGGTTGACTCAGCCTTCCATCCTCTCGGGGTAGGTAAACTGAGGACCCAAGATTGTTGGGGGCAATAAGCTGACTTCGTAAACATTCCGCTTAGTAATAAGCAGGCATATACAATGGAATGAAGGCTATTGCTCAGCACACTGGGTTGTATCCCAAAAATTGTAAGCTGCCCTGAGTCTCCGGAGAAGGGCGGGATATAAATATGAATTAAAAAAAAAAAATCTCCAGTCAGAGGTAGTATTTGCGGGTTCTCCAAACTACTCAGAATTTCCATTACTGGTTCTCCAGAACTGTTCAGAACCTGCTGAATACCACCTCTGCTCTGAATGGCTTTTCCATTCAGTTTATTTCAGAAATCTTGAAAGAAGGCATTCTCCGTCCTGCACCTTTCAACCATTCCCACCTGTTTGCGTAAAATGACAGCAATAATTGTGCATTTCTTCTAGATGGAAAAATAACGATAATTCCTATGGCCATCTTTTTTTCTTTCATATCACATTTCCATAGCCTTGCCACCCAACAAGGACCTCTGTGTTGCCTAGCAAACTTATTGCTACCTTAGCAGGCAACACATCAGCCACCGCAAATCCCTACTCCCTCACAAGATGGAAGCTTTTATTGATGGACCCTTTGCATTTAAAAGTCTAGCCTACCAGCTGTTTCCATTCTTCCAGCAATTAAATGGATTATAGTGGAAAATTAGATGTAATATTTGTTTGAGGCAAAAGAAACCAAAACTTGGCAGGCTGTGCTCTATTGCATAGCTGAAATTGGCAATGCTAAAGGACAGCTTGAAGGAAAAGGGAAGAGTTCCTTCTGGGTAAAAGGAGCAGAAATGAAATGTTCATTTTGCTTAAGCCAGCTCTTAAGTGCAAACGATCACATTTATCTGGATAAAAAAGAGCTGGATGATTAATTGAACAACTAGAAATTCCACAGGACTCTATTGGAAAGAATGGAATCAGAAAGAGTTCAGCTATTATTTAATTTGGCCTCAGGGAACCAGGCAAAGCAAGGGATGGTTTGCAAAGGAAACACCTACCTAACACTTGACATAGAAAAATTAGAGCTAGCTGCAAACTGACTTTCAAAATACTCTGTTAGGTTTATGCGCAGGGAAATTGGGTGGATGACTAAGAAGAAATTTCCTGACAGAACAATTAACCAGTGAAACAACTTGTCTCCAGAAGTTGTGAATTCTCCAACACTGGAAGTTTTTAAGAAGAAATTGGACAGCCATTTGTCTGAAATGGTATAGAGTTTCCTGCCTGAGCAGGGGGTTGGTCTAGAAGACCTCCAAGGTCCCTTCCAATTCTTCTCTTCTCTTCTCCTCTCCTCTCCTCTCCCCTCCTCTCCTCTCCTCTCCTCTCCTCTCCTCTCCTCTCCTCTCCCCTCCCCTATTCTATTCTATTCTATTCTTTCTTCAATGTTATTGGAACAAGGAGGTCCCTAGTGGTAGCATTACTAATGAAGAAGTCTAGTGGGAGCAGTTGTCTTCCATGGGGACTTCATTGAAGAAGCAGGAAATGAAGTCTGAGGGCTACTGAGGTGGGACATTGCCATATGAACCTAGGTCATCTCGTTGTTATAGAAGTGCAAGAGGATTGCAAATCATCTAAGGCAGAGGTGGTATTCAACCAGGTCTGATAGGTTCTGGAGAACTGGTAGTGGAAATTTTGAGTAGTTTGGAGAACCGGTAAATACCACCTCTGGTTGGCCCCGCCCCATCTACTCACTGCCTCCCAAGTCCCAGCTGATCTGAGTCCCAGCTGATCAGCTGGGTCTACTTTTGTTGCCCTGCATAGGAGAACAGAGCTGGAAAGCAGGTTAGTGGGGTGGGGAGGGAATGGAATTTTGCAGTAACGTTCCCCTACCATGCCCACCAAGTCACACCACACCCACCAAGCCACGCCCACAGAACCGGTAGTAAAACAATTTGAATACCACCACTGATCTAAGGTGTTTCTCCAAAATAATCTTTTCCTTTGAAAAAACATGTTTCAAGCCAATGCAGTTTCTTCAAACGGAATAAGAAATGGAAAGAAAACATGCAGCATTAAGAAATGCAAGCTCCTTCTGAAGAAACATCAATATAGTTTCTGCAAATGAAAGTCACGCCTCTCTTCTTACCTGTTTAAGTTCTTCGGGGGAATTAACAGGAAACATATATGTAAGTAATGTGAACAATATAAAACAGGCATGAAATATAAGAGGATGTATCTTTTTATGAAATGAATTTTTGGTTTAAAACGCTGGAAGGAGGAATTAATGGCCAACTGTTTAATAATGGATGAATGTATAGGGTTGAACTGTCTAAAATGGGATCAGTGCTTTGCAGAATGTTCATCAATTAGTGGCCTAGAAAAAAAAATTAAAAATCAGTGGGAAACTTTGAAGATGATGCCTAATTTGAGGGGGGTCAAAGCTCAAATAAATTACAAAGAACTCTGAAGGATATCCCAGATCAAATAAATTGGCCTTAAAGGAGTTCCGTGTAACCGACACAGAGTGCATGTTAGATGGGAAGAAACCCATCTGAATTGGCAGGGGCTTAGATTTGAGTTTTTAGCTTTGTTGTGACTTGCTTAATGAAAACATCAATTCACTGAGTAGCAAATTCTGCTCTAGGGATTATTAAGAAATGCATTTAAAATAAAACTGAGAAAAACCATACTGCCTTTATAGAAATGTATGGCACATCTGTGTTTAGACTACTGTGTGCAATTCTATTTGTGCTAAAAGCAAAGTCTAGACTCTAGACTTGAATTATTAGGCTGTTATTCTCCACTTTAGAAAGAGCCGTGTGTGTGTGTGTGTGTGCGTATGTGTGTGTGTGTATAAATTCATGTTAAATGTAAAAGGAGGATATTTGGTAACATTTGTGATATAATTTACTTTGATGGGATTTTAATGGTTATGTCTTCCTGGGTTCCAAAGGTCTTTTGTTTTCTTGGGGGTTTCAGAATTCAGAAACAGGTGACCCGAAATTTTGCTAGTACTTCTCAGATGGTAACATTGATCCCAGGAGATGGTATTGGGCCTGAAATCACTGCTGCTGTGGTGGAGATTTTTGAAGCTGCTAAGGTCCCTGTTCAGTTTGAAGAAAGAATTGTGACTGCCATCCAAGGACCGGGAGGGAAATGGATGATACCAGAAGATGCCAAAGAGTCTATGGACAAGAACAAAATAGGATTAAAAGGCCCTTTGAAAACTCCCATAACTCCTGGCCACCCGTCCATGAATTTGCTGCTCCGAAAAACGTTTGACCTGTATGCCAATATCCGCCCTTGCATGTCCATTGAGGGCTACAGGACCCCTTACATGGATGTGGACATCGTCACCATACGAGAGAACATGGAAGGCAAATACAGCGGCATCGAGCACATGATTGTGGATGGTGTTGTGTAGAGCATTAAACTCATCACCGAGGATGCAAGCAAGCGGATTGCTGATTTTTCTTTTGAATATGCCAGGAATAATCAGAGAAGCAAAGTTACAGCTGTGCACAAAGCTAATATTATGCGAATGTCTGATGGCCTGTTTCTGAGAAAATGCAGAGAAGCTGCAGAAAACTGTAAAATGAGAGGCGTTTGGAGGTTTTGGGGTGCTCTCAAATTATTGACGATTTCTGGCAACTGATTGGACAAATCCCCTCAGTTTTCTCTGCAAAATTTCAGAAGTGGTTTGCTATTGTCTGCTTTCTAGGATTGAGAGAAAGGAACTGGCCCAGGGTCACCAGCAGGCTTTGTGCCTAAGGAGAGACTAGAACTCTTAGCCTGAGGCCTTAACCCCTACACCAAATTGTCTCTGTCTCCATCTCCCTCCATCCCTCCCTCCATCTCTCCCTCCATATAGAAATGTTACTTCTTCTGAGAAGGACAAAAAGGCCCTCTAACCAAAAAATGCCTGTTATCCAAAGATGAGCCAACTTTTTCAACACCTTTGATGCTACATCAGGGGTGTCAAACTCACATCATCATGTCATCAACATGTCATGTATTGCGACTTTCACACACACACCCTTTGCTAAACTGGCCATGGGCATGGCCACCTCATGACCCATCCAGCCCATGGGCTGCGAGTTTGACAGCCTTGTGCTAAATCAACCTCCACTTTTCCTTCAGGCACTTGAGAAGGGACTCATTTTACTTTAATTTGGCCCTTTATTCTCTCTCTTCTTCAAAAGGAATAAGCTAACTAGATGAAGAAATTAAAAGGGATATCTGACACACATGAATTGAAAGCTAAATAATAAGAATTTCAAAAAGAGAAAATAAACAGGAATATCTGGGTTCCTTGTATGATTTGGGTCCCTTGTTTTTACTTTCAAGAAATCTGAAGAGCCAAACCAAAATTACTAGAATTAGGGCAGAGGACTTCTGTAGGCTTGTATCACTTAAGCATGCTAACTTGCCACAGGGCAGTATTCACTTGCAGCTTGAAAAGTGGTTTTAGCATCTGCAAAAATAAAAAACCAACAACAACAACCAAAAACCCATGAACAAATAGGCAATCTGGGTAGGAAATATGAATTTGTTTTTTTCCCACTGCAGGACACTATAGTTTATGCCAGTCTGGGGCTGCAATTTCAATCATGCTGACCTTGGGGCGTCATTCTTGAGTTCCATGCTGTGTGACTGAAGCAAAGGAGTAGAGAGACATAATGCAGGAAGGGCAGTTAGCTTTTTCTAGCTTAAGTGGCAACCAAAATAACATCCTGTGCTGTTTTTTTTAAGTTTTTTTTTAACCTAATTTTGATGGCAGAATCATTACAGATGTGATCGTTTCCCTTCACTCCTATAGCCTTGCTGAAACTCCATAAAAGCAGAATGCATTTGTAATTTTTTTTCCAGACAAAACATTATATTTCTGAGATGACTAAGAAATGTTTGTTTATATATAATCTGTCTCCCATTGTTTACAAGGAGGCATATGCTTATGCCAAAGAAAACTTGAGTCGGCTCCCAAATGTAGGTCAAACATGAAGTTTCATTCAATCTTCATTCTCAAGATGCATTCATTGGTTTATCACATCCATGTTTGCCCCACCAAGTACACACTTGAAACAGAGTTATTCAGATTTGAAATAGCAAATAAAGATCAGTTTTAAATTAGAGTCAACATTCCTTCCTATAGCCTTTCTTTAATGTTAACATACAGGTGAAACTTGAAAACTTAGAATATCGTGCAAAAGTTCATTTATTTCAGTAATGCAACTTAAAAGGTGAAACTAATATATGAAATAGATTCATTACATGCAAAGCAAGATAGTTCAAGCCCTGATTTGTCATAATTGTGATGATTATGGCTTACAGCTCATGAAAACCCCAAATCCACAATCTCAGAAAATTAGAATATTGTGAAAAGGTGCAATATTCTAGGCTCAAAGTGTCCCATTCTAATCAGCTAATTAAGCCATAACACCTGCAAAGGTTTCCTGGGCCTTTAAATGGTCTCTCAGTCTGGTTCAGTAGGAATCGTAATCATGGGAAAGACTGCTGACCTGACAGTTGTGCAGAAAACCATCACTGACACCCTCCATAAAGAGGGAAAGCCTCAAAAGGTAATTGCAAAAGAAGTTGGATGTTCCCAAAGTGCTATATCAAAGTACATTAATAGAAAGTTATGTGGAAGGGAAAAGTGTGGAAGAAAAAGGAGCACAAGCAACAGGGATGACCACAGCCTGGAGAAGATTGTCAGGAAAAGGCCATTCAAAAGTGTTGGGGACTTTCACAAGGAGTGGACTGAAGCTGGAGTCAGTGCATCAAGAGCCACCACACACAGACAGATCCTGGACATAGGCTTCAAATGTCGTATTCCTCTTGTCAAGCCGCTCCTGAACAACAAACAATGTCAGAAGCAGACCTGGTCTGTTGCTTAGTGGTCCAAAGTCCTCTTTTCTGATGAGCAACTTTTGCATCTCATTTGGAAACCAAGGACCCAGAGTATGGAGGAAGAATGGAGAGGCACACACTGCAAGATGCTTGAAGTCCAGTGTGAAGTTTCCACAGTCTGTGTTGATTTGGGGAGCCATGTCATCTGCTGGTGTTGGTCCACTGTGCTTCATTAAGTCCAGGGTCAATGCAGCCGTCTACCAGGAGATTTTGGAGCATTTCATGCTTCCTTCCGCAGACAAGCTTTATGGGGATGCTGACTTCATTTTCCAGCAGGACTTGGCACCTGCCCACACTGCCAAAAGCACCAAAACCTGGTTCAATGACCATGGGATTACTGTGCTTGATTGGCCAGCAAACTCACCTAACCTGAACCCCATAGAGAATCTGTTATGTATGTAGGTTTGAATGTTATTGGTTTATTTGAATTGGTCTTGTAAAATGTCAAATGGTATTGGTTTAAATAGTGCGGGAAGAAACCCTGCACTCCCATTGGCTAGCAGCTACGGCTGCCGGCTATAAGAAGCAGCCGTAGCCTTACCCGGACGGGTCCATTCGAGCTGTTGTCATTAATAAAGTCTTTTGCTGGAACTCCTCGCGTCTGACTCTTCATGCAAACTTAACACTGGCGACGAAGGTGGGATTTCCCTGAAGAGAAGACGACGCGACGAACAAGCAACTGAGCGAGATGGCTGCGCTGAACACCCCCAGCACCGTTCGATCCGGCGACGGAAGACTGGGAATCGTATGCAGACCGGTTCCACATGTTCCTGGAAGGGAACGATCTCGCCGGCATCCCGAGAGACGGAAGAGGGCGGTCTTTCTCACACACTGCGGTCCGGCAGTCTTCAAAATGGCGAAGGCGTTGGCGGGAGCAGCAGAATTGAAGGTAATAGAATGGCCTGAATTAGAAAGACTTTTAAGAGCCCATTACGCCCCACAAGTATCGTGCCTCATTAAGAGACACGAATTTTACCGTCGGGATCAAGGGGATAGCGAGAGTGTTAATGACTTCGTGGCAAGCTTAAGGGACATTGGGGTGCTTGTGACTTTACCAACGTAGAAGAGGCCATGCGTGATCGGTTTGTTTTGGGCCTTAAAGATAAGATCTTACAAAGCAAACTGTTAATGAAACCAAAAATCACGCTTAAAGAGGCTATTGAAGAGGCTGTTTCAGCAGAAGCCACCAAGTCCTCAGCTGCGGCCATGAAAAAGATTAACAAGGCCTCGAGCCAGGCCTCAAGCCATTCTGATGGGGAAAAATCCTCAACAACTCATTGCAAACAAATAGACTCTGATTCAGATAGCAGTGAGGAAGAAGAGGGGATTTTTAAGCTCAGAATGGAGAAGAAAAGAAAAGACTCTGAGAAAAACAGGCAAGGATTCGTTTGCAGAGGCTGTGGGGGGGCCACCCCGCACTGAATGCAAGTTCTTTGACTCCATTTGCCTACGTTGTGAGAAACGGGGCCATATAGCCAGAGTCTGCAAATCATCCAGAACTCCACCATTCAGGAAGAAATTTCCTGAGGAAGATTTTAAGCCCAACAATTTAATTGGAAAAATGGGGCGAAATCCAAAAGCAAATGGCAAGAGTGAAACTCACCAAACAATATCCATTGGTCATCTTCACATTTAAATAGCAGAAAAGTACATGTGAAGGTGTTTATTGAAGGGAGACCGTGCCACATGGAAGTGGACTCAGGCTCTTATTTATCTATGGTGTCATGGGACACTATACACAGACTCTTTCCAAGAATTCAGAAAAACATTTCCAGAAGCAAGCACTGACCCTCAAAGACTACCAAGGGAACAAGATTCCAGTAGTTGGAGCGAGGGAATTCAACGTGCAGTTTAAAGGCCACACCAAACGTTTGCCACTGACCATCGTGGACAAGGATCGCCCAAGTTTGCTGGGACTTGAGTGGTTCAAGCCACTTGGCATCGAGGTGACTGGCATCCATCACGTGAGCAGTTCTGACTGGGAAGAGTCCTTGAAGTCTGAGTTTCCAGAGGTCTTCAGCGAAGGACTGGGCAAGTATATGGGGACCCCTATTGCTTTCAGTTTAGACCCCAAGGTGCCCCCAATTCGTTTAAAGCCCAGGAGGGTTCCATTTGCTTTAAAGGAAAAATTGATGCACAATTAGATAAGCTCATCGCCCAAGGGGTTTTGGAACCTACTGACCACTCCAGATGGGAAACACCCATAGTCACACCAGTCAAGGCTGATGGGTCAGTGAGAATCTGTGGTGACTACAAGGGGACACTTAACCATGCGCTGCAGCAGAGCGCATACCCTGTACCTGTTGTGCATCATCTGCTCCATTCCCTTGGCAGGGGTACAGTATTTGCTAAACTGGACTTAGCTCAGGCATATCAACAATTAACAGTTGATGATGCCACTGCAGAGGCACAAACAATTGTGACTCATAGAGGTGCCTTCAAATGTAAAAGACTACAATTTGGAGTAAGCGTGGCACCTGGCATTTTTCAAAGTCTTATGGAAAGAATGTTGCAAGGACTGCCAGGGGTAGTGCCTTATTTTGATGATGTGTTAATCTCTGCTGAAAATGACACTCAGCTTCAAGAGAGACTCAGAGAAGTCCTTACCAGATTCAGAAAAGCAGGTTTGAAAGTCAAGGAAGACAAATGCACTCTCAAAACAGACAGAGTTGAATTCCTGGGGTACATGATTGATAAACAGGGCATCCACCCCACTGATGCCAAGGTTAAAGCGATCAAGGAAGCCCCTAAACCTCGTTGCAAGTCAGATCTGCAAGCCTTCCTTGGCCTTATTAACTTTTATCACATGTTTCTACCTCACAAAGCATCTATTGCTGAACCCTTACATCGTTTACTTGATAAGAAGGCTGCTTGGATCTGGGGGCGGAAGGAACAGTCAGCATTTAACAATATTAAGAGACTAATCACGTCTGATGCTGTGTTGATTCAATTCTCTGAGAATTTACCTGTTGTTCTGACTTGTGATGCATCCCCTTTTGGAGTGGGAGGGGTTTTGAGCCACAGGCTTCCCAATGGCCGGGAAGCCCCAATTGCATTCTACTCTCGCACGCTGTCCAAAGCAGAGAGGAACTACAGCCAATTGGACAAGGAGGCCTTAGCAGTTGTTGCAGCTGTTAAGAAATTTCATGAATATCTGTATGGCAGGTCATTCACCATTGTTACAGATCACAAACCTTTGCTTGGCATCGTGGCAGGAGACAAACCTACACCTATTATCCTGTCACCCAGAATGCTGAGGTGGACTGAATTTCTTGCAGCCTACTCCTACAAACTGATTCACAGGCCTGGCAAGGACATTGGACATGCTGATGCACTGAGTCGTTGCCCACTACCTTGCCACAAGGAGGACTGTGAACTTGAGACTCACACCTTTTTCCTGGAGACCGTTGCTAAGCTTCCAGTCCATGCTGCTGAGATTGCCAGAGAATCTGCCAAAGATGCTGTGTTGGCACCTGTTATGGGCTGGATTAAGAAAGGTTGGCCTCTTCAAGATCTACCTCACTTTGCCCAACCTTTCAAATCCAGGCAAACTGAATTATCTGTATTAAGAGGATGTATTTTGTGGGGTAACAGGGTGGTTATTCCTGCAAAACTGCAAAGGGAGGTTTTGGAAATGTTACATGAGGGTCATCCTGGGATTGTAAGGATGAAAGGTTTGGCCAGGAGTTATGTATGGTGGCCAGGTATTGACAAAATGGTTGAAAACTGGGTTGCATCTTGTCCCAATTGCCAGGTAGTCAGGCCTGCCCCACCTCACGCCCCCACACAGGAATGGGAATGTCCTAGGGGCCCATGGTCTAGAATCCACATTGATTTTGCAGGCCCTACAAGAGGGCACACGTTTCTAGTAATTGTAGATGCATACTCCAAATGGCTAGAGGTTATTCTCATGACTTCTACTACTACTGAGGCTGTTATCAAGCAGCTCAAAAGCTCTTTGTAACCCATGGGTTACCAGATGTCCTTGTCTCTGACAATGGCCCTCAATTCACGTCTAACATTTTTGAATCCTTTCTAGCTCAACAGGGCATCAGACATGCCCTTACAGCCCCTGGGCACCCTTCGGCCAACGGCCGGGCTGAACGTATGGTACGCTTTACCAAAGAAAAGCTTCAGCAGCTGGGTCCTGGGGACATCTCTGAGAAGCTTGAAAAGCTTCTTAGTGTTCAGCACATCACTCCTAGCCCATCAACTAACTTGTCCCCAGCAGAGTTGTTAATGGGCAGGAAACTTAGGTCTTCCCTTGACCGACTTCATCCCACTTATGCACCCAATACACCACTGGATTCCACTTCCAAAGTTCGTTCTTTCAGTGTGGGAGATTCTGTCTATGCTAGGAACCTTACAGGTGAACCTTTGTGGATTCCTGCTGAAATAACTCACATCACTGGCCCTCTTTCTTACAGGGTTCAAACAGAGGATGGCCTCCTCTGGAGCAGGCACATTGACCAACTTAGATCCCGGTTCACTCAGGAACATCGCCCCTGTCTCTCTCTAGGTCCCTCACCTGATGTCTCTTCTAGGGGGAAGGGGAGGAACAGGAGGAATATCAGCAAACAGGAATCAACCCCTTGTGTAACGAGCCATTGCGGCAGGAACCATCCCGAACCCTGTCACAATGCCAAGATCCATCCTTAGAAGTAGAGTCATTACGACAGGAACCATCCCGAACCCTGTCACAATGCCTAGATCCATCCTTAGAAGTGGAAGATTGTACATCACTACCAGACTTGGGTGTTGACATTGGAATGGAGATGGGTTGGGAGGAGAGACCAGATTCTAACAGTCAAACAGGGTCTTCTTTCACAGGAGGTCCTAACAGGGAAATGTCAGCAGACACATTTCCCCTCTCACTGGGTGAGAACAATAAAGATTCTGAACCACGAAGGTCTCAACGTACACGTAAGAGCCCCACCTATTTAAGGGAATACATTGGATAGGTTGGGGTTTGGTATTGACTGAACCTAGTGGGGAGGGGTGTTATGTATGTAGGTTTGAATGTTATTGGTTTATTTGAATTGGTCTTGTAAAATGTCAAATGGTATTGGTTTAAATAGTGCGGGAAGAAACCCTGCACTCCCATTGGCTAGCAGCTACGGCTGCCGGCTATAAGAAGCAGCCGTAGCCTTACCCGGACGGGTCCATTCGAGCTGTTGTCATTAATAAAGTCTTTTGCTGGAACTCCTCGCGTCTGACTCTTCATGCAAACTTAACAGAATCTATGGGGCATTGCCAAGAGAAAGATGAGAGACATGAGACCGAACAATGCAGAAGAGCTGAAGGCCACGATTGAAGCATCCTGGTCTTCCATAAAACCTCAGCAGTGCCACAGGCTGATAGCTTCCATGCCACACCGCATTGAGGCAGTAATTGCTGCAAAAGGGGCCCAAACTAAGTACTGAGTACATATGCATGCTTATTCTTTTCAGAGGTCTGATATTGTTCTATGTACAATCCTTGTTTTATTGATTGTGTTAAGTTTGCATGAAGAGTCAGATGCGGAGTGCTTCAGTGAAGAGTTTATTAGTGACTACAGCTCATAACGGACCCGATTTGGCTGGGCTGTGGCTGCTACTTATAGCCAGCAGCCGCAGTTGCCAGCCAATCAGAGTGCAGGATTTTCCCGCACTTTTTAAACCAATCATTTCTGACATTTTACAAGAACAGTTCAAACTAAACCAATGACATTCAAACCTGCATACATAACAGATTGCATGTCATATTCTAATTTTCTGAGATTGTGGATTTGGGGTTTTCATGAGCTGTAAGCCATAATCATCACAATTATGACAAATCAGGGCTTGAACTATCTTGCTTTGCATGTAATGAGTCTATCTCATATATTAGTTTCACCTTTTAAGTTGCATTACTGAAATAAATGAACTTTTGCACGATATTCTAATTTTTCGAGTTTCATCTGTATGTTAAGCAGGGGAGGGGGAGTGTGATGGTATCATGAAAGCTCAAGAATTTTTAGGAAAAACATGGAAATGCAGCTCTAGTTTAATTTTATAAAAATGTTACAAATCTGAGAAAATTAGTTGTTCTTCTTTAGAGAAACTATTTTTTTTATTAAGAAGTGATAAATAAAAACCCAGTGCTGTGCTCATTAGTATCCCAGGAAAGTGTTTGCTGGAGACTTGCAATGTTGTTTTGTTAATGCTTAGACAGTATTACTCCCACTCATTCTAGGTTTAGAAAAGTTAAAACATTTGCAGATGATAGGACCAGGCCATTTAAGCATCGTAAATCCTCTTATCTACAGTTAGTTGTTGTTGTATAATACCAGCATGTTCCATGAGTGAGTGAGCGAGCTGCATACTGAGGTTGAGAATATCAAATACAAGACAAGCATCAAATTTAGTTGTATTTAGTTGCACAAGTATTTAAGCTTACAGCTGAAAATTAAATGTGAGGAGTGGCAGCTATGGAGGTGGTGTGATGGACAATATTGAAGTGGCAGTTTCCCAGGAAGGAGGGAAGATATTCTAAGGAGGAAAGTGAGACAAGAGGCAACATAGTCCAGAGTTGGATAGGGAAAAGAGAGTTAGGATGGCCACTCCCTAGAATCTCCCAGGGTATATCCATTAGGTTGAGAGCAGTAAAGGTTTAGTCTGGCAAGAATCTGTCTGTTGGGTAGAAGCAAATAAAGAACTGAACTTAGGCCAGATTTCTCTATGTCATTCTTGAGCTGGACCTGATATCAAATATGGAAATTGTAATTAGTCAATAAGCCAAACAGAACAAGGAATCAGAGTGTCTCCTAGTGACAAGAGATCTACAGTAGAAGAGGCTGATTGAAGAGGCTGATTGAAATTGATGGGAAAGTGGATTGGATTAATTAGTTAGGAAAAAGCTCAAAGGAGTTTACCACCATCCTAGGAAGACAATTTGAGAGTGGATGTCTTAAATGTACACAAAACAACAACTGGCCTAATATTATTCTTATTAGCTTGTAGATCACTCTTCTCTAGTTCACCATAGAAGACTAGAGTTTGGGTGGAATCTGAGGCAGCAATTGAATCCATAGAGGTGGCAGAATGTTCTTCATCATAAGCAAGTAGGAGTACTAATTGTCTGAGATAGGAGGAGGATTTACCATTTCCCACCTCCATTCTTTTCCCCCATAGAGAAATTATAGCTGTATCAGTGTTCACTCATAAATCATCCCACAAGCACTTAAGCATAGGGTAGTCTGAGTCAAGAAAGAGTCTTCAAACTTGACAGCTTTAAGACTTGTGGACTTCAATTCCCAGAATTCCTCCTCCAGTCATGTTAGCTCAGGAATTCTGGTAGTCGAAGTCCCCAAGTCTTAAAGTTGCCAAGTTTGAAGACCCTTGGCCTGAGTGATACTCAGAAATGGCTACAGAGGCTGTCGCTGATGCCAGATGCTACAGTCCAGTGGTGATATTTGACCGGTTCTGCCTGGTTCTGGGGAGCCGGTAGGAGCGATGAGTAGCGGAGACCGAACCGGTTCTCTCTGCTGCTCTAATGGCTCTGCTGTTGGGCCCACCCACCCACCTGGGCTCCCATACTCACCTATATCCACTGAATTTGAAGTGCAGCTGCTTTGCGCGGCACACCATAGTGCCGCATGGCAGCTGCTGAAGCGACCAGGATTGTGCAGGTTTGCAGGAGGAGAGTTAGAACGCCTCTGCGCCTGCGCAAAGTGTGTGTTTGGTGCACGCATGCATGAAAAGTATATCTCCACCCCGAACCAGATCGGTGATGCCCTCTCCCTGATGACCCAGTGCTTGGATGCGGTATGGATCTGGATGAATGGAAACATGCTTCGTCTCAACCCGGCCAAGACTGAGTGGCTGTGCATACCGGCATCGCGGCCCAGTCAGGATTATCCATCTTTAACCATAGGGGGAGTGGTGTTGCCCCCTGTGGATAGGGCGCGGAATCTGAGGGCCCTCCTGGATGTACGGCTTCGATTGGAGGAGCAGGTGGGGCCGCCGCCAGGGGGCTTTTGCCCAGCTCCGTTTGGTTCGCCAATTACGCCCTTTTCTGGACCGCGATGCCCTGCGCACAGTTACTCATGCCCTTGTTATCTCCAGACTCGACTACTGCAACGCTCTCTATTTAGGACTACCCTTGCATACTATGCGGAGATTGCAGCTGGTGCAAAATGCGGCGGCGCAGGTGGTGATGGGAGTTTCCCGGTTCTCCCATGTTACCCCCTCCTGCGCTGTCTGCATTGGCTGCCGGTTGTGCTCCGGGTGAGATTCAAGGAGTTAACACTAACATACAAAGTCCTCCATGACATGGGTCCGCAATATTTAAGGGAGAGACTCCTGCCGACATCAAGCACTAACCGCCCTGTGCGATCACATAGGCAAGGACTCCTTGGGGTCCCGTCGGCTGGCCAATGCCGGTTGGCGGTCCCCCGACGACGAGCCTATTCTATTGTGGCCCCTGACCTCTGGAATCAGCTTCCCCCGGGGCTCCGTCTGGCCCCTGACCTCCGCGCCTTCCGCCGTGAATTGAAAACCTGGTTATTTAACCAAGCCGGGCTATGACCCTTTGGGGGGGGTGGTTTTTATTATGGTTTTATCGTGTATTTATGTAATTGTATCTTAATGGGGCTTGTTAGTTTAATTCTTTTTTAATTATTTATTGTTTTTTGTTTTAGTTGTGAGCCGCCCCGAGTCTTCGGAGATGGGGCGGCATACAAGTCTCATTAATAAATAAATAATAATAAAAGTGTGTGCACGTGTGCATAATGCACCCACCAAGCCACGCAAACCGAACTGGTGGCAACAATATTTGAATCCCACCACTGCTACAGTCCCTTTACAGTAAGTTGCTCTGAGGATAGCTTACATTAATGAAAATAGTCAGGGGTGGGATTTTACCAGTTCGGACTGGTTCAGGCAGACCGGTGATCATATAGGTCCACCTACCCACCCACCCCTGCCCTTTTCCTGTGCTTTACTTCCTTGTTTTTGAGCTAATCCTGATGTTCCAACATACCAGAGCAACCCCATTTAGGTTCATCTATTCCAATTGGCTTATGCTGGCCTGACTGTTAGTTAAGAATTAGCATGGACTTCATTAGGTCCTTTTTCCTTCTGTGCATTTCTTTTCGATTTAACATCTTTTCCATTGTCTGTGTATCAATGCTACACCAAGAGCTTTTTGGCCAAAGAGAGAGGAAAAAATGTTGTACAACCAAACTGATCAAAAATGAAATGTTGAAGTTTATCCTGTTTGAGAGGCATATTTCCAGTTTCTAAATCCCAATGCTATTTCCCACTGAAAATTGTTGGAATTCAAAGAAAGCATTTACTGATCTACCTGTTTCTAAAATGTGGTTAACTGTCTTGCATTTTCTAGAGCCATCACAGGGAGATTTTCAGTTCTGAAAGAAACATTTCATTTTTCAACCCAGAAGATTTTTTCTTTCTTTCTTCTTGACTTTTCCCCAGCCTTTTTATAGGAACTCTTGTTGTGGCTTCTTTTATACCCTTCCTGCTTCTTTTGTAAACACCAGTGTAATGTTTGCTATTTTCCATATTAAAAATTGATACATATATATATATATATATATATATATATATATATATATATATATATATATAATTAGGGGACTGTGTCAGAATATTCATGAACTGACAGAGGCATAGCAACTAAGTCAGCCAATGAGGACTGTTTGGAAACTAAAACTGGAAGGAGTTTGGGCATGCCTTTGTATTAAGCTCTGAGCTCTGAAGCTGCAAACTTGTCTGCAACTCTGAATCAAAATTGAAACTGTTCTCTGCTGTTTTCTCCTCTCCTTGTGTTTTTGCCCATAACTGCTACCATGTTGGAAGAATCTGCTGTTGGTATTGTAAATTTACTTCATGTGTTATTATGTATATAAAGAAGTTAATGAATCGTGCTGAATCAGTTATCTATGTGTGCTTTCTGGATGTGATTTCTCAACAAACTCTGACAGACTGGAGGCTAAACATATGAAAATAGTTGCAGGAATTGGGTATGTCTAAATCTAGTGAAAAGAAGGACTAGTGGAGAAATGATAACAGTGTTCCAATATTTGAGGAACTCCTACAAAGACGAGGGGGGTCAACCTATTTTCCAAAGCACAAGAAACAAGACAAGAAGTAACAGTTGGAAACTAATTCAAGGAGAGAAGCAACCTTGAACTAAGGAGAAATGTCCTAATAGTAAGAGCAATCAACCAATGAAGTAGCTTGCCCTCAGAAGTTGTGGGTGCTCCATCACTGGAGGCTTTCAAAAGGAGACTGGACAACCATTTATCTGATACTGTATATACTACTTGAGCAAGAGGTTGGATTAGAAAGCAATCAAAGCCCCTTCCAATTCAATTATTCTACTCGCTATGTTCTAAAAAATTAGTTTTTCCCAGCCATATTTTAGCTCTAAGTCTTTCATTCTCCATTTGCTTCTCTAATGGCTCCAGTTATCTTTAGTACTTTCTAATTCATTTTTTAGAATAAATCCTCAATATTGGCTTTCATTTCTTCAGTTTCTCTCTCCTCAAATTCCCTCACATACTTACTACATTTAACTTGCTGGAAATTGTATTGTCATTGGCCGCTGCCTGTTTGAATCACTTTTTAATTTTTCTAAATGTAGTATTTCTCATTTTTAACAACTAATTAAAATACTATTCTTAACCTGAGGATAATTGTATTAATATTTTTGTTTTCATCTTTTCTCTACCTCATAGGAAGGTTAATTAAAGAGTGTTATTTTTAAGGATACCACATTAGCTTCAAGTGATGCTCTTATAACTGCTTCCCTACAATGAATGTTTTTTGTTCTTTTTTTCTGTAAAAAGTGTCCTTATTCCCAAAATTGCTCAGAACAGCTGACAGCAAAATGCAATAACTGGTCTGTTTTCATGCCACATCCTGGATTTGCAAGCTTGCAAATGTGGGGGGTGGGGGGGTGGATACAAATTTACTAAACAGCAAGACCGACAGGAAAAGCTAGTATTTTAATGGATTAAAAGATTAGTCTACTGAATAGAAAAGCAATTAATCAAGAGAAGCTTTGCAGTTTCAATGGCTTTTCCATTGTTTCTGGGGTTGTTACAGGTAATATACTATATCATATATAAAGTATTATTGCAACTTCAATTTCATATATGGAAAATGGGGTGGGGGGTTCAGTAGATTGATAGGCTGCCTCACATTAAGATAAACTGCCAGTCAACAAAAATAATACCCTCATCAAATTCTTTACTTTTAAAAAGTCTTTTTTTTGGAGGGGAGCAAAGCTAACATTGTTTTGAGCTTCATTCACTTTCTCAGCTCCCAGCTATTTGAATATAGCAGTCACTAGCCTTAAATGTGCTCTTTCTTGTATTTAATGACATCTTACACTTCCTCGCTGAACTAGCAACAACTTGAAGGAGCTCAACTCAGCAATGAGTTCTTTGAATATAGGCCAAAAGTATCTCCAGGGTCCTTGGTGCTCTTTGAGCTTGGTTGATTAGCCTCAGTGGCGCAGTGGTTAGAGCGCTATGCTGCAGGCCACTTCTGCTGACTATCGGCTGCCTGCGATTTGGTAGTTCAAATCCCATCAGGCTCAAAGTTGACTCAGTCTTCCATCCTTCTGAGGTCAGTAAAATGAGGACCCAGATTGTTGAGGGCAAATATGTTGACTCTGTAAACTGCTTAGAGAGGGTTGTAAAGCACTATAAAGTGGTATATAAGTCTAAGTACTATTGCTATTAGATACAGATTAACAGAGTTGGAAGGGTTAGGGTTGTAAGTCATCTAGGCCAATCCCCCACCCAAGCAGACCCTACACCATTTCTGACAGTGGCAGTCCAGTCTCTTCTTGAAAGCATCCAGTAATGTTGCTCTTCTCTGCACTTTTTTTAGAGTCTCACTTTCTAGAGTCTCACTAGAGTCTCATTCTTACTTGCAGGCATTTCATTACCAGACTAGGTAACATCATCAGTGTATCAGTGCGGGTTTGCACTGTTTATATACTAGTGACTTGCCCTGTCAATGTTGGTGAGAATGTTCTTGGTGGTTCCTTGATTAGGCCCTTGTTTACTGTTAAACTTGTTTATCTGAGTTAATAGTTCCTTGATTGGGGTATAATGGTAATAGAGGACTACCTGTATGGGTGTCTTCTTTACAGCAATTTCTGCAATTTCCAGTATCCATTGGGAAAAAGAGTAGAAAGTACCTCCTTCAGAACGCTAGAAAATGTGTAGCTCCCGGAGCATAGAGATTTCTATGAGACCTTTTCTTTTTGGTGCTCGGAGGTTCTCTTAATAGAGTAATAATCTGCCTGAAAGTCCTATGTATTGCAGGAGAAAATATGATGCTGGTTAAAGATAAGTAAAATAAAACAAAGCACCCTGCATCCTTATTACCCCATCAGCTCAGCCATAAAACATTTAGAAAGCCAAGGAGTGAAGATAAAGCTGGAAGAGAATGTTAGAAGGTGACCATAAACTCTGGGATCCAAGGCCAGATTAAGATAATCTCATAACAATAATTCTCCTGAAATAAAATATGTTCATAGAATGCCTGCACCATTCTTTCAATATAATGCTGTTTTTGTAGATCCATGTAAAATCAGACCTCACCGGCACATGAATGTATGGCTATATCCAATCAGTTATTTTGCTATATCTAATCAGATATACATTCTAATTTGCATACGTTTACATTAAGAGGTTGTATTCTTTCCCACTTTAGGTTTGCATCTGCTGCCTATGGTACCAGAAAAAACCCAACCTGTACTTCAACAGAATTGTATGTTGTTGGTCTTTAGTTTAAATAACCTCTTGGTGAAATTTGTGGAAAAAGAAAAGGTTTCTACAATTTGGTGACAGAAGTGACACGGTGGGAATGCAAAAGCGATGCAATATCAGATATTCTTCGTAAAGCACAGATTATTAACATTGTGGCCCTGTTTGTGTCATCCATTTGTGTTTCACAGAATAATTTGTTGAATAATGTTGAATTTGTTGAACTAAGAATAGAATAGAGCTGGAAGGGAACCTGGGAGGTCTTCTAGTCCAAACCCCCTGCTGAAGCAGGAGATCCTATACCAGTGGTGGCTAACCATTTTGGGCTCCTGTGCCAAAAATTGTGTGTGCGCCCTTGCATGCTCATGCTTGCGTGGCAGCACCCAGAAGGCAATGTGCGCCCCCTCCCATGCCCCCTACGCATGCGTGTGGAATCTCCAGCCACCCAGCCACCCACCACCACCACCCCCTTACCTGCACTGCACTTCACAGCTGATTTTCGGCTAGTTTGAGGCCTTTTTTGGCCTCCCAGAGGCTTCAGGAAGGCTTCTGCAGGCATTTCAGGCCAAAAACTAGGCCCGTTTCATCACTTCCGGTATTTCCAGAAAAACAGGAAGTGACAAAACGGGCCTAGTTTTGGGCCTGAAAAGCCTGCAGAAGCCTTCCTGAAGCCTCTGGGAGGCCAGACCAGACCTCAAACCAGCTGAAAATCAGCTGTGAGGCATGCACATGCACAGTGAGGTAAGTTTGCCTGCAGCTCGCATGCTGGCACAAATGGCTCTGTGCGCCACTTGTGGCACGTGTGCCATAGGTTCGCCATCACGGCCCTATACCATTTCAGACAAGTTCAGTCTCTTTTTTTAAAACCTCCAGTGATGAAGCACCCACAGCTTCTGAAAGCAAGCTGTTCCACTGGTTAATTGTTCTCACTGTTAGGAAGTTTTTCCTTAATTCCAGGTTGCTTCTCTCCTTCATTCATTTCCATCTATTGTTTCTTGTCCTGCCTTCAGGTGCTTTGGAAAATAAGTTGAACCCCCCCCCCCTTCTTTGTGGAAGCCTCTCAAATACTGGAATATTACTACCATGTCACCCTTAGTCCTTCTTTTCTCTAAAGTAGTAAAAAGCCAAACTTGATATTGTCCCATATGCTATTCTACACTCCTTTAGCCCATCTGCCACTGTGGATCCAAAACCATGTGCAGAGGTATTTGAGCTGTCTGTTTGGGTGTTCTGGCTGTCTTTTTTCAAATGGAGACTTTGGAAAGACATTCTTCTGGCTCATTATCTTCAAGCCTTCAAGCCTGCTCCCTTGCTTTTTAAGAGGTTAATGATGGTACATGCCACACTAGGTTTCTAAATCAATTTTCATCCTATGGGCCTTCCTTACTGCCAATGATCTGGGCAGATCAGACTGCTAGCCTTTCAAGGCACTTTAAGGACTCAAACCAGCTTGCTAACACCTGGGATTCTTACTACCACGCCAATTCACTTATTATCTTGCCAATGATTGAGCTGTCAACTTTTCCCAGTTCCTTGGCCCTTTAGCTTACTGTGCTCCTTGGTTGTTACTTCTTCCTAATATCACTGCTGTCTTCTTTCTTCCAACCTTCTGTCCTACTATGCCTTCTTCTTTTACCACCACCATAATGTTCTCATAGCTAGATTTTTTTTAAAGAGCCAGCTCCCTAAATGAGGGGACCTAAAAGTACCAGAAAAGTATTCCTGTTACAAAATTCACTTCCCTCCATGGTATTGTTTCCCCCCCACACAAGTTTTATTTGTTTTATTAGTATAATATATAAAAATTCCATTTCAATCAAACAGTGTGTTGTCTGGGTACAATTGTTTTTAGGCGATCATAATCAAGATGTTTAGAGTAACATTTATCATAATAACATTAATACTGTAGTAACAATAATATTTTGTTTGTCCATTTTAACAAATTTCCATTTTAACATTTATCCTTTTTATGTCCCTTTCTTTCTAACTTCTGTTTTTATTGTCTAGCCATCGATAAAATGAGTCCCATGTCAAAAAGTATTTAGTTTCTTCTTTGTCCTTAATAGTAAGCGTTAGTCTATCCATTTCTGCACATTCTAATATTTTCTTAATTACATTTTCATGTGTCGGGATCTTATCATACTTCCACTGTTGAGCATATACAATTCTAGCTGTGGTTAATACATGTAAAATCAAGTATATAGTCCCTTTATCGTATTTTTCTGGTAGAATGCCCAGTAAGAATATTTCTGGTTTCATGTCTATATGCTGTTTTATCATTTTTTCCAACCAGGTATGTATTTTCATTCAATATTTTTATCTTGTGGATATGTCCACCACGTATGATAATATGAACCAGGTATTTGATTACATTTCCAGCAATCTGGGTCCTCCTTTTACTGACCTCGGAAGATGGAAGGCTGAGTCAACCTTGATCCAGTGAGGAACAAACTCCTGATAGTGACCTAAATTAGCCTGCAATCCTGCATCCTAACCATTGTGCCACCAGGGATCCTATGTATATGGCTTAGGGTGGGTGGCAGAGGTGATATTCAGCAGGTTCTGACCAGTTCTGGAGAACCGGTAGTGGAAATTTTGAGTAGTTCAGAGAACTGGCAAATACCACCTCTGACTGGAGATTTTACAGTATCCTTCCCCTGCCACGCCCACCAAGCCACGCCCACAGAACTGGTAGTAAAAATAATTGAATCCCACCCACTGGTGGATGGGGTTTGCTGGCCCCTGGAACAATAGCCAGCTTAAACTAGACATACTCAATTCCTGAAACCATTCATATGTTTTAGCCTCCAGTCTCCTAATTATCTTTATTGCTCTTCTCTACACTCTTTCTAGAGTCTCAACATCTTTTTTACATCTTACCGACCAAAATTGGATGCAATATTCCATGGGTGGTCTTACCAAGGGCATTATAAAGTGGTATTAACATTTCACATGATCTTGATTCTATCCCTTTGTTTGTTAATACAGTCTAGGACTGCACTGGCCGTTTTTTGGCAGCTACAGCACACTGCTGGCTTACATTTAAGAGACTGTCCACTGGGACTCCAAGATCCCTCTTGCAGTTACTACTATTGAGTCAAGCATCACCTACTCTATATCTGTGCATTTGGTTTTTCTTGCCTAAACGTAGAACCATATTCTTTCTCTCCATTGCATTGCATTTTGTTAGACAGGGCCCAGTATTCAAGTCATTTGTTTTTAAACACCTTGAATTGTTGACCTTCATTACGAAACCTCAAGGAATCACTCAACTTTGGCAAGATGCCACCAAGCATTAGTATAATGGTGAGTGTGGGTTGGGTATCAGTCTGCCTCTTCTTGCATCTCTTCCTGATGGAGCAGGAGCTGAAAACTCCAGGTCTGCTTTATTTATTTAGTTGGTTTTCTTTCTTTGCAATTACTGGAATCAGAGATGCTGAATTGCACATTAGATTTTACTTACAAAACTAATTTTGTTGCTGTTGTTCTACACAGAACTGCTGGTGAGTCTCCAATGTGCTGTTTATACAATGTAAAATGTAAGCATTTATTAAACACAATAATAAAAGGAATTCATGTAAAGACTAGAACAGGCTTAAACAACATGCTAAGATGACTCTCCGGGCTTGATTGTGAGGCACAGCAGGCTGCCACACCAGCTAAACGTTGAGAGGGGGGAACTCCTCGCCCCACCAGACAGCACAGGGGTAGTCCTTGACTTACAACAGTTCATTTAGTGACCGTTCAAAGTTACAACAGCACTGAAAAAAGGGTTTTATGACAGTTTTTCACACTAGCCTTTGCAGCAACCCCATGGTGACATGATGAAAAACCAGATGCTGGGCAACTGGTTCATATTTATGATGATTGCAATATTCTGGAATCATGTGATCAGCTTTTGCAACCTTCTGACAAGCAAAGTCAATGGGGAAACCAGATTCACTTAACAACTATGTTAGTAACTTAAGAATTGCAATTATTCACTTAACAGCAAAAAATGGGGCAAACTCACTTAACAAATGTTTCACTTAGCCATATACATTTTAGGCTCAATTGTGGTCATAAGTCAAGGATTACCTGTAGATATGCACGGTGCGATAACCTAAGATATTTTTCAAAACTAGACATCAAGTATTGCTTTGACTTTTAAATCTGATGTTGTCAGGAAATTACCAATATCAGAGGATTTTGGAGAGAGTAGTGCCAGATTACAAACTCCACACACCTGAGTTGTCAGGAAAAGAAGAATTTTCATTTTCATAAAAGCAACCAAGCAAGGATTTTCTTTGTTTGTCCTTCAAGATAAAGGGTATATTCAGTTTAAATAAAAGAAGGTATTTTCTAATTGAGCCCACTGCTGCCATCACACACATACAGTATCTCCCTCGATTAAGCTTTCTTTTGTTCTGTTACACTCCAAAAACTTTTGTAGCTCTTTGATTGTTTCTGCCACCACCTCTACTGTGACTAATATTCTGATCTACAGGCTAGGGAGAGAGAGAGACTTCATTAAAATCTCTTTTACTTACTGCCCAGAACAATTTTCCTTTGTTTTGAGTAAATAAAAGAACGATCAGATCTTATCTGAGGTATCTAGAGTGCAGAAACTCAGGTCCAAAAATCTCGTGAGACTTCCAAAACCTTTCTCTTCAGTTCTTCAGCACAATTCCAAAATTATATAAAGACTGGAATTTTAAGTGACAGAATAAGTATTAATTGTGTGGGGAATAATTGCACTATACTAACTATTCAAATGTGCAAGATTGCCCAGGACGTGCACCCTCTGATTCCTAGATGATCTGCATGAAGCAATGCCAGAGACAGTCGCTGAATTGGACAAATTATGAGGCCACTGCCATACCCTCTCAGAGGTTTTGTATATAGTTACATGGATGGTGTGTATATGTTTGTTTCTCTTCTGTCATGTTCTGCTCATACACTAAATAAATAAATAATAACTGTTCAATTGAATTAATTTTTATTACATCTGGCCTAGCTATTCTTGGCTGACTCCAAAACAAGCTAACCAGAATTTGGCTTGGTTACAACTTGAAAGGGCGTTGGTACTTACCTGATACGCCCATTCTCCATGAGCTGCGAAGAGCATCCAGAAGTGGGAGGTGCTCGGTCTCTCGTGAAGCAGGCTGGGCTAAAATCTTACTGGGACGCTCCTCCTCCTGGAACTCCACCCCAACGCCCCAGTTTTGGCGAAGTCGAAGTGGCAAACCTGCCTATACTTCACCTATCTACAAGAAATGTTTGGCCGGAGCAAACCCCCCACCAGATGGAAAAAGGGTGGGGCTGGATGCTCTTCACAGCTCATGGAGAATGGGCGTATCAGGTAAGTACCAACGCCCTTTCTCCCCCAAGCTGCTCCGAGCATCCAGAAGTGGGACATACCAAAGCTGGAGTTGTCCTCAGGGAGGGATGCCGTCTTGTACTAAAACTACTCTCGGTCCCTATGTATCTGCTGTAAGACCCTTCTGCCAAATGAAGCCTCAGCAGAGGCAAACACATCAACCTTATAGTTACGTATGAAGGGCGAAGGAGAGGACCAGGTGGCCGCCCTGCAGATTTTGTCTATCGAGGCCTGAGTGGCCCAAGCAGCCGATGTTGCTGCACTACGTGTTGAGTGGGCAGTGATACCCGCTGGTACAGGGATAGATTGAACCTCATAAGATTTTGCTATTGAGGCCCTGAGCCAATGGCCAATCATGGAAGAAGACACTTTGTGACCCTCGGACCTAGGGAGAAAAGAAACAAAAAGGGCCTCCATCTTCCGGAAGGATGCTGTGCGTTGTATGTATATGCGCAATGCTTGGCGCACATCAAGGTGATGCCATTGCCGTTCCAGACGATGAATTGGGTTAGAACAGAAATTGGGAAGGACCAGTTCCTGTGCCCTATGGAAGGCAGAATTGACTTTAGGTACAAACGTAGGATCAGGCCTGAGGACTACCCTGTCTGCGTGGAACACACAGAGGTCCTTGTGAATTGATAAGGCTGCCAATTCTGATATTCTCCTCGCTGAGGTAATCGCGACCAAAAATACTATCTTATACATCAGGAATTGTAGACTGATGGTTCTCAAGGGTTCGAAGGGAGCCTTGGAAAGTACCGATAGAACTTTGTTCAGGTCCCAGGTTGGGTACCAGTGGACAACTGGTGGATGTAAATTGGTGGCACCTCACAGAAAACTGTGAACCCGAGGGTGTTGAGAAACTGAACGAAAATCACCACAGGATATAACTGAAGCCAGGGCCGCCACTTGATGGCGTAAAGTGTTAGGGGACAGCCCTTTATCTAGTCCCTCCTGCAGAAAGTCCAACAGCTGTGCTACTGATGGAGAGGTGGGAACAACCCCTGATTTCGTGCACCATTTACAGAAGATGTTCCAAGTGGCATTATATATGTGCACAGTTGATGGTCACCTAGCTGCCTGTATAGTATCAATGACTCTGGCGGAAATGTCCTCTGACCTCAGACGTTCCCGCTCAACCTCCAAATGGCTAGACTGAACCATTGCGGGTCTGGGTGAAGGACCGGGCCCTGAGAGAGAGATGTCATGGACAATGGAATTTTCCAAGGTTCTTGGATGGATAAGCTCCTCAGGTCTGCAAACCATGGCCTTCTGGGCCAAGGGGGGGCCACCACTAAGATCTCTGCCCATTCTTCCAGAACCCATTGAATCAGCCTGGGAATCACTGGAAGAGGAGGGAAGGCGGATAGGAGACCTGAGGGCCAAGGGCAGCAGAGAGCGCTGACATTCTCCGCTCCTTGGGATGGATACCGGGAAATGAATCGCGGTAATTGCGTGTTGAGGGGAGAGGCAAATAGGTCAATTACAGGAAGGCTGAATTTCTGGACTGCTTTCTGAAACAATGAGGGGTGCAGATGCCATTCTGCCTGGTCGAACGTGGCCCTGCTGAGCCAGTCCGCTCGCACATGGGTGATGCCCAATATGTGCTCGGCTTTGATGGAGAGGAAGTTGTTTTCGGCCCACCGAAGCAATTTCTCTGCCTCTCGCATCAGGCGTTTGGAGTGTGTGCCCCCTTGTTTGTTCAAGTGGGCCTTGACGGTGATATTGTCCGTGAGCACCAACACATGGTTGGAGCGCAGTCTTGAAACAAAACTGCACAGGGCGAGGTGAACGGCCCTCAGTTCCAACCAATTGATGTCTTGTGCACGCTCTGGAATGGTCCATTGTCCCTGAGCCATGTGGTAAAGATAATGAGCCCCCCATCCGTACAGGCTGGCATCTGTCGTGATGGTCTCTCTTGGAGGATCCCTGAAAGGACAACCCCTTTTGATTGTTGCAGCAGTCCACCAGTGAAAAGATCTTAGTATGGTGGATGGTACATAACTCGGGCCCTGGAATTGTCCCTCCCCAACTGCTGGTACGGCAGCAGAAACCACTGCAGAGCCCTGGCATGCAAGTGGGCCCAAGGAACTATGGATATACAAGAAATCATCTTACCCAGTAATTGCGATAACAATACAAGGGGAACCCTTTTAAGAGTACTGATTTCCTGTACCAGTTTCCTAATACTTTCCTGCCTATCGGGTGAAAGAAAAACCATGCCCTGTGTGGTATCAAGAATCGCCCCTAGATGAATTAGTCTAGTTGTGGGGGTTAGGTGACTCTTGTCCCAATTTATAGAAAACCCATGACTCTGAAGAGTGGAAATGGTGATAAGGGAATCTGCCTTAGACTGCTGAATGGATGATGATAAAATTAAAATGTCATCCAAGTAACAATGTAGCCTAACGGGTCTGCTCCTGAGGAAAGTGGCTAGTGCTGCCAGGGCCTTGGTAAAGGTCCTGGGAGCGGAGGCCAGTCCGAAAGGAAGGGTGATGTACTCGTAGTGTATGTTATTATAACAAAACCTAAGAAATTTGTAATGGGAAGGCCGAATCGGTAAATGCAAATATGCCTCTGTAAGATCAATAGATGTAAGTACGTCCCCCTCCCTGATGCCAAGTAAGATCGATTGTAATGTAGTCATCTTGAACTTATGATACCACAGAAATTGGTTGAGACATTTCAGATCTAGAATCGCCCTCCAGCCCCCCGAACTCTTCAGGACCACTGTTGATCTAAGGGTACTGTTTGAATGGCCCGAATCTCCAATAAATGGGAAATGGCAGATTGCATGAGAGCTCTCTTCGTGGGGTCTCTAGAGAAAGGACATTTCATAAAGAAATGTGGTGGGTTGGAGAGGAACTCAAGAGCCAAGCTGAACCTGATGGAACCTGGGTGAGCTGAACCTCACCCAGGCATCAGAGGTGGAGGAATCCCACTGGTCAGCAAAGAACCTTAAGCGGCCCCCTATGGGTGCTAGGTCCCACTCATCATTTGGAATGATGGAAGTTCCTGCCACTAGCTCCCCTGAACTGTCTCCTGTTCTGCCCCCCTCATCTGCTTCTACCGGCAAAGTCGGAAGAGTCCGATTGTTGCCCCTGACTCTGTGTTGGAGTCCTATGGAATCTGGAATAGTAGTGACCTGGGTAAGAGGGACAAGAGGGGCCTCTACGAAATGGCTGTGAAGGTCGGGAATCCGACCTCCTAAACAGAGAGGAGAGAATCCTCTTCTTTGATTTTGTCTCAATAAGGAGAGGATCAAGGGCCTTGCCAAATAGTTTCTCCCCGGATATAGGTGCAGAGGCAAGCTTCCATTTGTACCTCGCATCTGCCTGCCAATGACGGAGCCACAATAGACATCTAGCACAGACTTGGGAAGCTATGGCGTGAGAGGAAAACTTCACGGTGTTGAAAGTTGCATCTGCCGAAAACTCGGCAGCCGCAATTATCTTGGTGACATCCTGATGCGCCCGGGTATTGGAAGCTGGTATTATTTCTCTCAGATGGCAAAGCCATCTGAGGGAGGACCTCATAAAGAAGGAGGTGGCCGTGGCCGCTCTAATGGCCCACGCATCAGAAACGTGCGCTCTGCGCAAGGCCATTTCAGCCCTCCTGTCCTCCGGTTTCAGGGCTTCCTCCGCCTCCCCTAGGATGACTGAAGATGATACCAGGGCAGCTATGGGGTCATCTACCTCAGGAGTGTTTAATGAGCTAGAAAACTCGGGGGCAAGATTATAGAACGTTTTGTTGTACCCAGTCGGAGGAGGATAAGAAGCAGATAGGGCCCATTGTTTGTTGACCAGGTCAGTGAACATATGGGGAACGGGAATAACTTCAGCTTCAGTAGCAGGTTGAGAGAAGATTAGATCATCTGGCTCTTCCTGTGACCTGGTTGACTGAACTGTGGGAGGGAGGTTGGCAAGGCAAGCGGTGTTCTTCGCCTTAAACAAAAGGGATTTGAATAAGGGTGGATTGAAAAGCCCCATAAAAACTGGATGGTCAGGGGTAATTCCTTCATCATCGGACATCCCCCTCTCCAAGGGGTCCACTTCAGAAAGGTCTTGGTCAAGATTGCGAAGTGACCTAGCTTCTTGATCCACCCAGTCACCTTGATCCCCTATCTCCTGTATACCCTGTGGTGGTGGGATGCAAGGGATAGAAAACTCCCTTTGGATACTTGATGACAATGCTGTTCCACAATACTCACAGAGCGGCCCGATAGGGACATGCAATCTGGTGCCATGGAAGGTTGGCTGGTACGAAGAGATTGCTGCACGCCGGAGGCAATGCCTTTTTGTATTGCCAGCGCCATCCACGATCTCATTTTGGCTGGTATTTCATCCGGGAGTTCATCATCTGGGCATAGGCCCACCGCTGTGGGCGTGAATGTCACCTCAGGGGGCCTACGTGGGGCCAGGTCAGACACTGGAGCCTCCTGATGGATGGATCTGGGCAGGCTTTGTCTGGCTTGTATAGATAGATCCAGAGTGGCGAGAGGGGGGCTTGGGAAATGGGTGGAGGTGGAAGGTTGGGGAGGGGGATCTTGCACAGACTCCCTGGTGTGTTTTCGCACCAGTTTCTCCAAGGCCTGGTGCTGTCTGTGGGCGTCCTTCTCAGCTGCCCGGGAGGGCCTATTAGAGTGTGGTATAACTGGTTGAGACCCCTGACCACTAGCCATCTCGTATGGAGATGTTTGACAGATCAACTGTGGTTGGTTCCCTTAAGGGTCCTGTGCTGAAGGTACCGTGACCTAATTAGGATTTCCCCCCCCTCCTGAGTAACCTTGATGATATAATATCTAATATATCTATTATTATTATTATTATTATTATTATTATTACTATTACTATTACTATTATTAGTATTGCTATTACTATCCTGTGGATATGATAGGCCTGTGGAGCAGTGAGGCCTGCACCACAGTGAAACCCAGAGCCTCACTGCGAGCGATAAGGAGCCTGTGAAGGCCTGCCAACAGCTGCCAGAATAGTCTTATCGAATAATGTGGCCTGACCCAAGCCCCTAAAAAGGGAAGCCTAAGGGTGGAGGAAGAGGAGGGGGTGAATGGTGTCCCCAGTCCCCAAAAAGGGAAACCTTGTGGGGCTGTGGAACGCTCAAGGGCCTGAAGAAGAAATGCTCCACGCGGTCCTTCCAAAATGGCGCCGCCGCCTCGTGGCTGCCTGGACTCTATGCGTGCATGGCCCCCAGAAAGGGAAACCGCCCTGGCATGCTACAGGTATTTTCGGGGACAATCAGCCGCAATTGCTGACTGCGCTCAGTTGGAGCGAAAAGGAGGCGGCGGGAGGTAGCAGCGAAATATTCACCCCTTCCTGCAGCTGCTGATCGGAGATAAGGCTTCGGGGCCGCCGCCCCGCTCGGGAGCGAGCCTACGATCTCCAGAGCTAACGGATAGCGTAACGCTGTTGCGATCGCTCCCAGCCGGCAAGTGATCGGGGAGATAAGCCTCTGAGGCAGCCGCCTCAGAGCACTGCTGTGCTGGCTCCCTGCCTAGCGATCCCCGATGGTCTGATGTTATTTAAGTCCGTCGGGGACGAGAGAAGCTAAAGGCTAGGAAAGGGAGAGCTAAGGAAAATATAAGTAGAAGTTTTCTGCTCCGGCCAAACCCAACTACTTGCTATCGAGGCTGAGCAAAAACTGGGGCGTTGGGGTGGAGTTCCAGGAGGAGGAGCGTCCCAGTAAGATTTTAGCCCAGCCTGCTTCACAAGAGACCAAGCACCTCCCACTTCTGGATTCTCGGAGCAGTTTGGGGGAGAATAGGCTCAGGTGTGTATATGTGTGTGTCAGGGGTGGGATTCAAATTTTTTTACTACCAGTTCTGTGGGCATGGCTTGGTGGGCGTGGCAGGGGAAGATACTGTAAAATCTCCAGTCAGAGGTGGTATTTGCCGGTTCTCCGACCTATTCAAAATTTCTGCTACCAGTTCTCCAGAAACTGCTGAATACCACCTCTGGTGTGTGTGTGTGTGTGTGGTGGTATACAACTATGTGTATGTGTGTATAGGTCAAAAAAGAAACTTATTGCTAAGTGAGTGTGTGTGTATGTATATGTATACCACTATGTATACACACACACACACACACACACACACACACCAGTAAGGTCAGGTGTGGGCTGCTTCGAACCCATTGTGAACCAGTAGAAGCCCACCACTGAGTAAGATGTGTGTGTATTCATACAAATATACGTACACATACACATTCCAGACTTGGAAGTCAAAAACAAAACCCAGAAAAGAGCAACCACTGGCAACCACATCTACTTACTGCTAAATTACTTGAAATTTTTGCCAGCAATTTTCTTTATTGTATTAGAAGAAGCATCAATAATTCAACAATTAAAAGCAAGGACTGTTATTTTTGCTCTCAGTATTAGTATTGCTACCTATTTATTGTTTTAATGTTTCATATTGTTGCTTTTGTTGATTGCAAGCAGTCTACTATCATCTCTAGGCATATAAATTTAATAAATAAAAACACAGATATGAGCATTTAAGCTCCTATCCATTTCTTTATGAAATTATCAAATGCATTAATCAAAATCAAGTAAAAACTGCTACCTTGAAAACATCTGTTCAGTGCTACTAACTTCGAATTTTCCCTGTATTAGTTAATTATTTATTGGCTTATCCAAAGCCTGGCTACCACCCTAATTTATATATAAATTGATAGTTTATTTATCAGCTCATTTCATTGCAGATTCTGGGGCCAAATCTTAAAGGAATTAGGGGAAAAATCCCATAGCTTTATTGACCTTATTTCCAAGACTACTAAAAATAACCAGGCTAACTTAGGAAAACTTTGAATTTTAACCATGAGGAAAATCAAGGATTGGGGAATAGAATATATGAAACAGAGAGAGCACAAAAACCTTTTGAAGATTATTCTCAGGGGAATGAAAAAACAACCCTATAAAATGCAAATTGCTGAAATTACTATCCAAGGGGGTGTGGGGAAAAGTGAGAGAGAAAGATTAATAGTATGCCTAGATGGGAGATAACTTAAATGGGAGTCTGTGCTTTTCTTTAAGAACATGAATCTTTTATGGGCTTCTTTTATAATGTGTTTGTCCACATAGCTTTTGAGGAAATGGTGGCTTCTGAAATGCAGAGCAAATACTATTTATAAATTTGTCAATTCTCTTATTTCGAACAAGAGCTGAAAGGATGCTTGAAAGCATTAAAACAGCTAATGCTGCTCTCCTAGCTTAAGATGATTAACTTTGCTGCTGCAGCTGCATAATTAATCCTGGGCAATGCTGATTCTCTTTAAATTTATTCCCACATTACACTGAAGTGGCTGGCTCATGTATTTCACAGTACCCATCTTTAGAAAACATAATCTTGGTCTATCAATATTAAAAGAGTGCCAAGGACAGTCTATATAACCTGGGTTATGAACATTTAATGCAATTGAGAGCAAGCGACAGGTCTGGTAGTGTCATAATCAAATCTTACTATTTCTACCTCTCTAGTGACCAGGAACTGTATATATCTTTATACATGTGTGTAAGCTTATGTGTAGCAAGACAAGATGTTTATTATGGTAGCTCTGAAAAATGGAACATGGCTTGCACAGCACAATTCTCAATCAGGAACAGATGGTGAAACTTGAAAAATTAGAATATCATGCAAAAGTTCATTTATTTCAGTAATGCAACTTAAAAGGTGAAACTAATATATGAGATAGACGCATTACATGCAAAGCAAGATAGTTCAAGCCCTGATTTGTCATAATTGTGATGATTATGGCTTACAGCTCATGAAAACCCCAAATCCACAATCTCAGAAAATTAGAATATTACATGCAATCAATAAAACAAGGATTGTACATAGAACAATATCGGACCTCTGAAAAGAATAAGCATGCATATGTACTCAGTACTTGGTTTGGGTCCCTTTTGCAGCAATTACTGCCTCAATGCAGTGTGGCATGGAAGCTATCAGCCTGTTGCATTACTGAAATAAATGAACTTTTGCACAATATTCTAATTTTTCAAGTTTCACCTGTAATGGCCAGTTCAGGAAAGAAATAGAAAGCTACAGGAAGATTTCAGAGATTCATTGATTGATTGAGAAGTTGTTTAATGGGAAATCCTCTAAAAAATTAAGTCTGCTATCTCACATTTCAGAGATTTTAAAGCCAAGATTAGCAACAAACAAGCCTTTAGTGGAGGCCTATGTGAATTTATTTCTGTATTTACATAAATACCAGCCACCCAATTCAACACTAGCACAAGCTGGGGTATACACTGATTTTTTTTAAAAAAAATTGCAGCTTTAATTTAACACAAAAGGTGGAAGAAGCCCTGTGGAACATATCTGGTTCAATGCAGGTTTGTTCTCTAAAAAAGAATTTGCTGGGCATAATGTGGTAATAATCCAGAATATTGGTCCCAAGGTCAATAGGTGTCAGTGATGATGACTGGATTTTCAGCTTTTCCCCAATATGTAAATATCTAATTCAGATCTTTTAAAGGATTTTCCCTAGCTGAATTAATGTTATGCATATGCATAACACACATAGTATCGATTTTACAGAAAACAATGTTGAAAAAGCACTATGCAATCTAAAATCATCTCTATCTACTGGACCGGATGGAATGTGTGCCTACTTCTTACAAAAGCTATCCGCTGCCATAGCCGAACCTCTAAGCATAATCTTTGAAAAAATCTTTCAGGACCAGCTCCTTGCCAAACCTATGGTCACAAGCCACAGTCATCCCCCCATCTTCAAAAAGGGATACCCCAGTCTAGTTGAAAATTACAGACCAATCTCTTTATGCTGCGTCATCTGTAAAGTCTGTAAAGCCCTTGATTCAATGGTACACGACAAACTACTACTAAAACTAAAATCTTATGGTATCTCTGGACAACTGCATAACTGGATAGAAGCATTCCTGTCAAACAGACAACAAATGGTCAAAATTGGGAGCGTCTTATCAAATTCTGTACCTGTCAACAGTGGTGTCCCCCAAGGCAGTGTTCTAAGACCAACTCTCTTCATACTCTACATAAATGACCTCTGTGATCATATTAAGAGCAACTGCATTCTCTTCGCTGATGATATAAAACTATTCAACACCACAGACAATACTGCTACCCTTCAAAAAGATCTCGACTATGTATCAGAATGGTCAAACAAATAGCAACTTCAAATCTCAACAAATAAATGCTCTGTCTTACATATTGGCAAAAAAAAATCAGAAAATAAAATACAAGCTGAATAGTCAAGACCTTGTTGATGATCCAAACTCCATCAAGGACCTTGGAATATTCATCTCTAATGATATAAGTGCTAGAGAACACTGTAACTACATAGCCAAAAAGGCATTAAGAGTTGTTAACCTAATCCTACATAGCTTTTTCTCTGGTAATATCACACTACTAACTAGGGCATACAAAACATTTGCTAGACCAATACTCGAATACAGCTCATCAGTCTGGAACCCACATCACATATCTGATATTAACACAGTTGAGAAAGTCCAGAAATATTTCACAAGAAGAGTTCTACACTCCTCTACTCAATGCAGAATACCTTATGCCACCAGACTTGAAATTCTAGACCTAGAAAACCTAGAACCACGCCGCCTTCGTTCCGATCTAAGTATAGTATATAAAATCATACATTGCAATGTCCTACCGGTCAATGAATACTTCAGCTTCAACCATAACAATACAAGAGCACACAATAGATGTGGTTAACTCAAGGTTAACCACACCAAACTTGATTGTAGGAAATACAACTTCAGCAACAGAGTGGTCAATGTCTGGAATACTCTACCTGACTCTGTGGTTTCTTCCCCAAACCCCAAACACTTTAACCTTAGACTGTCTACTATTGACCTCACCCCTTTCCTAAGAGGTCTGTAGGGGGCGTGCATAAGTGCACCAATGTGCCTACCTTCCCTGTCCTATTGTTTCTTTTATTTTTCTTATATGTATTAATTTCATGTATTCATAACTATGTTTATCCTTATACTTATTACCTTGTAAGCGATTGACAAAATACATACATACATACATACATACATACATACATACATACATACATACTGTTGGAAGAAATATTCATCTGGTTCAGTTCCAAGCCGGGAAGACACTGGAAACATGGAGGATGATTGGAAAGATGGTTTAATGATGAAGCAGAACCACCAAGCAAATGGTTCTTTGGTGCAGCTGAACAAATGGAGTTGAGAGTGAGGGGTATTTATACCTTCTCTTGGGCTTTGAACTTTAGTTTCCTGTTCTTGTGCAAGAACATGTATTCTATTGGCTGTTGTCAGACTCCCATGGTGCCATGTACAAACCCTAGGTGTTTGTCTGAGCCAAGCTTGGTTGAAGTTTGGCTAATGCAATGTCCTTAGGAGATTGTGCAATGTAGTGAGCTCTGTGTCTAATGGGTTAATCCTATTATGTCATGGAGGGTCATTTCTTAATCCCATCATCCTAGAGTTGAAGGTCCTTTGTTTTGTAGATAGGATGGCCCAGTCTCTCTTAATGGGCACAAAATATCTGCTGGCGGAGGGAGGGAGCTGGGGCTGAGTTTGTGTCTTCCTTAAGATTTTAATTTCTGTTTTATGGAAAACATTTTATCCTGCCTTTTTAAAATATTCTTCAAAATATTTTATTCTTCTGGGAGTGGGGTGGGTGCTAACTTTCTACAATACATACATAGATACATACAGTACATACTTTCTGAAGTATTTTGGCTCATTATAGTATCGAAGCAATTTCCATCCTGCTGCTTCAAAAGTATCACATGTTAAAATTTTCCAGACACTCAAAGGGCAATCTCATTATTTCAAGTGCTGCAAGGCAGAAAAAAAAATATTGCAGTGGTGACAATATCACTTAAAGATATTTATTTCTGAATACACCCAGGAGAGAAATAATGACCAGGCTGTAGCTATGGAATGGGGCAATTGTTTCCACAAGTTTTTGCCATTTAACAACTGATCTGCAAACTAGAAATAAACAGCATTTTGTTTCACTGGAAATGTTTCTCTTTGGACTTAAGTGCACAGAGCATTCAGGACTGTTCTGTGATGAGGTTTCCATGCGGAGATGAATTGCAACTAATTCAACGATCTCCCAGTGCCCGGTGCGCTCCCACAGACAGGGCCTCCTTGGGGTGCCATCAGCCAGACAGTGTCGGCTGGCAGCCCCCAGGGGGAGAGCCTTCTCTGTGGGAGTGCCCACCCTATGGAACCAGCTGCCCTTGGAGTTGCGGTTGGCCCCTGACCTTCGATCCTTCCGTCGTGACCTGAAGACATGGCTCTTCCAGCAGGCCGACCTGGACTGAGGTTATTGGCTTTTACTGGTTTTATTGTTTGTTGTGGGTTTTAAATTATTGTTGGGATTTAATATTTTTAATAATTTAAATTTTTGTATTCTATGTCTTCTTATAGTTGTGAGCCGCCCTGAGTCCTTCGGGAGATAGGGCAGCATATAAATCCCATCATAAATAAATAAACACTAACCAATGATGATTTGGGAGTGTAGATCTCAAACAGGACAGCCTTGTTATATCAATCAATTCCTTTTTAAATTACAGTTCCTGATAGGGCAGAAAGTTCTGCTCGCTCAAGCCCCAAAAAGGCAATTATCTTTAAATCAGCGTTTCTCAACCTCAACAATTTTAAGAAGTGTGGACTTCAACTCCCAGAATTCCCCAGCCAGCCAAGTAGCAAGGAAGAAGCAAACCAGAAAGGATGATAGATTGGCAGTTGCAGTCTAGGATTTGAAATTGAAATATAGCCTGTTACCAAGGGACAGAATTTGGTATGCAAAATATTCACACCCTCTTGCCATCAATTGGCCATCAATATGGTTTCTTACTCCTCTAACTGTAGCCAGTAAGGATTTGGCTTTGCTGCAGGGGATTAAAAGAGACAAAATGCAATTCCAGGAGTTAATGAAGGTTGTGTGCTTTTAGATCCAGCTATAATCTCAGGCACTTCTTGCTTTTTTTTTAAAGCCGGGAAAATACTGCATGTTTCTGTATGTGTGTATTTATTCAATTTCTAAAATCACCATCTTAATCAATGACTTTGTGCAGCTTACAATTTCAAAAGTATAAAACAAAACAATAAAAAACATCCAATGTAATATACACAGCAGCTGAGATGTTTGGCCAATTAACAGTAAAGCCAGAAAATGGGACCCTTAACATATTCAGCATCCCAGGCTCAGGATCACAGCCTAGTATTTAAAGCCTTATGGAAGATGAACATGATTGGGGCAATTCTAATCTCTGAGGGGAGGGTATTCCACAGAAGGGGGGCTACTGCAGAAAAGGCCTTACTTCTAATCTTTGCCAGCCAACACTTTTTGGCTGATGGGATGCACAACATGCACAATCTGCTGTATTGAATTGGACAGGTAAAGACAATCCCTCAGCATTCTCTTCCTCTGTGTCTCTGTGTGTATAATTGCAGAGAATAACAATTGCAAATGTTTAGAGGAGGATCAGTCTATATAAGCTATTCTCCAAAGCACCTGAGGGCAGTGCAAGAAGCAATGGATGGAAACTAATCAAGGAGAGAAGCAACTTAGAACTAAGGACAAATTTCCTGACAGTGAGAACAATTAATCAGTGGAACAACTTGCCTCCAGAAGTTGTGAATGCTCCAACACTGGAAGTTTTTAAGAAAAGATTGGACAACCATTTGTCTGAAGTGGTGTAGGGTTTCCTGCCTAGGCAGGGGGTTGGACTAGAAGACCTCCAAGGACCCTTCCAACTCTGTTATTCTATTCTATTCTATTCTATTCTATTCTATTCTAAGTAGTCCATGACTTACAACCACAATTGAGCCCAACATTTTTATTTTGCTAAGTGAGAAATTTGTGAAGTGAGTTTTGCCCTGTTTTACAACTTTTCTCGCCAAATTTGTTGTGTGAATCATAGCAATTCTTAAATTAGTAACATGGTTGTTAAGTGAATTTGGTTTCCCCATTGATTTTGCTTGTCAGCAAAAGGGACACGGCAACTGTCATAAATGTTGGTCAGTTGGAAAGCATCCAAATATAACCATGTAACCATGGAGATGTTGCAATGGTAATAAGTTACAATGGCCATAAGTCACTTTTTTTCGGTGATGTTGTAACTTTGAATGGTCACTAAATGAACTGTTGTAAGTGAAGGAATATCTGTACAGTGCAACATCCCTTTTTTTCACCAAAAACATTTCATTTACTCTCTTACAATTTTCATTTGAAAGAAATTGGCTCTCATTCTCTTGTGAAGCAACAGATTCATTGCTGAGCTGAGGAGAGCTTTAAGATTCCAGAAATCATAGCATCATACACACACACACACACACACACACACAAAATCCAAATGGCACAACCTGTGTTAGCAAATCTAAATCTGTGCATTAACTTCCTTTTATCCACATTGCAAATAATTTGCTTAAACAGTATCTTTATGCCCAAATGGTAGGTGTTTAAGCTGCTGCTCCTGGAAACAGGCTTATTGGATTCAGGGCACCAGCTATAAATCTCTTCTACTGTTCATATATAAATAGTAGAATTTAGGAGACAATAAAGAAAGAGTTTAACATCAGTTCCAGCAAACCAAACTTAAAATCACAATAGAGTTGTTTGAGATCAGTAAAGATAGTAAAATGAGTGAATGTTAAAACAGTCAATCAAGGAAAGTAGTCAAAATGTCTACAAAATTATTCAATGTCTGGGACAGAAAAGAAATACCGAAGAAATAATTCAAAGAAATTTAGCATATGCTGTTGTTAACATTAGCCAGGAGACTACAATGCTAATGCAGAGTAGTAGTTTGGCTGGTGGAGCAGTGGTTAGAGTGCAGTACTGCAGGCTACTTCTGCTGACTGCTGGCTGCTGCAATTTGGCAGTTCAAATCCCACCAGGCTCAAGGTTGACTCATCCTTCCATCCTTCCAAGGTGGGTAAAATGAGGACCCAAATTGTTGGGGGCAATATGCTGACTATTGCTAATAGCAAGTGCTATTGCTATTGCCTGTTTATCAGTTCTGCTAGGTATACTCTTGCATGATTTCCAAGGTGTGCCACAGGAGATGAGCTAGCTCCACACCAGAAAGATGTGGCTTTTCCAGCAACAGCATCCAAGGTCTTTCTCCCTCCACTGAAGCTTCCTCACAAACCAGGAAGGTTCATTTCCGGTAGGATTCTAACCATCATATGAAGTGCCAGCTCATCTCCCCACTGAAGTGGTACCTATTTATCTACTCACGTAGATAAATGTCTTCAAATGGCTAGATGGGCAGAAGCTGAGGTGAATGATGGGAGCTTACCTTGTCATGCAGCACTAAGATTCGAACTGCTGGAGTAGAGACCATCTCCAGTGTCTCTACTCCAGCACTGAGCCACCGCACCTCTTTATTCCAAGAAATAATTCAAGGTAACTGCAGGCAAGCCAAGTGAGGCTTCATTTTGTAAGAAGTTGAAAGGATCCTCACGCTTGAAACCTTATTTTTGGAGAGCACATCTCAAATACATGTGACAAAAGAATGACATTTTAGAATGTACTGACAAATGAAAAAATAATGAGCGACTGAGGCCAAATGGCATTCGCATCACTTGAACGTCCTTAAAAAAGATGAGCCAGACTATTGCTGATTGGTGACTTGCAACTCCACTAAAATATGACCTTGAGGATTAAAATACGCACCATCCAAAGGAGAGCAGCAAAATCCCATTCACCCGATTCCCATCATAGACAAATGGAAGGGAGGGTGGCATTAGAGTTATCAATACTGAAGGAAAAGATTTGGTGGGAAACAATCAACTCAGCTTCTGCACAGGTTCTGCTCTGCATTATTCATTAGAGTGTGCAAATCCTTCAAAAGAGAACAGACAGGAGTGCAGGAGAGTTTCAAAGCGTCAAAGCAGTTGTATCAAACTTGACTCAAGGGAGCCTTTAGCTTTTTGCCAAGTAAATGTGCTATGCGGAGGAGAAACATCTCTGGAATTCCTCCTGCCAGCATCTCCAAAATAGTTTTACATCACTTTATCCAGGCACTGATGTGTTTCTCAGCTGCAGTGAAAATGAGGTGGGGGAGATCTTTAATCTATTTCTATCTTTGTTGTCGAGCATCAAGAGAACACTGTGCATTCTCAGGGGAGACCATCAGATGATTTCAAGCACTTAGCATTAAAAAGCAACACAATGTTGGGGGTCTGGAGAGGGTTGTTATTAGACTGTGGTATTGTCAGGCCCAAGGAGCCAAGGATGACATGAGGAGTTACTTCAAAGTAGTTCCTTGATTGTTGTTTGTCTATAAACAGAAATCTTGCCAGACTAAAGCACTTACCTGCATAACTATTAGGTATACCCTGCGAACTGCTAGGAGGTGTCCATCTTCACCCTTTTCCTGCACACCAAAGATTCAAAGCTATTCTGTCTCTTTGCTTCCCTGGAAAGAACCCCTCCCTCCTGTGTGTCAGTGTTCCAATTAGACTCCCCATTTCATTCAGCACTCAGAAACAAAGTTCATCCAAGTAAGAAATGTATTAAAGAAGTCATAGTGGCACATCTGGGAAAACCCAAATCTGAGAGTACCGGGTTTTTCCTTCCCAACTGAAATTCAAAAACCCATTTCCTGCACCCACCAGTCCATCACATGGTCCAATCAACCATTGACATTCCTCCAGACCAGAGGTCTCCAAACATGGCAACTTTAAGACTTGGGGACTTCAACTCCCAGAATTCTCCAGCTGGCTGAAGAGTTCTGGGAGTTGAAGTCCACAAGTCTTAAAGTTGCCAAATTTGGAGACCCCTGCTCCAGACACTCCTCTCCAGGTGCAGGGTAAGTTGTCCTTGACTTATGAGAAGAATGTTGTTGAGTCTAATCTTCCAGCTCTCTATGAAATCCCACCTCCCAAATTCCCAGGCACTAAATGTGGCAGCCTCAAAGCTTCTAAGTAAAATATGGCTTCCAAGGCTGACACTGCAACTCTGGACTATGTTCCACTACAGGTATACAGGTAGTCCTCGACTTACAACAGTTCATTTAGTGACCGATCAAAGTTACGACAACAGTGAACAAGGTGACTTCAGACCATTCTTCACAGTTACAACCCTTGTAGCATCTCCATGATCACGTGACCAAAATTCAGGTGCTTGGCAACTGACTCATACTTGTGCCCCAAGATCATGTGTTCAGCTTCTGACAAGCAAAGTCAATGGGGAAGCCAAATTCACTTAAAAATCGCACTTAATCGCTGTCTCACTTAGCCACAAAGATTTGGGGCTCAATTATGGTCATAAGTTGAGGACTGTGCATGGCAGAGATATGCTTGTGCAGCATTGATTACTATTGGCATTGCCCCAAATGGCTGAATTGCTCACACATACCGTATGTATGTGTAGAGGTTGCAAGTTGAATATTGCAGCTGCAAGAGACCAGGGAAGTGTTTTTCCTCTAAGTCTGCATTTCATTCGCAGGGAAACACATGGAGAAGCATTATTGCCGGAAAGACCCTTTCTTAAATTAATATTGATGGCAGTTGATGGACACATCTGCTTTTAAGGGATGGAATCAGTGGTGGTATTTGACCGGTTCGGCCCAGTTCTGGCAAGCCGGTAGCAGCAATGAGACTGAACCAGTTCTTTCCTCTGCTCTGCTGTTGGGCCTACCCACCTGCCTGAGCTCCCATACTCACTTTTATCTGCTGAATTTGAAGCGCAGCTGCTTTGCGCGGCACAGAATAGTGTCACGCGGCAGCTGCTGAAGCGACCATGATCGTGCAGGCTTTCAGGAGGTAAGTTAGAACACATCTGCACCTGCACAAAGTGCGCATTTGGCACGCACATGCATGCAAAGTGTGTGCACACGCACAAAGCGGGCCCATCAAACCACGCCCACCGAACTGGTGGCAAAAATATTTGAATCCCACTACTGGATGGAATGGAAAGGAACAGGTTGCAAGTTTGAAAGAATGTAATAAGCAAGAGCAAGAGGTCTGAGTTTTGCAACCATCTTGTGGTAAGACCTCTGGGTTAGGTAGAGACTGAGGCTCATCATTGAGAAAAATTGAAGTTTTCTTTTATTATTGTACAAGGGCCATTTGCAGGGAGAGATCTAAATGTAATATTGAAGTTTAAAGCTTGTATGTTAAGAAGTCAAGGAAAAAGATGTATTAGAAAGTTTTGATTTTAAGAAAAGTGTTTTTTTTTTACAAAAGGTTTAGCACTTTGAAAGATTAAATAAGGTGGGGGGAAAGGTTTTATTTTCCTTTTTTTCAGTAAGGTCAAATAATTTCAAAGAATACAATGAATTTTGTAAATAAAAATGGTGACAATTCACAGAGATTACTGGGTGCAAATAGAAATACCCATTATTTCCATAGCGAGGAAAATAAATCAGAAATGGTTAAACTGATTATTTTATTCAAAGATGAAAATATATTTTCATTTGGGTATCACTTCTGGAATTTGTGCTTGTGAAGGGAAAAAAATGAAACATTTACTTAGGTTTTGATTAAAAAGATTTGATTAGAAAGAATTATAACTAGGAATGGCTAGTTATATATTAATGTGTAAAAGCAAAAAGTTGATGTTGGAGTGTGTTTATCTTGTACCGTGGAGTTGGAAATCAAGGCCCCTTTTCTTTCCTTTTTTCTCTTTCCCCTTATATCTCACACCTCCTTTTTCCCACTCCCTTTTCTTCCTTTAATTTTTTATCTTTTTTATCTTTATCTTTTTCTTTTCTTCTTTGTATTGTGGGAAGCTACCCCCCACTCCTAGAAGAATGAAACTTTTTGAGAAATATTAGAAAGGCAGAATATTATATTATATTATATTTCCTTGGATGAAAAATTGAGAAACATACCTTTCTTAACAGCCCTCAGCAGATGTCAGCACTTAAATAAATAGATAGATAGATAGCTCTATTCATAAGCAAATGCCCTCACCCAAGATCCAACAAAGGTAAAATATTTATATGGTCTTTTTAGAGTTGCCAACAGAAAGGGAGGGGAAAGCAGTGCAGCAGTTTGCAAAACCGAAACTGCATTCCATAAATGTTTTCAAAGATAGTAACTAGGTGACTGAAGTTTCTGCCACGCAAAATTCTAACTGGAGAGCATGATTGATGACTCTTGGCTATGGATGTATCTCATTGGAGAATATGAATTATGATACACCCAGGGGGTGGGGGAAAACCAGGGTCAAGGGTGACAATGAATGAGATGTCTCAGAGTCAGCTACATCCAGGCAATGCTGGACCTTTTAACTCCCAATAAATCCTTTTGAAGTTTTGGAAGTTTGGCTCAAGACTCATGATGTAAATGTGGTTAAGTGCTGCAATCCTGACATTTAGCTCAGACAAACTCCTAGGATTTATACATGGCCCCATGAGAGTCTGACAACAGCCAATAGAATACATGTTCTTGCACAGGAACAGGAAGCTCAGGTGCAAAGCCCAAGAGAAGATATTAATAATAATAATAATAATAATTTATTCGACTTGTATGCCGCCCTTCTCCCTAAGGACTCAGGGCGTCTAACAATAAAACAACACATATTTATATAAAATTTACCTAAAAACAAATTAAACTTACACAAGTTGAGATAAGCAATAAAACATTAAAACCTTAAGAATTAAAACAGTTAAAAAAAAACCCCACCCGGGTCATTCCAGGCCGGCCTGTTGAAATAACCAGGTCTTCAGGTCCCGGCGGAAGGAGCGGAGATCAGGGGCCAAACGGAGATCCACAGGGAGCTGATTCCAAAGGGTGGGCACTCCCACGGAGAAGGCCCTAGCCCTGGGAACCGCCAGCCGACAATGCCTAACCGACGGTATCCCAAGGAGGCCCCTCCTGTGGGAGCGAACAGGGAGATTGGAACGTGATGCTGGCAGGAGGCATTCCCGCAAGTACCCTGGACCCAAGCCATTTAGGGCTTTATAAGTTATTACTAGCACCTTGAAACTAACCCGAGAGGCAACCGGCAACCAATGCAGTTCACGCAGGAGGGGTGTAACATGGGAGTATCGGGATACTCCCATCACAGCCCACGCGGCCGCATTCTGCACCAGTTGTAACCTCCGGGTAGTACGCAAGGGCAGCCCCATGTAGAGAGCATTACAGTAGTCGATTCTGGAAGTGACGAGTGCATGAGTGACCGTTCAAAGGGCATCTCGGCACAGGTAAGGGCGGAGCTGGCGAACCAGCCGAACCTGGGCGAAAGCCCCCCTGGCCACAGCCCCCACCTGCTCCTCCAAACTGAGCTGTGGGTCCAGGAGGACGCCCAGATTCCTCGCCTATCCACGGGGGGCAACACCTCTCCCCCCATGGCCAAAGATGGAACATCGCCTGAAAACCAAGATGCCGGTAAGAACAGCCACTCCGTCTTGGTCAGGTTGAGCCAGAGCCTATTCCTCCCCATCCAGACCCGTACCTCCAGGCACCGGGACATCACAGAGAGAGCATCACTGATCTGGTCTGGGGTGGAGATATAAAGCTGGGTACCATCAGCATATTGATGATACCTCACCCCAAAACCTCGGATGATCTTGCCCAGTGGTTTCATGTAGATATTAAACAGGAGAGGCGAGAGAACAGACCCCTGAGGCACCCCACAAGTGAGGGGCCTTGGGGCCGATCTCTGCTCTCCTGCCAACACCAACTGTGAGTGGCCTGAGAGGTAGGAGGAGAACCACCGCAGAACGGTGCCCCCCACCCCCAACCCCCGGAGCCGCCGCAGAAGGATACCATGGTCGATGGTATTGAAAGCCGCTGAGAGATCTAATAGGACCAGGACAGAGGAAAAACCCCTGTCCCGCGCCCTCCAGAGATCATCATCAGCGCAACCAATGCTGTCTCCGTGCTATGTCCCGACCTGAAGCCCGATTGATACAGGTCTAGATAATCAGTTTCCTCCAGGAACAAGGGAAGTTGCTGCACCACCACGCTCTCAACAACCTTCACTAAAAAGCGAAGGTTGGAGACTGGACGGTAGTTGTCTAAAACGGCTGGGTCCAAGGCAGGCTTCTTGAGGAGGGGCCTCACCACCGCCTCTTTCAAGGTGGCAGGAAAGGATCCCTCACTCAAGGAGGCGTTGACAACTGCCTGAAGCCAGCCATGTGTAACCTCCCTGGAGGCATAAACCAGCCAGGAAGGACACGGGTCCAATAAACACGTGGTGGAGGATAACCTCCGCATGATCCTGTCCACTTCATCAAGGGAGACCGGGTCAAACTCAACCCAGGTAGAATCAACCAGATCCACCGCCACCTCATCATCTGACCACTGCCAGTCCGAGTCCAAGCCGGCCCAAATCCGAGCGACCTTATCCGCCAGATGTAAACTAAATTCCTCTTCTCTGCCCTGCAAAGGGTCCGCCCCCTCCCCCACTTGAAGGAGGGAGCGGGTAACCCTAAACAGGGCCACAGGGCAATCATCTGCGGACGCAATCAGAGCAGAGAAGTAAACATGCCTCGCCGCCCTGATCGCTTCCAGGTAGGTCCTAATATAGGCTCTTAGCTGGCTCCGGTTGAATTTGGAACAGCTAGTCCTCCACCTGCTCTCTAGGCATCTTCTCCGCCGCTTCATCCCCCAGAGCTCCTCCGAAAACCAGGGGTCTAACCAAGATCTACGGCGGGGAAGAGGCCGCAAGGGGACAAACCGGTCGAGCGCCTCTGAGGCCGCCTGTTGCCAGGCGGCGGCCAGCGCCTCAGCCGGGCTGTGATCGAGGGAGGTGGGCAAGAACCCCAGCGCCATCTGAAATCTATCAGAGTCCATCAGGCATCTGGGGCGGAACCATCAAATTGGCTCCTCATCCCAGCAGCGAGGAATAGTCCCTTGAAAGACTAGCCGCAGGAGATAGTGATCCGTCCATGACAAGGGTAGGGTAAACAAAGAACCCCCCCCAGGTCACTGCACCACTGTCCCGAGACAAAAACAAGGTCGAGCGTGTTCCCCCCCTCATGGGTGGGCCCATGAATTACGTGAGTCAGGTCCATGGCTGCCATGGATGCCATGAACTTCTGGCCCAAACCCGACGCCCACCCCCAGAGAGGGCAGGTTAAAGTCCCCCAGAACTATAAGCCTGGGGAGCTCCACCGCCACCCCCGAGAGGACATCGAGCAGACCAGGAAGGGCCATCGCCACGCAGCTGGGGGACAGGTACGTCAGCAACAAACCCAACTGACCTCCTGGGCCCAATCTCATGAGGAGAGTCTCACACCTGCCTATCTCAGGGACAGTGGCCTCCCTTGGAAACAGAGTCTCTCTAACAACTATGGCTAACCCTCCACCCCTTCCCTGGGCTCAAGACCGGTACAGCACACGGAAACCTGGTGGGCATAGATCACACAGTGGGACACCTCCCTCCAGCCCCAACCAGGTTTCTGTAATGCATGCCAGATCTGCCTCCTCCTCCTCAATAAGCTTGTGGAAGGATGACTTATTAGCAATGGACCTGGCATTCACGTACATCAGTCTAAGCCCAGGGACCACACCTCCCAAGATCCCAGGGGAGCAGGCAGAAACTTGGGGGTCAGAGAGTGCCACTACTTGTAAACAGTGGGGGTGTGCTCCCATGACATGATTTGGCCCCCTGTCTCATCCCCCCCTGCCAAAACCAATTGCCCTAGGGATTGCCAACCCCACCCTGACCCCCGCAGACCCCAAGACCCCAGCCCCCAGCCCCCCCATACTGGGACCCATTGCCAGCCTGGAAGAACAGTTTTGACCCGAACCTTATTTACCCTCCCCCCTCCCTAACCCGTTAAGACAACGAATTAAAAAATTTAAAAGTTTTCCCTTCGTACCCGATCTAAAATTTAACCCCTTAGTCACGCCATGCCACCTCTTGGGATCCCAAGATCCATCATAGAAGTAGGCTCTTGATAACCCAGGGGGCCACTCCAAAGACACGGGAACAGTCTGGAGGGCCCATAACGCCACCAGAGAATAAGCAGGCATGGCATATCCTGTATCAGGGTGGACCGGTGGAAAAAACTATCGGCAAGATGGTACCAGTTGCAAGAATGACAAATATGCAATGAAAAAGCCAGGCAATGGTAACCAGAGTACCCCACAATCAGCAGCTCTCTCACAGCTGCTGGGACCAAGGTCAAAATGGCCCAGCCACTGCTCTCCCACCACAGTGGCTTGAGGCTGAGCACTGGAAAAAACCATAGACAACCCCCCCGCCCTCTCACTACAAGGGAGTTGAGTCCACCCATTGCCCTCTCACTGCAATGGGGGACAGCCGGGCCGAAGAGAAAGGGGTACAGATCAAACCTAGGTAACTGACAAAGATGACTGGGCACCATCCAGTGTGCCCCGGAAGAGTCAAAGAAAACATAAGGAAACAGCGGCCAAGGATGAAACATGAGAGTAACAGAAGTGGGGCAGCCAGGTCCAGAAAAAAGGAGTCCAGTGATGGCACACTGTTCGAATTCCGGCCAGGGCCCCAGGTCCAGAGTCATGGTGCCAACCCACCCTGGGGGCCACTCCTCCGATGTTGATTTAACCACCGCCCCCCGCCAGGGTAGCGCCAACTCAACCGACCCAGGCCCTAACTGCCAGTGCCACCACTCTGGGCTCTCCAGGCCCCTAGGCCTATGCCCCCCAATGCTGTCTTCGCCGGGCCTCTTCCTCCCGGAACTCTCACTTCTGGGGAGGGAAAAGGGAGGGCAGCAATGTTGAGGGTGGCACAAAGGTCCAAAACCCCCAATAGAATCGCTGCCCCCACCAATGATGTCCAGGCCCGACTTACTGATGAAAACACAGGCATCTCCAGACCAGCAAGGTCGCCAGGGCACCAAGCCATCAAAGGCGGCACCCCTGAGGGCCAAGGGACGTCAGAGTGCCCGGTAAATAGCAGAGGGGGACCCCACAGGACCAATAATACCGCTGCCATCATCGTCACTACCACCGTGCTGCAGCCGCCACCGCCACCATTATTAAAAAAAACCCACTCTAAACTCCATGTAGTCAGCTGCACCAGAACCACCCATGTGGTTCTGCTTCATCATTAAACCATCTTTCCAATCCGCCTCCATGTTTCCAGTGTCTTTCTCCCAGCTTGGAACTGAACTTGTTGGATATTTCTTCCAACAGTATTGGCATATAATTAAAAATAAAAAATATTTTAGAATAAGAAAAAAATGAAGTTTGCTTAAAAAATCAAAGCACCATCCCCTTGCATATTTGTAAAAATTAGGTATCACAAATGCACGCTGAGACTCGAGTGTTGCAGGAGACAGGGTATAAAACATTAGTCTGGAAATTATTCTCTTGCCATTAAAAGGGTAACAAAGCTGATCGTTGGCCAATGAGGGCAACTGAAGATGATTAATGAGAAAAGAGAAACGAAACAGGGAGGTTCCTTTAAGGCCCTCTCATTATTCTTAGAAAATAAGCCATCAAGTGTTGCTGCTGCCACAGCCTTCAGGTGCACAAAGTGTCATTTAGTTATTTTTTTTTAAACAAGTTTTATTCAATTTTTAACGGTTCAAATAAGGCTCTTTTCAGTAGACAGCATATTCCCGGGTCATCACTTTTACATGCAAATATGACAATAGTTCTATATTCATTTTTGACATTTAACTTCCTATTTTATCCCATTTTTACTTCCATTCTGTTTTTTGGCAAACAAAGGGCCAAACAAATTAATCCTAGTCTCAAATCTTAATCTCAATCTGTATAACCCCCATTTCATTTCAAATTAGTTGTAAATATTTTTAAATATTTATATATCTTAAAAATAACAATATGTTTGCCCATCATATAGAAAATAAAGTTTGTCCATATCTATCCTTTAACTATCTTCACATTGTTAATACTCTTTTATCATTTACATATTTCTTTTATCTGTCAGATTTGCCCTTTCATCACATATTCTCTCCATAATTCTAAATCAATACAAGCTTTAACACAAAAAAGAATAAAAAGAAAACCTAGACTTGCCTCCCCTTTACTTCTTTGAAAGTGACACCTCAGTGGTTAACATATTAACATAGTAATAATCATTCCCTTTAAAGCAAAAGATAGAATAAAAGAAAAAGAGAAAAGAAAAGCTACATAACATTATATCTCTTTTCAATCAGGTTCTGCAACACATATCCCCCCTAAAATTTGTTTATAGTTCCAAAATAATAGTAAAAAATAACTAACCTTGGTTACTGACAAATCTGGTTTTTAAACATCTTCAAAAATCGTTTCAGTTAATTCAATTTATCTAATCAACATTTACCTTTCTTTTATAAATAAAAAATAAAGTGTAACCTTCATCTAATAAAATTGTCAGTAACCCCTCTATTGTTTTACATTTTTATGATTACAATATATTCTTATTACCCCTCTTCTCCATGCAGAACTCCCCTTCTTAATACATTAACCATTATCTCTATGTAAACGAGTTTCTTTCTTCATTATATAATTCCTGTATTTCTATCTTCTGCTCTTGTTTCTTGTTCCTCTCCTCCCTTTTATCCTGCTATATCCTTCTCCATCCAATTTGAATCCCCTCTCTCTTTGCCTTTCTGCTCCCTTTTCTTCTGGACCTTTCTAGCATGCCTAATTTCATAAATGTTCCCCTTTTAATTACTTTCTTAGGTTTTTTTTTTAACCACCCTTCCTTTCCCTTTTATTTGTATTAATCTTTGTGTTAATTGTCTCTTTAAAATGGCTTTCCCTTGTGCTGGCTCCTCCCTTTCCAAGATTCCTTCTTCTTGTTCTTTGTTCGCCATTTCCATGCCCATGTCTTCTGCAACGAGCCAAATTAGTTCAGTCACTTCCTGTAGCATTTCTTTCATACTTTTAAATTCCATTTTAATTCCTTGGATGGCCACCAAAGTTTTTATTTTCCTTATTTCTTCCTCTTTAAATTTTCTAAGATCTTAGCCCAAGTCCAGAGTCTATATCAATATCACCAACTAATCCAGCAGTCTGTCTTTTATTTTAATTCAAACTTTCACCTTCTATGGATCTTGCTTTTTTGTTTCAGTGTCTCTTTAAAATTGTAACAACTCCAATTCACAAAGGAACAAGATATTTTTCTTCTTCTTTAAATTCCAATTTTTATCCACAGAGTGGCACTTTCTGTTACACGAAATCTTCCCCCTTTCCTTTTATTTTAATATTCAGGATTTTTCAAGCCCCAAACTTAAGTTCTTACGCCGGCTTCTTCCTTTCCCGGTTCGAAGCCGCTTATAGCTGTCAAAGATATTTTACTTATTATTTTTTCCTTCACTTGACACTGCGCCGCTTCTTCTTCTTTTTAAAACTCATCTTTATCTTAATCCCGGGGTGCCTTTGTTGATCTTACCATCCGATACTCCTGGTTCCTCTGCTGTCAACTTCTTTCTTTCCTCCTGCACCGATCTTAGTCCAGTTGAGACCTTCTCTTCGAGGTGGCCATATTGACCACCCCTTCTTGTCGTCTTCGGAGGGAAAAGACCAGACCCAAAAGGGGGGAGATGCGGCTCCCCTCACTCTGGCTGGCAGCTTTCCCTTTCTCCACCGCCCCTCTGAGGCAGCTTCAGCCACGAGCTGTAAGGATCGGAGCTCTCCAACGCAAGAGCAAGGCTGCGGTCGCAGACAATCGCAAACCGCTGCCCGTTAGTGAGAAGGCTCAACCCGGAAGTCCTGTGTCATTTAGTTATTAATGGCCTATTAACTGTAAAAGGTTGTACTTCCCCTTCCTAATCTTCAGCTGCTGAGACTACACAGAACTTTCCTGAAAGCCAGCTTTACCCATAACAAGCCCATATGGAGTACATCTACCTTCTTGACATAGCAATCTCTGCATTTTATTTTAGGGTAGCTAAGACCTGTGGGGTTTGTATCTCACCTTTATGTTAATACTTCAGAAACGCCATCCCAGCACTTAAATTGATGTTATCTGAGACAGAAGTTCAAGAAGGGCAGCCATTGAGGAGGGGAAAAGCAGAGACAGGGTTTGGAAATTTAACAAAATTCAGCTTGATAGCCTCTGAAGTTTAAGAACCAAAGGACTCCATTCTCAAGGCCATATAATCGAAAAGGCCTTCCTGGTGCCTCCAAAAATGAGAATCCATCACAAATGAAATAGGTGGACAGGATTTTGTGTACATCCCAGGTGTTTTTGTGTGTAGGTTGGCATTCTAATCCATTGATGTTTTTAAAGGGATTTTTTAAAAAAAATCTGTAAAAACTTAGCAAATGTTTTCTAATTAAAGGGGCTTTGTATCTAATTTTCCTTCAATTTAAGTGTGATAAAAATGTGGTTATTAGCATAACAGATTAACAGAGTTGGAAGGGAGCTTGTAGGTTATCTAGTCCAGCGGTCACCCACCGGTGGGCTGTGGCCCACTGGTGGGCCATGAGAAAATTTTGGTGGGCCGCAGAGAAATCTCACCCCCAAAGTACCCTCCCCCAAGCAATAAATCCAGGCTGTGCAGAAACACAAGGCTATGCCGCCCACATGGCCCACGGGAACCCTCCCCACACACTCACTCCTTACCTGGCAAACTTGCCTGCTAAATTGCTATTTTTCCTTTTTCCGACCATCATCTGTTCTGCTGTGCTGGGAGATTTAGCTAGGAAGAAGGAAATGGTTGGATTTCTTGCTTTCTAGCTAGTCTTTAGATCTTCTGATCTGCTTTTAAGCACAGCCGAACCTCCCTCAGGACTGAAGGTTCTATTATTCAGTGCAGACTCACGGCAAGCAAATTTGAGACACTGAGCTAGTCGATGGCAAATAGATAGATCACTGAATGATTCTGTGAGCAACTCAATCTGCCTGCCTGCTTTGCCTGATTTTGGGTAAAAGTTGCTCTTTTTTTATAAAAAATTCAATATTTACATACATGGCGTGTTGTGAGTTAATTTTGTGAGTTTGCGTGCTAGCAAATTTTATGAGTTTGCTTGCAAGCAAATTTCATGTGACAGACTGAGCTAGCCAATGGCAGATAGATAGATCTCTGAATGAATCTGTGATTCTGTGAGCAACTCAATCTACCTGCCTGCTTTGCCTGATTTTGGGTAAAAGTTGCTCTTTTTTATAAAAAAAATTCAATATTTATATACATATTTATAATATTTACATACAAGCCATGCCCAGCCAGTCACATGACCACCAAGCCACACCCACAAATTAGGCCACGCCCAAGAACCGGTTAGTGGTCCCTGGGATTTAAAATTATGAGTTTGGTGGTCCCTGAGGTCCAAAAGGTTGGCGACCCCTAATCTAGTCCAACCCACACCCCAAGCAGACCTTACACCATTTTTGACAGATGGCAGTCCAGTCTCCTCTTGAAAGTTTCCAGTGATGAAGCTCCCACAACTTCCAAAGGCAAGCTGTTCCATTGGTTGATTGTTCTCACTGTCAGAAAATTCCTCCTTATTTCCAGGTTGAATCTCTCTTTGTTCAGTTTCCATTCCATTATTCCTTGTCTGGCCTTCAGGTGCTTTGGAAAATAGCTTGACCTCCTCCTCCTCTCTATGGCAGCCCCTAAAATACTGGAACACTTCTATCATGTCTCTCCTGGTCCTTCTCTTCACTAGATAACCTTGCCCAGTTCCTGCAACTGTTCATCATATTCTCGGGCTTCAAAGGTCCCGCCGACCAGTCCCCTAATCATCTTGGTTGCTCTTCTCTGCACTCTTTCTAGAGTCTCAACATCTTTTTTATAGTGTGACCAAAACTGGATGCAGTACTCTAGGTGTTGTCTTACTAAAGCTTTATAGAGTGGTATTAGTACCTCCCTTGATCTTGATTGTATCCCTCTTTTAATGCAATTTAAAAAGCTGGCTTAGGAACTCTGGAGTTGAAGTCCACATGTCTTAAAGTTGCCAAGGTTGGAGACACTTGTTCTAGAGAATTGAACTATCCGTGGCTATATTTCCCTGCCATCACAGCATGCAACATCTCCAGCATTGCACAGAAACATCATATCTGTGTTTGAAATGGGGTTTATTCCAATCCCATGTGTATTCCAATCCCATGTGCAGATGACAGTGACCTAATTCAAAACCTTTAGTATGCAAACAGCTGCTCTTTTCCTGAGTTACCACCTATTTTCTTTCCCTTGAAAGGATCTTGGAAAACTTGTTGGAGAATTAAAAGTACAGAACTAGATTGGCTGGATAAAAAGCACATTATCAATGCATCTATAGTAAAGAGGATGTATTTAAAAATAGCCCAGGCAAAAATAGAGGGAAATCACAGACCTCACCCCTTTTGTAAATGCATTGATGTCACACTCATAGACGTAGAACTAGGACTTTGGTTGCATGGTTCTGGCCATCATCTTGAGATTTTGGGATCCTTTCGTCCACCTCCATCCCACCATATACAGATGGTCCTTGACTTACAACCATTTCTTTAACGACCTAGGTTACAATGGCACTGAAAATAATGACTTATGTGGCAACTTGAAAACAGGCATAGGAATGTTTTACGAGTTGACATTCAGCTCCCCTCACTTCTTGAAGGTGACCTATACAAAATAAAAAACAAATTGAATGCAGGTATAGAATTTAGGGTTGCGACCCCCCCCCAGGCTTGGTTGGATTTTCTGCATGGAATCTTGCTATAAGGCGATCAACCTGGACGTTCCTACTCTTTACCCAAGATGGGTCTGATAAGAGGTAGCCCTTCCACTTGATTAAATTTGGAGTTGTCTCCTGTGCCACCTCGAATCAAGGATTCGCTGCACTTCATAATGGGTTTGGCCTCCTATGACCATGGGGTCTGGGGGCTCATGAGGTACGGACCTCAGAGTTGATCCGACACGGGACCATTTTTCACACTTCTGACTATGGCAGCATCCCCACCATCATGTGATCAAAATTCAGACATTTTGTTGTAGTGCCCGAGGGTCATGTGATCCCCTTCTGCAACCTTCTGACAATGGGGAAGCCAGATTCATTTAACAACCATGTTACTAACTTAACAACTGCAGTGATTCACTTAACAACTGTGGCAAGAAAAGTCAAAACATGAGGCAAAATCCAATTAACAACTGTCTTGGTTAACAATGGAAATTTGGGATTCAATTGTGATTGTAAGTCTAGGAGTATCTGTAATGCATCTAATGCTCTTTCAAACTTTTCCAGGAAATCTGCAGGCATTGAAATAAGATACGCAGCTTCCTTGAAATTTTCATGGGGATGAAGGTATCCAAGGTCATCTTAGAACCAGAAGAATCAGGGGTCATAGGAAACTTTCCCACTTCCTCTTAATATCTTCCCACTGGAGGAAATTGGAGCATCCAATCTTGGCAAATTGAAGACCTGAGGACTTCAAATCCTAGAATTCCCCAGCTAGCCATGTTGGGAAATTCTGGGAGTTGAAGTCTACAGTTCTTAAAGTTGCCAAGGTTGGACACCCTTGAGTAAATGAATAGATGAGAAGCCAAAAATAAATGAATACATGAGAAGCCATGATGCAGATCCATAAAGAGATGATGGTATAAGGAAAGGAAAGGGAACCTGTCCACCAGAGGTGGTATTCAGCAGGTTCTGACCAGTTCTGGAGAAGTGGTAGCAGAAATTTTGAATAGTTCAGAGAACCGGCAAATACCACCTCTGACTGGAGATTTTACAGTATCCTTCCCCTGCCATGCCCACCAAGCCACGCCCACAGAACCAGTAGTAAACAAATTTAAATCCCACCACTGCTGTCCACCTTATAAATGACATGAGCTAAAACGTCAGGTAACACCCAGGAGAATTTCTCCAAAATTCTCTTCCGCTTTGAAAGAATGTCAAACAAACTTTTTTCCCCAGAGGGAATAAAAATTGGTAGGAAGAATGCAAGAGAATTTCTCTGCCTGGCATTCAGCCAATTAGCTGATCAGTTTCATCTGCATGCTAAACACATGGTTCATCTTTCCTGGAACGCGAATCTTCTCTTACACATGTGATGGAAATCAGCCATCGCTAAGCCACCTGGGAATATATCCCAAACATAATGGTCTTGATGTGTAGAAGTTAAATATTTTCAAAACACTTATTTTTGGAAGCGACAAATATTTCTCGTCTGCCTGCATAAGATTTATCATAATTAATAAGGGGGGGGGAGGGAAGATTCACAATAATAGACCAGGTGTATAATGAGTAAACAGGAAATGAGAAACCCCGCAAAAGCTAACATTTCACACTGTTCCTTTGCTTCTTTTCAATCTCCTCCTAATTGTTGAGTAATTAATAACTTCTTGCTTGGAAGCATTTTCTTCTCCACCCCAGGAAAAGCCACTACAGTTCTTGGCAAGAAGCCCTTGCATTTAGTTTAGGCTTTTATTTTGAAGCGAATATGTTTATTGGGATGCAAAAAAAAAAACATGTCAGGAGATTTTGATTCCACCACAGCCAAGAGTCGAGCTTTTCAGAGGAATTGTTGCACGGCAGAGGCAAGTGGAGTACAGTTAGTCCTCGACTTATGACCATAATTGAACCAGAAGAATCAAGGCTCTTACGGCCATAAGTCAATGATGGTTATGAAGTGGATCACTGTGCAACCGCAATTGATTTTATAACTTTTTTTTTCAGTGCTTGGTATGCAAAGGGCGCAGTCGTTCAGTGAAAACAGCAGTCATCTAGTCCAGCAGTTCTCAACTTTTTCTTTACTATTATTATTATTATTATTATTAGTAGTAGTAGTAGTAGTAGTAGTAGTAGTTATTGTTGTTGTTGTTGTTGTTGTTATTATTATTATTATTATTATTATTATTATTATTATTATTTATTGGACTTGTATGCCGCCCCATCTCCGAAGACTCGGGGCGGCTCACAGCTAAAAACATACATTCATAATAAATAAATAGTTAAAAAAAGAATTAAACCGAAACAAGCCCAATATCAATATTAAAATTAAATAAAAAACCACCACCCCCCTGAGAAGGTTATCACAGCCCAGCTTGGTCGAATAACCAGGTCTTCAGGTCTTCAGGTTACTATGACCCCTTTAAATAACTTGGGGGCCACGGACCCCCAAGACTTAACAACAAACTCTTTTTCTTCAATGGGTGTTGGGGTTTTTTTTGCCATAAACCTCAGTAAACCTCAGAAACTGGCAAAAACCACTGAAAATCATGATCACGTGACTATGGGACACTTGCAAATGCCATAAATGTGAGCCAGAGCTCAAGTACTCAAAATGTTACTGGGTGACCATGGAGAGGCATGTGTGGCCATCAGAACTCCATAAATGGGTCATAAGTAGCTCTGCAGAGGCCCTTCCAAAGGTGCTTTTTTCAAGAGGCAACTGGACTTTCTGGTTTTTCTTTGAAGACGTTTTGCTTCTCATCCAAGGAATGCAAATGTCCAGCTGTCTGCAAGGAGTATAAATCTTTCCATTCCCCACCATCCAGTCAGAGCTGAAGAAGCTTCTTGGATGACACCATTTTTTTCTGCAAATATTCTATATTCACTGTAACTTATTTCCTTTTCTTTTGTGTTCATTTTTTCCCTCATGATCCATCCTTGGTCCTATCAGATAAGGATCTGTCCCATATTTAGGACCTCTCACCATCCTTGTATCCTTGCCCAATTCTATCAACCTTTCCCTATAAACAACTGAATCAATAATGCTTTTAGTTTTATATTCATTCTTTTGCCTTGTACACATAAGAATAGAAATATACTTAAACTTGGCATTTGAAACAGACGATTAGACACACACACACACACACACATACATATTCATTTAACCATTTCATTTGTTAAGACATTTCCATTTATTCCTCTTACACTCCAAGTAGCAATTTTCCATACACTATTATCATCACCAGATGGACACAAAGATATTGACCCCTGCCACTGATCATGGCTTTGGTTAAGCAAGACTTTAGCTTAACGCTTTTCAATAAGATGAAGGGTGGACTAGATCAGTGGTTCTCACTCAGTGGTCTGCAGAACCCTGGAGGGCTGCAATATCATCTCAGGAGTTCTACGAAGGCTTGAAGAAATGCTATGATTTAAATCCTGAGTTAAGTCTTGGGGATCCATGGCTCCCAAGTTATTTAAAGGTGTCATAGTAAAGAAAAAGTTGAGAAGTGTTGGACTAAATTACCAGACTTTTTTTTTTAAATTCATATTTATATGCCGCCCTTCTCCGGAGACTCAGGGAGGCTTACAATTTTTTGGAGCACAATCCAATGCGCTCAGCAATAGCCTTCATTCCATTGTATATGCCTGCTTATTACTAGGACTTTTTTGCCCCCCCCCCCCCGAGGCATTTTTACAAAGACTTCATATCTATGACTTAATTATGGTATTAGTTTGGACTAGAATGAAAACAAATGCAACAAAGCTTAGTTTGTGTGCTACAAGCACGCTCACATTGTTCTGTGAAAGCCAGGACTCTACTTTAGAAAGTATTGTCAGCCACAGATCCATCTTGATTCAGATTTGGGGCTGCCACAAGGGAGGGTCGGTAGCTGTGGCAACGGGAGAATAGTGAGAAGGGAGGATGACCACAACAACCTTCTTTCACCGGAACTCAAGGTCGAGTCACTGGAGTTTGGAGGGGAGTGACTGGACTTGGTGGGAGTTCAGAATTGAGGTGGATTGGAGAGTGTGACTTGAGGATCATCAGTAAGGGCACTGTGTGTGAGTAGCAGGGGAAAATGCGGGAATTCAGATTCGGGTTTTCCCTAGATGTGCCAATATGACTTCTCTAATAAATTCTTACTTGGATGGACTTTGTCTCTGAGGGCTGAATTGGGATGGAGAGTTTGGCTGGAGTACTGACAAGTACCTTGTAAGCCAACATACTGTTGCCTGCGCTAGTCTTTGTTTGTTTATTGTATCTCACCTTTATTATTTTTACAAACAATTCAAGGTAGTGAACACATCTAATGCTCCTTCCTCCTCCTGTTTTCCCCACAACAATTCTGTGAGATGGGTTGGGCTAAGAGAGAGGGTGGCAAGCCCAAAGTCATCCAGGCTTTCATGACTAAGGCGGAGCTTGAACTCATGCTCTCCTGCTTTCTAGCCTGGTGCCTTAACCACTACACCAAACTGTTGATACAGATAAAGGAAGAAGTTGTTTTTCTTACTGAAAGAAACAAAACCTGTTTCTGAAAGAAACAAATATCTGATTCTTGCACCCCATAAAACTTTGAATTGTTTAACAATGGATTGTTAACTAAACTCACAGTTGACTGAATTTTCAAAATATTCTAAGCCAAAATCAAACAAACCACACTTTGGTTTAACACAGCAACATCTAATGTCAACATTAATTCTGCTTTTTCCATGCTGAGATCTTCATTGTGAAACAATCTGCTGCCTGAATTGAAGTAAGTCTTTTCGGTATTATTCTTTAGGGAGGCACTTATCATCTCTCTTTGAGATGAGCCTTTTCCTGTTTTATGACTTTAGGTTAATGATTTTTTAATGTTTACATATATGGCTCCCCCATTTGTATTCTAAGGCATCTTTTAGTTATGGGTTTTAAAGCTCACTAACAAAAGATGCCTAATAATGGCATGTATTATTATATAAAAATATAGCAATCTAGGAGTTATAAAAACAAAACAAGACCAAGCCATTAACTCAAGTGTCTATCTCTATGAGCACTCAATGTCATGTTGGTATTTGTGTGCCATTAATTGCTTGGAAGTTCATTACACTTCAGAAAAAGGTTATTTTAGATGCTGAAAAGCTGCAGAGAAGAATAGTCAGAATGATCCATGAGTTGGAACAATATTTTGGTGATCACTTAGGACAAGGCTGTCAAACTTGATTTCATTGAGGGCCGCATCAGGGTTGTGTTTGACCTTGGGGGACTGGAGGGCATGGCCAGGATGGGCATGGCCAGCTCAATGTCACTCATCGAGACTCTATTTTGAGCTGCAACGGCCTCCTGTAGCCCTCTACCAGTGAAAATGGAGCCTGGGAAGGAGGCAGTCACAGCCAAAAACAGTGTCCAGGAGGGCTGTGTGCAGCCTCCCCAAGCTCCGTTTTCACTGGCAGAGGGCTTCAGGAGGCTGTTGCAACCAAACATGGAGCCCGGGAAGGCTGCATGCTGCCTCCCCAAGTTCTGTTTTCATTGGCAGAGGACTGCAGGATGCCATTGCAGCCAAAAACAGAGCCCAGGAGGGTTGCACGCAGCCCTCCCTGAGCTCTGTTTTCACTGGCAGAGCCACTGCGGGCCAGTCCTTCACTGTTTCTAGGGTGGACCCGTGGGCCAGATCTAAGCATCCTGCAGGGTGGATCCGGCCTGCGGGCCTTAAATATGACACCCGTGACTTAGGACATTTAGAGCATATGGTGGGGGGGGGGAACCCAAGTAGGAGGAGGACATGAGTGAAGTGCACGGATATATGGTATGCTATGGAGTAATTTTGCTCCTTTTTTGAATACACTGAAACCTGGGGACAGCCAACAAAGCTGATCACTGGGACAAAAGTGCTTTTTCAAGAGCCAACTGGGCTTTCTTTGTTTTTCCTTGAAGATGTTTTGTTTCTCATCCAAGAAGCTTCTTCAGTTCTGCATAGCAAAGTGTCTATGGAGATTCTCAGTCATCCAGGTCATGGTTTGTCCTAGATGGGGACAACCCTGAGGGGGAGGGGTACGACACCACTTATCTCCTTTTACAACACAGTCCTTTCAACAGTTCCAAGAAGTGCACCCATTTGCACTCTTCAGGTGACCCTGAGGACACAGATAATCCTCCAAGTCACCTCAAGCACTCTTAAGAGAGAGACAGCTAATGATGAGATGACTGCAAGGGATATACATCCTTCCATTCTCCACCATTCAGTCAGAACTGAAGAAGCTTCTTGGGTGAGAAGTGAAATGTCTTCAAGGGAAAACAAAGGAAGTCCAGTTGCCTCTTGAAAAACCACCCTTGGGATAACCATGACCTGGATGACTGAGATTCTCCATAGTCACTGATCACTAGGACATTCATAGATAGGCCCAAAAATGTACTTCCTTCCACAGATGTGGCACATATGGAGGGAAAGTGTTGCAGTGGGTACATTTTATGACTAGATATTTATTTATTTATTTATTTATTTATTTATTTATTTATTTATTTGGACTTGTATGCTGCCCTATCTCCCGAAGGACTCAGGGCGGCTCACATCATAAAAACACACAATACAAAAGTTTAAAATTATTTAAAAGTTATTAAACCCAAGCCAAACAATGTATAAAACCCACAAAAGACACTAACATTTAAAACAACTAAAAGCCACCCCCCCCTCAGTCCAGGCCAGCTTGTTCGAATAGCCACATCTTCAGGGTGCAGCAGAAGGAGCGGAGGTCAGGGGCCAATCGCAGCTCCAGGGGCAGCTGATTCCACAGGGTGGGCGGTCCCACAGAGAAGGCCCTACCCCTGGGGGTCACCAGCCGACATTGTCTGGCCAACGGCACCCCAAGGAAGCCCTGTTTGTGGGAGCGCACAGGGCTATTGGACGCTGGCAAGAGATGTTCCCGCAAGTACCCCCGCCCCAAGCCATGTAGGGCTTTATAGGTAAGTACCAGCACCTTGAATCTCACATAGATATGACTATTTGTCTGTAGAGATTCTCAGACATCCAGGTCATGGTTATCTCATTTTTCAGGAGACAACTGGACTTCCTTGTTTTTCTTTTGAAGACGTTTCGCTTCTCATCCAAGAAGCTTCTTCAGCTCTGACAGGATAGTGGGGAATGGAAGGATTTATATGCCTTGCAGACAGGGGCTTCAACAACCCTTTTAGAGGGCTGTTGAAGCACCTCCAAGTGCTGAAGAAGCTTCAGAGCTGTCAGAGCTGAAGATGAGAAGAGAAATGTCTTCAAAGGAAAAAACAAGAAAGTCCAGTCGCCTCCTGAAAAAAGCACATTTGGGATATGACTATTAATTCACACGCTGTTGTCTGCCATTGCAGAGTCAGGACAAATAATGGCTTCCAGTTAAGGGAAAGCAAAAATATTCTTCCCAACAGAGCAGCTGGGCAATGGGATTCCCAAAAGAACCATTTACCAAAAGAAGTGGCAAATTTCCCATTCCAGAGTTTTAAGCAGAGGCTGGACTGTGTGCCATCTGCAGAGATGTTTTAATATGGAGTCCCATTATTGAATAGGGAATTAGTTAATATCCTTAATTGACCCTTCCAAACCTCCAGGGTGCTGATCCTTCTATCTAGCAGAGCCAAAGGTAGATTCTAATGATTGCCAATAATTAAGGAGGAAGAATAGTTGCCGATTACCCATTTATCCTCTGCGTGGGCTTTCCAGGGGCATCTGATTGGTATAAAAGTATGGGTGTGATCGTTTTTTGGCCTGATCTCTAGCACAACACTTGTGATCTGTGTTGGCTTCCCTCCCAGAGGAAATAATATTTTCACACAGTTCAGCTGTGGCGACTGTTTGAATGAGCCACTGCTCAGAGGCAAACAAACCTCTGCTTTGCTAATCAAACAGGAATACCAAGGGGGTACAAGACAGAATTTTTGGCTGACTCTGTTTTGTTGGCTTCTGAACTGATTTTACACTGTTAGGATATGGGGAAATCAATTTACAACCAAAGACTGAAGGGAAAAAAAGGAGAGCCAAATGTACAACAAATGGTAACCCAGTCTTTAAATGATTTATAGATGTGATATTAGAAGTCTGTCTCAAGATAGCAAATCAAAACAGAGTGTGCTTTCTTTCCCAGGGCAACACAAGATCTTGCTTTGAATATATCTTCACAATAGTCATGCATTGGGTGATATTGCCTTTTTTTCCCCATATACACCAACAGAGATATTCAAATGCATGAAGCTCCAATGTCTTCTTTTGCTTGGTCTCTTTATATTTTTTTTTGAGAAAAGAACTCCACTCCTTCACTCACAATAGAATTCCCTATGCCTCCAGGCTTGAAATTTTGGGCCTGGACAATCTAGAACTGTGCCACCTGCGGTCTGTTCTAAGCATAGTTCACAAAATTGTCTGCTATAAAATCGTGCCTGTCAATGACTTCTTTAGCCTCAATCACAATGATACATGGGCAAACAACTGATACAAACTCACAGTAAACCGCTTCAAACTCGACTGCAGAAAATACGACTTCAGCAACAGAGTGGTCAACGCCTGGAATGCCCTACCCGACTGTTGTTACAGCCTCAACCCCTCACAGCTTCAACCTCGAACTGTCTACCGTGGACTCACCCCATTCCTAAGAGGCCTTAAAGGGGCATGCATAAGCACACCAGTGTGCCTACCATCCCTGTCTTACTGGCCCCATTTATCTTGTACATGCCTGACAAATGAATGAATGAATGAATGAATGAATGAATGAATGAATGAATGAATGAATGAATGAATAAATATTCATAAGACCAGGGTTTCCCAACTTGAAGACATGGCTGACTGGGGAATTCTGGGAGTTGAAGTCCACACGTCTTAAAGTTGCCAAGTTTGGGAAACCCGTATCAGGTATTTCCAGTTTTCCCAAATGAACCTTAGTTGAAGAATCCTAGGGGAATTGAGACCTTTCCACCACCCCCTTTCTCTTTCTGCATCTCCAGATGCTCCAGCATGTTCTCAGCGATGCAATGTTGTGTGATCAAGCTTTCCAGCTTCATCTTTCCATAGAAGTGCTGTTCATGGTAGATATTCCATTATCTCCCACAGATCAGTGGGATGAAAACCAGATCCCTTCCCTGCCATTTGAGATGGCACTTTCCTGAGTACAAGAAAGATGACATAAAGCTCAGTGGGAAAGTGCAGGGAACTGGTAATGGATGAGCCTCTCAGATGACAGGAGTTACCATCTGCATTCTGGGCCAGTGACGCCATTAGCTCTTTTACTGACCTAATTAAGTTTATTGCATGAACCTAGTCAGTAAATGGGATGTAACTGTAATGCTTCTGCTGGAGTGATTTTAGACATAGAGAGGTCTTCACTGAGGGCAAATATGAGCATTTTTCTAAGAGCTGAAAAATGAAGCAGAATCATTCCTAAGGCTCACTTGTAGACCCCTCATGTTATGTGCTTTATATATGAAGCTGACAATTGCAGCTAATCTTCTGCAGGGGTTTTTGGATGCCTACTTCAAGTAGCTGAGTTCATACAACCTTTTATACCCGGGTTATCAAAACACAATTACTGTCAAACTCAAGCAACCAGAGCCACTCATAAATACCTAAAGCAAGCAACTTTATTGTTGTCTACCTTTATTGTTGTCTAGAATACAGGAATCTCTCCAGATTGCTAGCCTTCTCCTGGGAACGATCAGATAAAATCTCACACATCTTGGGGGAGGTCAGGCTTATGAATCTTGTGGCTGCACAATGACTCTAAGCTAAGCCCTTGCTTGATTCCCCCCTACAAGCCTAGCTGGCAATTTCCCAACAATTACGGTGTTCCCATACCAGGCAGTGCCAAGACAAATAAATTATACTGCAGCCTGATAGGTGGATGTGTTTGGAGGTTTTGTGATTTTACCGACACCTGATGACACAGTGGTTAAAGTGCAGTACTGCAGGTGAACTCTGTCCACAGCCTGGAGTTCAATCCTGACTGGCTCAAGATTGACCCAGCTTTCCATCCATCTGAGGTCGGTAAAATGAAGACTCAGATTGTTAGGGGCAATATGCAAAATATTGTAAGCCACCCAGAGAGTGCTGTAAAAGTGCTATGGGGTAGTACATAAGACTAAAATGCTAATGCTACTGACCCTTGATATCATTTTATGTAGCTTTGAGAGATAATGGAATCTCTGCAATGAACAGAACTCCTTCTATGGAAAGATGAAGTTGAGAAGAAACATTCAAAGGGGCAAGCTCACACCTGCATAGTGGTAGTCCTCAATTTACAACCAATCACTTAGCAGCCGTTCAAAGTTGTAACTTACCCAAAACTGGATTCAAATTTCCAATGGTTCCTCCTCTCCCATAGTCATGTGATCATATTTTGGGCACTTGGCAGCTGGCCTGCATTTATGGGCATGTGACCATGGTTTGCAAAGGGTTTTTTTTTTGCTGGAAGCTGGCATTTACTTGCAGTTTTTGGCAAATATATTGTGAACAATGGATTTGTTTAATGACCGTGGTATTTGCAATTCACTTTATGACCAGGGTGATTCCTTAACAGCTGCCAGAAAAAAATGTCGTAACAGTGGATCAGCCCCATGATGCCACTTAACAACTGGCATGACTTAATGACAATAACTCCAGGCTCAACTATGGCAATAAGTCAAGGACTACCTGTTCTGAATTGAAAGCAAGCAAGACAAATCGTGCCGGAGACATCCCATTTTCCAATAGAAAAGTATTTGCCAGGAGATGCTTTGAAACATGAGAAAGAAGGATAATTTATGTGGGAACTCAACTTAATTCCCTCCCTCCTTTCTAAATAACCTGGCAAAAAAAGGGCCTTTCAAATTCAGCCGTTCTGTTAAAAATCCATGAAGGCTCATGCCTGGAAACTATTCAAGTATTAAACCATTAAACAACCTGATGGGTCATGTTCAATCATGGGGATAAATAAAAATAAGATTTACCTGGCACTTTAGAGGTTGAAGGAAAAGTACTTGCTAACAGAGACTGACCTCTTTCAGATGCTTTTATCCAACCTATCTGGTAAAGAGCTGCATGCAATGGGAGCAAACCTATTAAAAATAAGTTTCTTGCATCATCTCGCTCCCACTGGAACCTCCCTTGATGCTTGACAGCCTAAGCGCTTCATCTGATTTTTATTTTTATTTTAAAAAAAATGAAAACAGAGATAAATGGTTAGGTTAATACCCTGCAGAGCGAAGTGCCAGCCTCCTGCATCATCGGTCTAAAAATGCCTCTGGGCCTGATATAGATCCCAAAGGCATCTTTAGAAATGGGTAAAAACTGGGAGGGGTGTGTGTGTCAACTGCAACATAGCGCGTACAAACAAAACAAAGCAAAGCCGATAAGCTAAGGAATATTTGGGAGGTTAGTAGCTACAGAAAAGGAACTAATTCAAAGAATTTAACACACTTGAGGCCAACTTTAAGGATACTGAAATGTTGAAGGTACTAGCAAGTTAAATCAAGTTTACAGTAAATGTCCAAATAATTAAAAACAGTGGTTATATATATATATATATATATATATATATATATATATATGTCAATCACCTTGACTAAGAAGATGGGAAAGCATTGAAGAGTGATTGGAAGGTACAGCTGGTCCAGAACAGAGTGGTGAGGACAATTTTGGAGGCCCCTATGGTGGCACACCACTGTTATGTGAGCTGCACTAGCTGCTGGTCTGCTTCCATGTGCAATTCAAGGTGTTGGTTACTATTTTAAAAGTATTTTATGGACCAGGATATCTTCAAAACCATCTTTCCCGAAAGGGCACCCACTCATGCTGGCAGAAGGAGCCCACTGCAGATCCCATCAGCCAAGAAATTTTGGTTGGTGGGATCCAGAATAACAGAATACAGAGTTGGAGGTCTTCTATTCCAATCCCCTGCTCAAACAGGCCTGTACTATACTAGACAAATGGTTGTCAAACCTCTAGAGATGGAGCATCCATACATTCAGGAGGCAAGCTGTTCCACTGATTAATTGTTCTCATTAACAGGAAATTTCTCCTAAATTCTAGGTTGGGTTTTTCTTTGATAAGCTTCCATTTGTTTTTGTTTTTAAATTACATTTATATGCCGCCCTTCTCCGAAGACTCAGGGCGGCTTACAGTTTTTTTGGGATACAATCCAATGCGCTCAGCAATAGCCTTCATTCCATTGTATATGCCTGCTTATTACTAAGCGGCATTTTTACAAAGTCAGCTTATTGCCCCCAACAATCTTGGGTCCTCAATTTACCTACCCCGAGAGGATGGAAGGCTGAGTCAACCTTGAGCCTGGTGGGATTCGAGCCTGCACTAATTGCAGGCAGCTGGAATTAAGTGCTAGGCATTTAACAGCCTGCACCACCAAGGCTCTTGTCTTGCCTTCAATTTTTGGGAAAATAGGTTGACACCCCCCCCCCCCCGGTCTCTGTGACAGTCCCTAAGTATTGGAAGACTCTTATCATGTCGCCCCTAGTTCTTCTCTTTCTTAGACTAGGCATACTCAGTTCCTACAGCTGTTTATTGTACAGTTTAGCCTCCAGTACCCATATCATCTTTGTTGCTGTTCTCTGAATTCTTTCTAGACTTATCATTATATGGCAGCTGAAATGGTGTCCTGAAGGAGAAGCTGTTGTCTGGAGATAGTTGGTGCACTAATAAAGAAAGCACCCCCATCTCTCCCTTTCAATGCATGTTTTAGTTTGTTTTAATTCTTGTTATTTTAATCATTTTTATGTTTATAATTGTAAAATGTTGTTATCTTGCTGTAAAAAAACCCCATGTTTTTCCTTATCACAGCTCAGTTGAGGGAAGGGAGGGAGAAAGGATGCATGGAGAGTTCTTAGCCGCTTCCAGGAAACCATCTGTGTATTTCCACCCCTTGACTTAACATTATGAATTTCATAAAATAATAAAGGTAGAAGGGAAATAACTTAGTCCAATTCCCTGCTTAGTATAGGATGCAAGACCATGCAGCCTCTCCCTGAAGACCTTTAAAAAGAAGCAGAATTCACTTCTTTATCCAAGATTTGATAGCTCATCCAGTCAGGAAGTTTCTCCTAATAGCCACCTGAACTTTTGTCCTTGAAAATTTTCCCCCTAGCTTCCAGTCTTGCCTCTGGGAAAAGAGAATAAGTCTTCCTCCTGTGTGATATTTGGAGGCTGTTATCATAGCTATTAAATATTTGGAGACGGCTATCATAGTTCTGTCCAGTCAACTACATTGCTAGAATAGAATAGAATAGAATAGAATAGAATAGAATAGAATAGAATAGAATAGAATTAGAGCAGAGTAGAGTAGAGTAGAGTAGAGTAGAGTAGAGTAGAGTAGAGTAGAGTAGAGTAGAGCAGGGCAGAGCAGAGCAGAGCAGAGTAATTTTTTATTGGCCAAGTGTGACTGGACATACAAGGAATTTATCTCTGGTGCATAAGCTCTCAGTGTACATACAACAGTGTATATACAACAAAGTAATATAATCATAAGATTCCAATAATAGAAGGTAATAGGAAAGATGAGAAGGATAATAGTAATACAGCCCCTACTATATGAGTAAATATCCTTAGATATAAGACAATGCTGTTATGTCTAAGGATAGGTAATTGTTTTTGCTTGTTCAGGGAATTGTTCTCTTGCATAGCTGACTGATTTCACTACAGTCCAGTTCTGAGACCACCCATGTATTCACCTGGTCACCTTACAGCATCACAAACTATAACTTGCCAGTTAGCTCATATAACCTGCAGTGGACCAACCAATTTTATCGGGAAGCTTGTGCAGGAATCTCTTTGTAGTTTCTCAAGTGTCTCTCAGATCAAAAGACACACATCGATTATATGTAGAGGTGCAAAGGCAAATACCACTGTGAAAACCACAGCATGACAAAGATAAACTTCCTTCACACTACATGTACAGTAAGAGATTACATAAATTAAATCATTCCTAGCCAATGGGCAGGGACTATAGATGAGAACCTGAGGAACAGAGGCATAGCATTACTCTAGTGTAGTATGTGATTCCAAAATGGGTGCCTCTCTCACACAGACACACTGGACTAAGTGGCAAAAACAAACCCTCTGCCTCCTATATTGGCCATAGTCTACAAATGAAGCATAGCACTTAAACACTATACAAATTGATTGCAACATGGATTTTACGGAATCTATCAAGGAGCCACAGAGATTGGTGGAAAATGTTAAGTGCCACAATTACAATAGACCCTATTTATTCCTTTTCACAAATTGCTTCCCTTTCATCCATCCTCTCTCCCTTTTCCAGTCTTAAAATTATGTTTAATCTTTAATTAATTTATTGAGCATTATCAGTAATTGAAGTGGAATCGGGGGATCCCCCCCAGATGAGGCAGGTGCCTTCTGACACACAGGCTTCACATCCTTGGGGAAGAGTAGTACCTGTAATCCCCAATATGTGATTCATGTCCCTGATCATTAGAGGAACCTAATTCTACAAGCACGTTTTATCTTATTCTGCAACATTTCTATTTGTCTGGATTCAGGATTGGATTCATTCATTGATCACCCCATCTTTAAGGAGGGTGATATATGGCTGTTTGTCACCATGTGCTTTCTACATCCTCCTACTTATTCAAACCCTCATTTATACAATCACAGGCTGGTTAATGCATTCTGATGCTGATAGTCTTCCATTGTTCTCTGCTTGTTTCAAGATTTAATTAATGCCTGGTTTCTCAGAGTTGGGTTGGTAGTTTGCTCCATGGTTGTCATTGTAATCTGAGTCAATTAGCAATTGATGTTCAATTGGGAGAATTAAAATGTGGAAACAGCAGCTCCCCTCATCATCTTTTACTTAGCAGAGATCACTAATGGATTTATAGGCAATGTGGCAAAGCATACAGTACAATACCGATAAAGGAGGGTATTTGCAGCTCAGTGTTAAAACGAGGGGGTCTTTGGTGCTCTCTGAGCTTGGATGTTTTCTTGCAGATGTTTCATTGCCCAAACTGGGCCTTGGTGGTGCAGGCTGTTAATAGCCTAGCACTTAGCTCCAGCTGCCTGTAATTATTGCAGGCTTGAATCCCACCAGGCTCAAGGTTGACTCAGCCTTCCATCCTCTCGGGGTAGGTAAACTGAGGACCCAAGATTGTTGGGGGCAATAAGCTGACTTTGTAAAAATGCCGCTTAGTAATAAGCAGGCATATACAATGGAATGAAGGCTATTGCTGAGTGCATTGGGTTGTATCCCAAAAACTGTAAGCCGCCCTGAGTCTCCGGAGAAGGGCGGGATATAAATATGAATAAAAATAAATAAAAAATAAAAAATAAAATAAACATCACTAGCATTGATGGTGTTACCTAATTTGGGAAATGAAACATCTTCAGGAAAACAATCAAGTTCAGAGAGCACCAAGGACTCCTCATTTCAACCCTGAGCTACAACTTCCATGCATTCTTGTCTTATATTTCCTTTCTCTCAGATTGTGTGTGCAGCATAAAACCAATTAATGCCAGTTCCTTTTTGCCATATTCCTGCTAAGTGGGAAAATAGAACACTTATATGCTGTAAAAAAATGGTGAAGTATTTATAGTGCCAGATATAATGAAAGGCACATAACACTAGCTACAATCACAACCATCAGAAGATTGCTTTTAGCACCTAATGCTTTTGCAGCAGTTTCTTGCTGCCTGTGAATAGCTGGAAAAATGTGAGACTTCCTTGTGTCTCGGAATGCCCCCAGGTGAAGCTACCCTACTGGGCATCAAAACCACAACAAAACCAAAGTATAGAATTCAAGCAGTGGGAAAAATAGAAATATCAAATGCAAGAGGGCTTCTCTCTCACCATTTTTTATATCAGGTGTAATCTTGGCCTGCTGACCCAAAGCTCTTTCTTTAAGGTAGTTTTTGGGCAACTGGATATAAGAAGAATTCGATAAAACCCATGTTTTGTTCTCCAATTCCTTTTTCTGTTTCAAAAGTGACATTTTTTACTGTTCAAAACGCTTTTTCCAATGACAGCTGGAAAGATGCTGAATATTTTAGGCGGAAATGCTACATTGCCTCAAGCCTTAACACATATTCTCTTAGTCTTTTCTTCTTCCCCTAATTTAAGCAATCGGAACCATTTTAGTCCCATCCTCTTTGAACTCTTCAGTAATGTGACTGACAGTCAATATATTTATTTTTTATATGTGTGACATCATTCTCAGGGCAAAGACCTTTTCATTTTTTAAATTCTTTTTGGGAAAACACACATGTAGAGTGGAATTCTTCTCAGTAAATTCATGGATTTGGTCCAAATCAGCTTCCCTAATTTGACACGAGGTAGTATCAAAATCTAGAAGATGCAGATATAGTGATATCCTGAATCAAAGTTTCACCCCAATACACAGACACAGACACATATGCACACACAAAGGACCAGATTTAGATCATGATGTTGCATTGGCTATCTGGTAGATGTTGATATCCTTAATACCTCTGATAATAATGATGATGTTTTTGCAGTTATGTTGGACTTAACCCTCAGCCTTCTAAATCAGCATGACCTTTGATAGTACTGGCTGCATTGAACTGAGATGATTTGAAGAGCCCACATTGGGAAAGCTGCTCAAAAATACTCTTTTCAACTTTTATGTGGGGTGTGTGTGTGTATGCGTGTGCCTGCTTGCCTGCCTGCCTTCAAGTCAATGTCAACTCCTGGATACTGCCTGGAAAAGTCCTTGCAGTTTTCTTGATAAGATTTCAGAAGTGGTTTGCCATTGCCTGCTTCCTAGGGCTGAAAGGAACCGACTGGCACAAGGTCACCCAGCTGGCTATGTAATGAGGATGGGATTAGAACTCATAGCCTCTTGGTTTCCAGCCTGATGCTATAACCACTACACTGAACTGGCTCTCACTTCCAACTCTCAAGGTATAGTAATGTAGTCTCTTTTGAAGCAAACTCTTGGTTATTTTAAGAATGTGTTGTAAAGTGCAAGTTGTTCAGCACCAAGGACAGCTCCCCTTGGCACTGTCTCAGGATTGTCATGCAGGGCTATGTATTTTTAGAATTTGAGAGATGGGAACTCTCTTTGGGAAGTTTTTTTCTTAAGATTCAAGGAACTAAAAATAATGCATAAGTGTATTGGGAGAAGTAGTGGGGAACTGCAAAGGGATTATTTTATTCATTTCCCTCTTTTTTGAGACAATCGAAGAAGCCACTTTTCAGACATTGTGCACATGCACAGATTTTGTTACAAGAATTATTACTATTACTTTGCTTTCTAGATTTCTTCAAATGCCTTCGGAGCATTTTCAAGACTGCTGCAAATGTTTAAGCAGCAGAAGCAGCATTGGCAATCACTGAGATGGCTCATCCAGTTGATATATTCAGACTAGATTTGGGGTATCCAACCTTGGCAACTTTAAGACTTATGGACTTCAACTCTGGCTCAAGAATTCTGGGAGTTGAAATCCATAAGTCTTAAAGTTGTCAAAGTTAGGCACCCCTGGACTAAATGAAGCACTGAAATTAGTATCACAGACAACTGGGCAGTTCCACAGAAGCCAACCAACTAACCACCCAAGGTCCTATGTCTGGACCTCTAAATTGTAAGCCCAGAGGCTCCCCAAATCCTGGGCCTAGACTGAGTTTCCATGAGATGCTTAATTTGGTTATTTCTGGGTTGGCACAATGCACTGAATCAACTCACAAAATGCACAGGGTTCACACAATATGTTAAGCCACAAGAATGCCAACTTGGATCAGCCCTCACCAAACTTAGCATGTTATGTGAATGCAGTCACTAATTCTTCCCCTGATCTTGCGAAGTCTATTTTGTGAACACAGACACGTAGTTTTGAGAGGTAAATGGAAAAGGTTCTATTCAGGAAATGAGGATGAGGAAAGATTGTTCCCTGCTGCCGTCTGGCTAGATATATCTATTTGCTTTTCTTGTCCGTTCTGCTTTACTGGAGCCTTAAAATCTCTCTGGAGAAAAATGGGGAAGTGAGAGAACAAATGCATGGGAAATCTGTCCTGAAGAGTGGTGGAATCAAACGCCATGAGATGGAGTGACCTGGAGGCTGCTGAAGCTGGCATTTGAGTTTCTCATATTTATTTGGGTGAATTTGGCTTTACTTCATCCCTGTACATCTCAGGGCATTTGAGGTTGAAAACCAGCAGCTTGCTTAAGATTGTCCATTGAAATTTTAATGAAGGACTTTCTGGTTTATGACTGCCACTCTCAAATGTTATCCTACACCAGCTTTTACATGTAGCTCAGGCATTTCCCACTTGCTAACTTCTCTCTCCATCTCAGCACTGAGATGTGCAATTTAGCCAGGGTGGGATCTGACCAGTGTAACTATCGGTTCAGTGATTTTATGTTTTGCACATGCATACGCGCTTCATTGTCAGCTAGCTGCCTGGACAGCTAAGCAGCGCTGCGCGCGGGTGCGCAGCAGTTGAAAAAGCACTTTTTTCTGCCTTTTCAACCGCAACTGTGTTGCACAAAGCAGCTGTGGCTGAAAAAGCAGGAAATAAAGGTCAGGTAAGAGCCCAGGCGGGCAGGCGGGCAGGCGAAAACAGCAGCAGACATAGAACCGGTTCTATGTATGCTCTCTGTCTGCTGCTCTTCAGAGCTACTGGTTCTACAGAGGTGGTCAGAACTGGTAGAATCTCACCCCTGAATTTAGCCCATGAAGTTTGCAAAAATGTCACCTCATGAAATAAATTGTAGCTTCCCCTATGTTAGAAACCTAGGGCTCCCTAGCAAGCAGGGGAAGCAGCATCTGTGGGTCAGGGATTAGGGGCAGTGAGTTCTAACAGGATGTCTGCCTGAGATGGAGACAAAGCAATCACAGTTCCAAGAAATGCAAGAGAGATTTGGCTTCAGGGAAATGCTGTCAGAAGCAGACTGAAAGCTGGCCAGGCTCCAGCCTGGAATCCTAAACAGAAAGTGGTAAGAATATTTGTTATGGATTGTGAAGACCTTGCATATTATATTAAAAAAAATCCTTCCAAGATTCCTCTGCACCAGGAAAGGTTTAGAATACAGTTTTTCAACCTTGGCAACTTTAAGTTGATAGGCTTCAATTCCCAGAATTCTCCAGCCACTAATGTGGATGGGGAATTCTGGGAACTGAAGTCCATACATTTGAGAAAAAAACACTTGGTTCTGTGACTAAATGGAGTGTTAAAGCAGAAATCCCGAACGGCCATTTTCAAGCCCTCCCTTTGAAGGGGCTTGTGATCCATTTAGCAGGACAACTGATCTTGAGAGCCATTCCCTTCTGTAACAAGGGATGAAGTGCTGTTGAATGTGCAGATTAGAAGAGCTCCAGAATATCTATGGGGAATCACAGTCATCCAGGTCATGGTTGTCCCAAAGGTGCTTTTTCAAGAGGCAACTGGACTTTCTTGTTTTTCTTTGAAGATGTTTTGCTTCTCATCCAAAAAGCTTCTTCGACTCTGAGAAGAAGAAACTTCTTGGATGAGAAGTAAAAGGTCTTCAAAGAAAAACAAGGAAGCCCAGTTGCCTCTTGAAAAAGCATCTTTGGGACAGAGCTCCAGAATGTTTATCCATTGTAGCCACTGCTATGAATTCTTTGAAAGTATTAAGCAGTAGCAGGAAAGAGTTGAAAGAGCAGGGGAAATACAGGTAGTTCTCAACTTACAACAGTTCATTTAGTGACCATTCAAAGTTACAACGGCACTGAAAAAAGTGACTTATGGTTGTTTTTCACACTTACGCCCATTGCAGCCTCCCCCATGGTCACATGATCAAAATTTAGATCCTTAGCTCATATTTATGACAGTAGGAGTGTCCCAAGGTCATGTGATCACCTCTTGTGACCGTCTTACAAGCACGGTCAATGGCGAAGCCAGATTCACTTAACAACCATGTTACTAACTTAATAATCACAGTGATTTCACTTAATAACTGTGGCAAGAAAAGTTGTAATATGGGGCAAAAGTCACTTAACCAATGTTTCACTTAGCAATTTTGGGGATCAACTGTGATCGTTAAGTCAAGGACTACCTGTAAACCTAGCTGGGGGATTCTACCCATGATTTAGCATTTCTATTACTTTTTCTAACCACAATCTATGCAGCAAGAGGCAATTATATGTGAGCTGTCAGTTACCCCCTTTCTGTTGGCAACTCTAAAAAGACCATAGAAATATTTTATGAGTTCACATTAGTGTGTACGGAGAGGGGTTGTGTTCCACTGGGAGGTATAGAGGGTCTGTGTTATTTCAGGATTCTCTTATGTGATGCCTGCAACCAGCCTCTTCTTCCCACCTGTCTGTCTCACACATAAACACTATGAGAAAAGAACCATCAAACCTAGATCCTTTGAATTCCTTTGTCAAGACATCAAGTGACAGACAACAATCAAGCTGGACACCTCCAATTATATGGAATTTATCGGAGGGAAAAATCTAATTTGGTTTGATGTCTCAAAGGTCAGTCAATTGTTTCAGGATGAGCACCCTGGAATAATGAAGGGCAATGCTGGAACACATCAGCGGTGCCATGTACTTTTAATTAAGCAGGGGAGAGATGACAGCTGTCCATTAGAGGCGAGAGTTTAGGTACAGGTGTTTTCTTGGGCTATATTCCAAGGAAGAATTAGAAATGGTTTCAAGCATCTTAAAATTACACTTCGTTTTATTTATCTACCTATCGCTTATCGACTGTTCAAAGTCGCAAAGGGCCTCCCTGGGGTTGCTTAATACCTGGTTCTGACTGCTACACACACACACACACACACACACACACACACACACACACAGAGTCACGTGACATTTTGGACACTTGTCAACCATCCCGCACTGGCAGCCATTTACAGTGTTCCTTTATCCCATGACCATGTTTTACATTTTTGCCAAAAATCAGCATTTACTTCTGATTTTCAGCAAAAACTGGCCAAAAGCGAACAATTGGCCCACTGAATGACTGCCACAAAATGCATAAAATCTGGTTGATCACATTGGTGACTCACTTTATGATCGTTACAACTTATGACTGTAATAGGCAGGCCCATGGTAGTCCGAAGTTGAGAATTGCCCGTATGTGCCTGCTTAATTCTACAAAGGTTTGTTGTAGCTGTTGCTGGGACAGTCAAAGGAGGGGGACAAAGCTACCTTCCTTGACTAGTTGCTAAAAAGTTATCCGAAAGAGGGACAAAGCTACCTTCCTTGACTAGTTGATGTTGGGAGAAAGGCTGAAAAGAAAAAAAAGCCTTCTTAGTCTGTGGCATTGATTGCATTTTGTGATAGCCAGTTCCACAAACTAATTACACAGTGGAGGAATACAATATTTCTATACAATATTCTTTTTCAGAAAACGTGGCTGTCCCAATCCCAAAATGGATGCTGCAATAGACATGGCCAGTCACAAAACTATATATTCATGGGTTGACCAGTAATTCTACTCCTTGCCTTTCTCTATCACTTTCCAGGATCTTTTCCACAAACTTCCTTTTCCCTCTCCCTCTCTCTCTCTCTCTCACCATTGTTTAAATTTTCCCATTATGTTTGTGGAGACCCATGTGGAATTCAAGGGTCTTCTAAAAATACAGCTTTATATTGATAATTTAACATTAAAATATATTTGCTTTTTAAAAAGTAAAAATGGTAGGACAGGGCAGAAAGTCTGATAGATATCTTCAGGGGCAGATTGGTGTTGATGAGTGCCACAACAGAGATTCCAGTGTCACATTTTTCCTTCTCAAAAACATACAGGGAAGTTCCTTTTTCTGAGCTGCACTTTCTTTCCATCTTCATATCACAAGTTGCTGACAGATTATAAACAGTTCCAGATCTAAAACATGAAAGTTATTTCTCTTTGCCCTACACATTTCTCCCTGGCAACAACAACAACAACAATAATAATAATAATAATAATAATAATAATAATAATAATAATAATGGAGTTTAGCTTTCTGCTCATTCCTAATAACCCCCCCAAAAAGGCAAGTTTGTGGAACAAAAGAAGTTGTCAAAATCTTAATCACTAGCAACTCATTAATTATTACATGAAAAAAAATGTTGAAGCTAGCTTTAAAACAATTGGTTGCTACTATATGGATCACAGGACAGCGTCCAGATTTTTCTTAGCATTATAAGTTGGAATATCATAAAAGAGACTGTGGTTCCTGGTGATATTTCTTTGGGTAAACTTAAACTGGACTTTAATGTTGTTTCTCTCCACCCACGAGATGAAACTTGGCATTTTGAGGAAGCTATAGACCAACTCATACGAATAATCCATTCATTTGTTTATTGCAATAATCTTGACACTCATTCTCTAAATACTTCCATTCCAGCTCAGTGGGAGCCTTTTTATTTCTCACAGAGCCTAGTTCCCAATAGTAAGAAAAATCCTGTAGTTCAAGTATCCCAAGGCAAATTGTCCATTTGCACAGCCTCAAAATCCATCCTATATTAGGCATTTAAAGAGAAGAAAACAGTTTAGTTTGTTTATGCTAGACAGTGGCCTCTTGTTACTTTTTATATAGCCCCTAAGTGTTTTACTCTCAAATTGCTATTTATCTTGGATTTATTAAGTAAGTTAAAGGGCATGAAAGGGTAACTGTCTAGCAAAATGCTGGTTTCTCCCTGTAAGAAAACTTCAAACTGGAGTTACTTTACTCAACTTGATGTTGTGTAAGACGACTTGTGATCTTTTTCATCTTGAAGACATTCAATGGTTTGCTCACTGCATTCAGTCAAGAAGAGGTTTTAAAGCAGGATAAAAGGAGCATCTAATAGCCTGAGTAATCCTTTAGATCTTCAAAGAAAGGATCCTCGAAGAAAAACCTACTTCTAGTACTGAAATATATGTTTCAATCCTTAATCACCATTCATGGCACAGATGAGTGATCTTCAAACCAGGAGTTCCACTACTCCAGTCTTGCTGCATGCTAAACCAAGGCTACGATCTCCGCATACCCCAAACTTTTAGCAGTATGCAGTACCTTACCACCACCACCATTTCAGATTTTGATTTGGGATTGGCTTCATTCCTGTGCAAAGAAACATAAATTTTTAGCATGATCCTGGGAAGCAAGTTGCATACTTGACTCGCTCACAGATTTCCGGAGGTAAGTGGACGACTATTGTAAAATAGAGAAAGGAGTCTTCATCTATATTTTTGAACACTGTGGTTTTAAATTTCATAGCTCTATTGGAAAGGGACCTTCAAGCCCTAGAGATCAAAGTATTAGTTTGAATAAAGGTCACACATCAAAATCTTCAAAGGATGAGAAAATAGTCATGGTAGAACCCAACGTTTCATAAATTGTTGGAAAATGGCGAAGCTTAAAAGACAGGTATTTTTTGCTCAGTTTTGGCCTTGGTATACATAGATGGCCTGGAACATCCTAGCAGCCTCATGGAGAAAGTGGATCCTTCAAAGCCTCAAGCTATATCCAAGTGATCTAACTTATTCAGGGAAGAGTGGAGTCCCTGGTACTATTAGTTATGATTTTTCTGGAATCCTGTTCTTTTTATGAACAAATCACTATGCAAATGCTCATATTAAAACATTTATTTTGAGGGGTGGTGTGACATAATGGAGCATTTTACAGTCTGTGAACTCAACCACCACCACCACCAGAAATCACAAATATGAAGAACACAGGTCAAGGGTTCCACTCAGCTCTCTCTCTCTCTCTCTGTTATTTGCTTTACCCGACTCCCTCCCCACCCCCCAAAAAGTCCTGAAGGCCAGAAAAAGACACTTGCTGGCAGGATTTGGGTGGGGAAAAGAAAAGAGGAAAAGGAGAAAAGGGATTTCACAAAGAAAAATGGGGAAGACCATGTCTCCAGCATCTCTGGTCTCTGGATTCTCGAAGCAGGCCTGAGGCACCAGGTGTGAAGTTCCTGCTGGTGGAGCAAAATTTGGCCCTATCAATCTTCGGTGAGTTGAAATCGAATGGATTTTTGTCGCGTGCAAACATTAGTGGCCACGTTTTCAGGAGGCTGAGGAGGCAGGCAAGCACTCTTCAGGCTACTGCCAGCTTCTGTGTGGTAGAAACAGAAACAGAGAGAACTATAAGGAGATAAAATGTCTGATGCAGCTCAGCCATCAAACTTGCAAATCTATAAGACTTTGGTCTTACTAGAGTGGCTGTCATTCAACCAGAACAGATCAGAACAGACATTTTGGAGTAAATGGAACAAGGAAGGAAGGAAGGAAGGAAGATAGATTGCCTTTTTTTTAATCAGCACATTCCCTTCTCTTGTGAATGAGATGGAAACCAGAGAGATTTAAGGCTTCTTTATACACAAATCGTTGCTGAATTATACCTATTACCATAAGAAGTAGGGACAACATAGATGACTTCAAAAATGAATTAAACCAATTGTGGCAGCTGAAGAGAATCTCATTTATAGCAGCTGAGAAACCTGTGTATGCTAGATTTGGCTGAACACCGAATAAAATCTAAACAGGATCAACCCAACTGAAAATTAATGTGAAGCAACTGAAAGTGAGCAAAATGGTTCAATGTTGCTTTGACAACACAATTGTATATCCCCATTGCACCACAAACTACCAAGCTAAAGAGAGGGAGAAGAGGAAAGGGACTGACTAGTCCACTTTTTAATTACAGAAATCCATCCAACAATATCAACCAGGAATGATAACATGGCGATATGGCACTACTGTGCTACCCATGGCACCTGCTAATATGCTGCTCTCCTTATAGCATCTGATAACTACCTCAATTTTGATTTGCCTCATCTGCCAAAGGCCAGTCGAATCTTCCCCACAAAGTTTGAATAATTTCCATCACAAAATTCTACCACCCTAAGGTCATCCTAATTGCTTGAAATTTGGTCAGTACTATGGAAGCAAATAATTGCATTTGAAAACAGTACAGGCAAAACAGCAATAGTATCTTCCCCCCCATAATTGAACAACACTCCTGCAGATTTCATCACATCTACTGAACAACATTTTTGCTTTCTTCATTTGAGGCAATGAGATCGGAATTTCACTGCAGATTAGACCTCAGGTTGAAGTGGCAGCTTCTGTTTTGTCACAAAGGGAAACACGTTATTTCCTGAAGCACCAAATCATGACTGGAATCCAATTGTATAGTTAGTGCACACCTTGACTAACAGATTCAGATGCCTTCCTGTGAAACAGCAAGGATAAAGAGAAGGCTGTGCTGAATGTGAGGATTAGGAGAAAATACAGAAAGTGATTCCATAACATTCTGGGTTCGTTTTTAAACACAAACATGTAACTCAAGAATAATAGTCAGCTTGGCAAGACACTGCAATGAGCAATTAATCTGAATTCATGGCTTGCTGAACTCAATCATGTTGGGAACCATTTACGTACAGAGCAAAAGGGAGGTTGCATTAATGTAAAGAAATGCCTTTTGTTCTCATGGTTACCTGCTCTTTTGAGTATTAATTTAGGGGAATGCATGTACAGTATATCTTAAGAGAGCCCGTTCAGTGTAGTGGTTAAGGCATCAGGCTAGAAACAGGGAGACCATGAATTCTAATCCTGCCTTAGGCACAAAGCCAGTTGAGTGACTTTGGATCAGTCATTTTCTTTCAGCCCTAGGAAGGAGGAAATGCCAAATCGCTTCTGAAAACTTTTGCCACGAAAACATCAGGGACTAGTCAGGAAGTCTCCAAAAATTGGACGATTGAACAGAAGGAAAAAAATATGCATCTTATGTTTGGCAATCAGGAAAAACTACTCTACTGCTGTATTTCCAATCAGTTTCTCTGCTGGAACTGGAGCAAACAACCTTTTCCATGACTAGCTTCCCAGGATGACTCCTTTGGAGAACCTCAGTACATATGCTAAACCCATTTATTGCAGCATGCTCTTGAATCATCACAAGTTGACAGAACACCTTTAGAATACTATGATTCCTGCTCAAAGAGCAGGTGGAAGTTGTGGCTAGGAGGGCTTTTGCACAGCTTTGTGTTATGCTCCAATTTTACCTGTTCCTTGACTGAGAGGCTCTACTCACCATCAATCATGCCTTATTTACATTTCAAATGGACTATTGAAATGTGCTCTACGTGGGGCTACCCTTGAAGAATATCTGGAAGTTTCAGTTGGTACAAAGGGCAGCATCACAGGCAGTTCTTATGTCCCTACAATGGTAAATTACACCTTTGCTCTGTGAGCAGCATTGGCTGCCAGTTTGCTTGAGTCCAACTCAAGGGACTGGTTTCAACTTTTAAAACCCTTCATGGCATGGGGACAGGTTATTTGAGGGACCACCTCCACCCAATTACATCTGCTTTTCCCATGTGGTCTAACAAAAGAATACTGATGGGACTCAAGAAACTGGCCTTTTCTGCTGTGGCACATGCCCTGCGGAACATCATTTCCATCACCCTTGAGATGAGATTGGCCCCATCCTTCACTCTTCTAGAAGTCATGGTTCTGTCAGGAGGCCTGGGGATCTCAAGGAAAAGAGAAATGATGAGATGGCTGCATTGTTTTTAACACCAATTCTCTCCATTATCTTGTTATTAATAGTATTGTTGAGATCTTTTATTTTTTTTAACATTATGGTTTTATTGTTTTTATTGTAAGCCATTTAGAGACACTATATTGTGAGATGGCTATTACATGTGATAGATAGGTAGGTAGGTAGGTAGATAGGTAGATAGATAAATATGTGTGTGTGTGTGAGAGAGAGAGTGATAGATAGAAATGACAGATGGACAGACAGATAGATTTTATCATAGTCAGATCACTTTCTGATTTAAAGTTGCTTTTCTTTCTTCTTCTATAAAGGCTGAGAAAGGTTAATGGATTTCAAAGGTTTCTCACAGACTCTGGGGAAATTTTCAGCTCTTATGATTTGAAGTCCAGACTGCCGTGTGAGATAACAGGCACATTTGCCAAAATTGCATTGGAGTATCCTTTGTCTGTACACACAGTTATGCAACTCCTTGGTATATTCTTCACCAAAAGGTAATGAAGAAATAGTCAGAAATGATAAGGCAGATAAAAAAAATACAGGCTAGTCTAACACAGATTTGATGTTCTTATTTAGAGTTATCATGAGACATTAACAGTGGAAAAGAGTGTGTCCTACCATTATTGTTTCTTCAAAGTGTTGCAATCACAGCTCCGCTGGATGTTTAGGGATTCACCGTAGTCAGTTCTCTAAGATAATTAACAGCAGGAATCTAGGCATCATGCTAAGGCAAGTTTGATTATTTTCAAAATCACAGGCCTTAGATTCCGCATTTCATGTAATTGCTATAATCGAGACTTCAGTCCAATATAATATTTTGAATGATCAATAATTGATATAATGCTGACCATCTGAGAAACTAACATTTAAGTCTTCTTGGCTTATGATACAACAGAGGTGGAGTGACCAGACTCAGAAAGGTATAAGCTATCCTTTGAGAGAAGATGATTAGTCTACACTTGAAACAACTGGAACTCTTAACTAGTTGCTTAAGAAATTATCACAACACAACATAAGGTGTTCTTACATGAGAACTCCATTTAGATCCAGTTTATCAAGTTTTACCTCTGATTTTGAAGTAGAAAAATGCCATACTCATTCCATAGGATAGCCTTTATCAAAAGAGAATAGGAGGCACATGATCTTGGAATTAATAGCTTTTTATACTAATCATAGTATCAAATGGAGGATCTGGAATTATTTTCTAGGTTGAGAGCCTAGAAGCATCATATTTCAATGGCTATGCTCTTATGCTTCAACGGGATACCTGTGCTCCTTAAGATGTAGAACTACGATTCCCAAGAACTCAAATCAACACAGCCAATTGGAAGGGCTATTGCAGACAGAAGATCAATGCTATGTGGAAGGCCACAGATTCCTGATACTGCCACAGAGTGTTGATTCAAGAAAGCATTGGCAGATAATTGTATTTTCCATAATTAGACATTTCATGGGTTCCATTTTATTCCATATGTAACTATAGAAGGTGGTTAACTTGAGTTTGTTCATATCATTTTGATTGCCCTATTCTTCACTTTTTCCATCAATACACATATTTCTCTTTTTATTTAATCTATTTAATCTAAGTAAGAGGAGGAGCATGATAGCAGAATAAGCCAAATCATTAAACTAGCAATCAATCTAGACAAGATAGAGATTTAGCTGGGGGCAAGGAGAGGATGATCTGTCTACCTAAGGTCATCTTCTGCTTGTTTTGAAGACAACTGGATTTTCCCTAAAAAAAACCTTAGTCTCTAATTCTGCATAATACTCCAGGTTGCCTGCCATCCATTTTAAGCTAGTCTGCAAACTACAACTCAGTCTGAATAGCATGTTATGTTATAGCTATAGATGCCCTACAAATCTCCAAACTGCATTAATACACATTATGTGGATCTTCCTATAGGAAAAAAATGGAAGTCCAAAATACTGCAGAAAGATAATTAATGTAGATTAAAAAAATAAATACCATACTACACCAACTGCTTCCTGTATTCAGTACAGAGAACATCAGCCAGTAATGGTTATGGTACTATTTTAGGGTTCCAGATTTCCTTTTTTTACCTTTATGTCATGATGTTGTACATGGACACCAGTATTTGACACTCTGATATCTTGTTCTCAATGGAAGTTGCCAAGTTTGGAGACCCCTAATATAGACTATATTAGCAGAATCTTGCAAATCCAACTGTGTTTTCTTTCCTTGCCTTTTATATTCCAATGAGTAAAGGAAAGGAGACAGCTTGAGGCTTCTCCTATTACCTCCTTTCCAAGAGCCCATAGAGTATTTCTGCTGTTTTTATTTTGTAATGTTTTCACCTCTCAATATTTCCTTCAAGGCCATTTCTACAGTCTTCAATATGAGAGGCAGTATGTCTTTCAAAACAAGGCCCCGGAGATATGAGTAGGCTCTAGTTTTTTTGTGCTCTGCTTTTGATCTCCCCACTAGTAAATGCTTGTTAACCATACAAGCAGGATTCTGGATTGACAAGACTGACCTAACATCTAGGCGTGTTCCTACTTTTCTGCAGTCTGTTCCCCACACCACCACCCTATACAAGAAGGCAAATAGCCAAAGAGAATAAATAGGGATGCCTTCCTCGTAATGTGGGGAATATTTAGGTGTCTTTAAGCACCTTTAAGCTGCAATCATACTGCTGTTTTGACACAATGTGAGATTATTTTCAACTAAATAAATATAGGATTATGTTATTCTCTATCACCTTGCAGAGGTGATTTATTTCTCTCCCTCTTCTTTGGGGATTCTGCATTAAATTTTGAAACCTGTTCTTCTTTTCATAATACTTTACAGATCAACCAATGTGTGATTTTTCAGTGCAATAAGCCAAGTGGGTATGTGCTGATATTATTGCTTAGCATACAATTTGCAACTGTGTGTGTGTGAGTATGTGTGTGTGTGTGTGTGAAAATTGGCCCGAGGAATGTATTTAGGTTTGAAATATTCAGCTGCAATCATACCTATCAGACGACACAAGACATGTGCCACTCAGCAATTTCAGTCCAACCATTTTGCGACAGGTAACATTTACAGGGACATCCAAATGTCATCACTACCTAGACTAGCTGCTTTAAGCTGGCATCTTCTAGATATGTATAACTCCCATCATCCCCAGCCCAAGCAGTTATCTAGGATCTGGTGGTATCATCATTGTTGTTGTTATTGGTCAGTTAGCTAGATGCTTAGACTGAATTTGGAATTTTTGGCCCCCTATCAAGTCCTTCCCAAGGATCTAAGGCAGGCAGTTGTTGTTGTTTAATAGTATTAAAGGTATCATCTTAGGCTGTAAGCCAGGGGTGTCAAACTGGCAGCCTGCGGGCTGGATGCATCACATGTAGACCACACCCACCCCAGCTCAGCAAATGGGAAAAACACTGCGAAACATAACGTGACGGCAACATTACGCCACGAGTTTGACACCCATGCTGTAAGCTGTTCCAGGTGAAGCTGCTTTTTGCAATTAACTAATGGTGATTTTGTCAATGCCAATGAGGTTGGTGTTCTAGGTGTTTTGGAATTGCATGCAGGGTGCCTATTATTATCAGTACTATCTTTGCTTTCTTTTGTCACAGTCATTCTGATTATTATTTTTACGAGTACCATTCAGACAGTAATCCATTTGGACTAGTCTGGTGTAATGGATAAGACACCAGGCCAGAAACCAGGAGACTGTGAGTCCTAGTACCACCTTAAGGTCAAAGCTAATCAAATGAACCTGGACTAGTCCTTAACTCTCAGTCCTATGAAATAAGCAATGGCAAATCTCTTCGGAAATCTTGCCATAACTAGTCCTTGCAGTTTTCTTGGCAAGATCTCTGAAGTGATTTGCCATTGCCTGCTTCATAGGACTGAGAGTTAATGACTGGCGCAAGTTCACCTGATTAGCTTTTATCCTGGCAGTTGTCAGAAATCAACACTGATTTGAAGGTATAAAAAATTCAACTGAGTCCAAAACAGAATCAAAGAGAAAAGCCACTCTCTTTCCCAGCAGGGGAAGGTTAGCAATTATTATTATCAGTTATAAAGCACTACTATTTCGATTGAGTTCACCATGGAAATAGCAAGGAAAACAACTCATAGAGTTGAATTTGGTACTAGAAAATCAGTAAGATTCCTGGATGAACTTAAAGGCTACAAACTATGGAAAACTTGTTGGGATGCAGTATTTTCCTTTTCTCTCTTTCTTATTGTCTTACAAATATTTCTTTTTTATTCTCATATTCTCTCATTCTTTTCTTCTCTCTTAAAAAAATCTAATCCTCAAGATGCTTCTCTGTCATACTCCCAGATTTATCTGATTTCTAAAAAGACTTTTAAACACTTTAAATAGCTAAATGGGATGTTGGCATTTTGCAGGGTAAAGTATCAACCTAAAGTATCATGTTTATTTCCTAGAATTCCTGTGAGGCTCACTGAAACCTGTCCAGCATCAAGATTATTCTTTTTATGAACGATAGCAGTATTTTTCAATCTTGGCCACTTGAAGATGTCTGGGTTTCATCTCCCAAAATTCTGCAGGCAGCACGTGGAATGGGGAATTCTGAGAGTTGAAGTCCAGACAGCTTGAACTGGCCAAGGTTGAGAAACACTGAACACAGAATATTCCATTGTGGTCTGTGGGGCTCACTGCAGTGGCACAGTGGTTAGACTGCAGTACCGCAGGCTACTTCTGCTGATCACTGGCTGCCAGCAGTTTGGCAGATCAAATCTCATCAGGCTCAAAGTTGACTCAGCCTTCCATCCTTCCAAAGTCAGTAAAATAAGGGCCCAGATTGTTGGGAGCAATATGCTGACTCTGTAATCCGCTTAGAGAGGGCCGTAAAGCCCTATGAAGCGGTATATAAGTCTAAGTGCTATTGCTATATCATGTGTAGGCTCAGGGTTTACTTCTACCTTTTCCTTAGTTTTTTTATATATAAAGCTCTCTCAAGTGGCACTCCACTTCTGGTGACTTTACACATGTTCATGTCATTTCCTTGGCAAGAGTATGCCAGAACTGTCTTTGTTTTCTAGAATATTTTTCTCTACTCATTCTCATTTTCAGGGCTGGGCTATGCATGTGTGGTCAATCAAACTACTAACTAGTTTAATATTTGTTTAGCTTTTTCAAAACCAGCCAAGGTTGGCTAAGTGCTGCCGCCTTCTATAACTTGCCTTCTAACAAATAAGAATTTTGTAATTGGACAAAGCCTCCATAATATCAATTCTATGAATATATCCATAGCACGTTCTTGTAATTCAGGCCCCAAACTGAAGGAACTTCATGAAACAATGTAGTCCTTCATCATAGAACAACTGAGGTTCCTTCATTTTGCAGCCTGGAACTTATAAACCATTGGTCAAATATATTATGTGTAACAGGATATGCAATGATCCAATCATGTTGTTTGCACAACAACATTTGACAACCATTTGCAGTTCATCAAGTTGTGTAGCAACAGAAAGGAGGCAACTATGCAAAATTTACCAGATCAGAAGACTTTGTGGAAAGGAAAAAAAATGATAACGCGTATCAGCTTCATAACATCAAACCACAAAAATCCATAGGACAATGTAATACAGGCCCTCTCTTTCTATCCAGGCCCTCATTCCAGCCACAATAAGAGTAAGTTTGTAGGGACATTCTCAAGCATTTGATAAAAAAGTTCAAGCACACAAATAGCAAAATGTCAACTAAAAAGAGGGGGGAAAGATAATTCCACTCATTGTTCCTTTGATCAAGATGGATTAATAAGCTTAAATTTTTGGCTCTCTGCTTCAATGAAATGAACTTAAAGTCAAAGATGGATAGGTGATCCATCTATGCTGCTAAACTACAACTCCAGATAACAAGATCAATGTTGAGGAATGCTAGGAGGGTGTTTTCAAGATCTGGAAAGCTGCAGATTTCCCTTCTTTGTGGTTGTCAGCACTTCCTGTAATTTCTCATAGCAATAGCAACAGCACTTAAACTTACATACTGTTCCATAGTGCTTTACAGCACTCTCTGAGCAGTTTACAACGTCAGCATATTGCCTCCTACAATTTGGGTTCTCATTTTACCAACCTTGAAAGCATGGAAGGCTGACTCAACCTTGAGCCCTGTCAGGATCAAATGCTAGACTATGGGCAGAGTTTGCCTGCAATACTGCATTCTAACCACTGCCACCAGGGTTCCAAGGAAGGTAGCTAATGCAGAAAGAACCAGAATGGGATCAATTAAAAGTCTGGCAAAAAAAATGCCTAAACGTCTGCAGCCTTTCTAATCGTCTCTGTTCTCTTGCTAAGCTTTTCTCTTCCTTCCAGCTGTTTGACATTATTTTTATTCCATCTATTCAGGACATATTAATGTAGTCATTCTATGTAGTCGTACCCAACTCAAAAGCTGACCATCTCCCACAAGGTTTCATTTCGAAAGATTATCAATGATAGAATAAACCAACACAACTTCTCTTGCTCAATGCTGCATCAACTGAAATGCAAATAGGTCATACAGTGTAGAGAGCTGGCTACTGCCTCAGCAGTGAATTGGCACTGTGACCAGAAATCCTTGGTAGGAGGGTAGGGATTGAATTAGCACATCTGCCAAATATTTTTTTCAAGTGAAGAAATGAGGCTAAGACACAAACATTTTGGGAGAAAAGAATCAAGAGGGACAACTGGAAATCTATTTACAAATTTGACTTTCCCTGGTGACTTTGTGAACATGCAAGTCTTCTTCCCACTGACTTTTTCCGAGCTAGCAAGTTGGCTACTTAGCTTCCTACCCTAACTTGCTACATTCGTCTTGGTTATCCTGGAGATCTCTCCTTTCTGGATTGATTTTGCTTAGCTTTTTCAAGATCAGCCAAGGTCAACTATATGCTGCCACATTGCTGGGCAGTGATTGCCCTACTACCACCTAAAATTGACCTTCAACCTGAGAAGGAAAATGGAAAAAAGAAGACAGAAATGAAAGATGGCGACTTGCTTGGCAACTTAATCAAAAAATACAAAACCCAAATCAAATTCTGGAAAGGGTCTTTTTCCGGCCCTAGAATTTTTCAGTAATCCCCCCCCCCAATATTTAAATAATGGTGCACTGATACAGATTTTAAAAACCACAACTTGTCCATTCCAATGGAATCTGCTCCTTTAAGCAAATGTTTCACAGCAGCCATGTTTGAACAACACAACTGACCCAGTAATCTCTGATCAACTGACATGCAGTAGCAATGCAGTCTTGAACAATCACCCAAAGGGTCATTTTTAAATAGATATATATTTAAATATATATCATAACTAATATGACCAAGATTGGCACACAATATTTACAGCCCATTTTCCATCCCACACATTCCAGTGTGACCACAGAGGTATGAAGGAAAACCAAACCATCCCAGAGAGATTGTACTTAGAGAAGACCAAAAAAAAAGAAGTCCTCTCAAAGATTCATCTCAGTCATGGACAACAGAAAGGACTATTAATGATCAGGCAATATTACTAGACCAGTGAAAGTTACACTAGCTTCAAATCAATCCTGGAAAAAATGGGTGGGTCGATTCACTATGTTCCATAACTTGCAGAACATACTAACATTCCTCACCCATCTACTGATTAATGTAAGGAGGACCATTAATGGAGAACAAGGCCAAGCCTTACTGCACTGCCTAATCTAGATAGCAATTTTCTACAGCAGTTCAAGCACTGAATCTACTAGTGCAAGGAGTTCTGAAAAACCATAGTTACAGTACATCTTCCAGACTTAATCTGAGAAAATTGCCCATAATAGCTCACTGCTGAATCATGATAAACCTCTTTAAATCAATGGTCTTATATGATAATGCCAGGTTATATTTTTACTGCTTGAGTAATGGAGCCCAGAGAATACAGGCCTTCCCTGCTTGACCAATCTCCTTGAAGTCTGTCAAAAAGCAAGACAGGCTGCACCATTTGAGAGCAGTCTTTGAAGACTAATGCAAATTCCTGCACCAAGACTTTCAGTGAGTGATACGTAGAAATGGTATCCTGCAAACTTACAAATTGAGTTAAACAACAAAAATGTCATGTACAATATAGGAAGATTTGGGCATGAACATGTGGAATGAGAGTTAGATAATACTAATATTCTTCTGTGAAACACTTTTGTGGTTTGGGGGAGAAGGCAAGCTTGGTTGTTAATCAGATGACTGTCTTCAAATATCTTGGAAATTTCAACTGTCTTCAAATTTCTTGGGAAAAAAACATTAATTTTGAGTCCGATGAAATGCAAAATTTGCAACCCTTTTGAGTTTGATTTCAATATTTTTTCCTTATAAGTATAATAAAACATGTCTTATTAATTAAAAAAACAGAAAAGAGGTCATAAACGTTTCAATCCCATGATTATATCATAGCACCAAAGCAAAAAAGAATTGAAACATTAAAAAAAAAAGTTTTTAAAAACATTTCCTGGTAATACTTCCAACAACTTGAACGGGACTCAGAAAAATGCGGTAAACTCTGCCATGTGCATTAATAGGCATATTTTCACTTCAGTCAAAAGAACAAAGGATTGAGAACGTTTTTACGACCCTCCAAAATCAACATGAAGTAATTCAGAAGCCAAATTTCCAACCCTGTTAGCTGATGGTTCTCAGATTGTAGCCTCAATAAATCTTCAGAGCTCGTAGTCTGGGGAAACAACTTCTGACTAATCTCTCTCTCCTCCTGTCCCTTTTGTTACGCTGAGTAGCATCCTCTCTGCAAATGTAGATTGCCTTTCAAAGCAACGTAAGATCAACTTTATCACATCAAAGTGTCACCAACTCAATCCTGGTAATACATCTCAGCCATCAACAGGAAATGAACAAAAGGACATTCGGACATTATTCGACACCCTTTCACTTAGAAGCTAAAGCTAGAAAGAAGCTTTTGCTGGCTCTACTGCTGCTAGAGATCAAAAGCTCTCCCAGCCTCCCATTCAGGCAGGGAACCTTCTTGATTTGCATAACCAACTACTCATGCTGTAAAACAGGGGTCCCCAAACTTGGCAACTTTAAGACTGGTGGACTTCAACTCCCAGAATTCTGGGAGTTAAAGCCCACCAGTCAAGTTTGGAGACCTCTGCTGTAAAACTTGGATATGCCTGCACCCAGGAGTTTCGTTCGGAACTGGGCCTCAGCTGGCAATGTACAGAAACCAACAGGAATAAAATTCAGCATACCTGAACCCAGGAGATCAAGCTACTCCCCCTTCTCTCCATCCGCCACACAGATGGGGTAGGCACACCACTCACCAGAACACCTGAGCCATGATTGAAGGCAAGAGGGGGGAGAGCGGGGAACCTCTTGTAACACTGACTGAGTGTAGTTATGGAATATTTTATTTTACACAATATAACAACATAGAGTTGTTGAGATTTTACAGCATTTGCCTAAAAAGGAAGGCAACACCATTACCACATGGGGGGGGAGGGGAAGAGAGGGAGGAGAGAGGGAAGAAAAAGACACTCAAGATTGCTTTAAAAAATATTCTTTTTTGTTATCATGATCGATCCATTAAATGGTTGATGTAGAGGAAAAGACCAACGGCCCCCATACAAGGCCTTTTTCCGCCCATGCGCTTTTGTTCTTGATCTGCCATTGGAGAACCAAGATGCCAATCCAAGGAAAAAGGAAGGCACTAGTGTCATTTCGTGCTTTTTCCTTGATCACTTTTTTTTAAAAAATGAGCTCTTTGAACATGATATTTGCCTTCGGTGGTTATACTAAAAACAAAGAAACCCCAAATGGGAACGAGTGGAAGTTGCCTGGTGGATTGAGCCCAACTCTGCCCCAAAACAATAAGGGTGGAAAAATGCAAACTGCTCAAATGGATACACGTTTTCCAACAATGTTTGGAGGATGGGTGGGATACTCCGTACTTTTTTTTTTTAATTTAGAAAAACAAAAACAAAAAAACCACACATCACAGCTGATCACACAGTGCTTTCCAATATCCACTCAGAACTTGAGAAAGTTGCTTTGCCACTATCCACATTGGAACAGTCTGTCTGCATGAGCATCCCATTCATAGACAAGCTCCGCTTAGACCAAAATCCACCTGCATTTGAGGAGTTAATATAACAATGGTATTCCATTAATTCTCCATTCAGGGAGTACCTGCGTTTTGCCCGGGATGGGTCAGCTGGCAAAGTGAGGAACTTACTTGACTTGGCTTGTGCTCTTTTGTACTGGGATCCCCCTTTGGCATAGTCTGGGGTTTGGCTAGACAACTGCAGAGCAGTTGAGTTGTTGCGATTAGTGTTCTGGGATTCTAGGCTGGTAACGGCGCCTTCGCTCGTTGGTGGAGGATCACTGCTGGGCTTTGGCATGGGCTTACGCTTCAGCTTTTGGGAAGTGGGAGGGCCAGGAGTCCACATGGGAGGCAAAGAGGAGGTAGCAGTGGAGGAGTCCTGGCTGCAGCAGGCTTCCGACGACTGTGCCACATTGTCGTTGCTGACTTTGCAGCACTGCAGGCTCTCCTCACGCCCCACGGCCTGCTTGGACCCAGACTGGGACATGACGGCTCCACTGCACCCCTGGGCCTGAGCCCCGTTGGTCTGGGAGTAAACGTTGCTGACCTTGGTCACCTTGGGGTGCCCGCCGTTGTTACACACCTTATAGCGAATCATGAGGATGATGATGAAGACCAGGACGGAAGCCACGATAATCCCTCCGATGATGATGATCATGGTCCCGCCCAGGAACTGGGACTGCATGAAATGGCAGCGCACGTAGTCCTGCTCAGTCGTGAACTGGGTGCAGCCCACCACGCGAGTGGCTGTCAAGGAGGTGATGCCATCATCATAGATTGCTAAGACGCACAAGTCGTACATCGTCCCCGCGGCCAAGTTGTTGACCAGGAAGGTCTTGCTCATGGGAGGTATCATTCTACGAGATGACAGGATAAGACATAGATTAATACGTTGGACTGGACTGGAGAGGATATATACCATGAAGTGGATCTCCAGGTGCTCTGCCCAAGCCTGCTTTCTCAGTGCCTCCTAGTTGTGATGGGAGACGTGGTCCCAATACAACTGGAGAACATCGGCTGGAAAGGAACTTTGGTCTTTCCATTTCCGTTTGACACAATGGTCAATCTAAATAAAGCAGAGTTCGGTACTAGGTTAAATAAGGAGAGGGAAAAGAAAAACTATTGCCAGAGCACTGGAAGAATCCCCATGTACTTTCTCCTCAAAAACATGCACTGTTGCCAGACATTATGCCTCTTGCCCCAGGTTATCAAACCTAGATCTGGGGCACTCAAGTGTTTTAAATATGCACTGGCACATGACACAGTAGAAAATAGCATTTCAATATAGTCTATACATGGGACGTTTTCTCAACTATTCAAAACAATTCACTGCTGGTTAAAAATGCTGAAGCAATTCCAAATGATACATGAAACCATCCATATAATATAAGAATAAAGCAAATCCAGATGAAAGGAAGATACTATCCAAAGCTCAAGTGAATGTGAAAGCCAGGAAAAGGCCAAAATAATTAATCACACTGCTTGCTTTCATGTTTCCTTTAGAATATAAAAGTTGTTCCAATTATTACATTTAAGTATGCAGCTCCCAGAGTTCCCTAAAGCATTCTTCAGTCAGTTGTGTTGAAGTGTAAGTCTGCATAGACTGCTCATGCTATTTATTCTCAAAAAGGAAACAATATTCCCTTTCTTTCTTTCTTTTTTTTGAAAGCTTGGAAACAAGGCCCAGGGGCAACCTAAATGGGCTGGGAGCTGCCTGGCTACTGTCCTTGGTTCTTCTTGTTGCTTCTCATGAGCTCGGAAGCAAGTTTGATTAGATATTTAATTATTTATTCATTCATTCATACATTCATTCATTTGATTTATCTAGCTGCCCTCCTCAGCACAGAAACTCATAGTCCCTCAAGCCTCTCGGTCTTCATCCTAATTCATACACATTGATATATAAAATATATGCTCTTCCTGCAGTGGAAGGAAAGTGAACTTGATCTCCACAACCATTTTAAGGGATGAGTTGGTAGCATCTTCCATTCATAGATGGACAGATAGATCTCTAGAGCTGGGGGGATAAGCAGCAAAATTAATTCTAAGGCTTTGTTTTGTGCTGGAATTATAGTACCTGAACATGTAATCATTTTCTATTATCCCAGCTTATAGAGTCAAATATCCTTCTTCTATCTGAGAGAGAATACATGCACACAACAGGCGACTGAACCCAAGACCAAAGTGGCCCCAATTTAGCCGTCTCTAAGAGGTTCACAAATTCAGCCTATTGCCCCCAACAATCTGGGTCCTCAGTTTACCGACCTCGGAAGGATGGAAGGCTGAGTCAACCTTGAGCTGGTGAGAATGGAATTCCTGGAGTGAGCAATGAGTTAGCCTGCAGTACTGCATTCTAACCACTGCGCCATCATGGCTTTTATTTACCAAGTCACAAAGGACATTCTTAGAGTCATCAAAAAGCCAGGCACCTGAGATTCAACTAGAATTTTCTTTTATGTAGCAGCTTTCCTCAGCTAAGATTTCTGAATCTTTTCCATATCAATAGAAGGGAATATTTGTAGTTCAGGGTTGAACTGCAGGTCTGTTATTACTTCTAAGCTTAGTTGTTTTCTTGCAGGCCTTTCATTACCCAACCTGGTTACATCAGGGCATTGATGATATTAGCTAGTTGAGTAATGAAATTATCTTTCCCATATACCTCTCATCTATGTTTTTCTTTCTATCAATATACTTTTAAAAGTACTAAGAATAATTATATTTTAATCCCAATCATCCTTGCACACATTTCGCTTAAATGATCAGAAAATGGTATGTTTATTGCAAAAAAAAAATTAATCACCATCTTGATTTGGTGTTTTTTAAGTAGAGGGAGAGGTTGTTCCTGATTCTTTTAATCTGCAGGACCAGCTCCCATCCAAGGATATGGCATTTTTTAAAAAAAAGATACTAAAGGATAAACTGTTTTTAAACTGTAACTGCTCCATTAATAGTTTTCAGAGCAAATCCTTATTTAGCAAATCAAAGTCATTGGCTCTTTTCCTCTTTGCCCCAAATGAGATTGAGTAATTGAAATTTTCCAGAGAGGCAAATACAGGCATCTTTTTTATAACTGTTTCTACTGTCATCCCAAATTGAGGGTATTAATGTCTTCTTAGCAGTCCAGCTAAATTAACCAGATTACCTTGAAGGATTAAAGTTTAGCAAGGATTTGTACAAAAATAAAACAAACTTAAATAAATCACAGACTTCAAGGTTGAAAACTACACTGCCCTTTGCCCATAAAGGAGGACAATCACTCAGGCCTCCTTCTGGAAGCCAAGCCAAGGTCTAATAGCTCTCATTTATTTATTAATTGGTTTATTTAAAAAAAAAACCCAGATCCTGCTTTTCAATTTGCTAGAATTCTCAGAGTTGCTTAGAACATTCACAAATAACCAGAACATAAAAACAGTAATGAATCTAACAGCCTGGGGAAATAAAATTCTCTATTTTAATAGACCAGCATCAGCTGTTCTTAACATTTGGGCAGCAATATATGGAAGTATATTATCATCTAGGTCATACGCCTAAGCCATCAAGAACCCTATTTTAAAAGTCAGTACTGCATTCTGGAATATGCAGACAATACATACACATTTTTACTCTCTTCCCCAAATGAGCTGTGAACAAGAAATCAATGCATTTAACACAGCTGTCACTACTGCTGTTCATCATGTTGTTAGGTTTTTTTGAGCCTAGTTAGGCAATTAGCTCTCCCAGGCCCTGGCCCATTAATGGCTGCAGTAGTCAGTTTATTTACCTGCAGAAATATTATTTAATCACTAACGTTTTCTATACCGCAGCTTTTAATATAACCTTTCACCCAAACCACCATGTAGTGCTCAGTAACATTAATGCAGCACTTTGGAAATAATTTAAAAGGTTACTTTGGAGGACACAGGGACTTGAATGATACTCTTGCCTGTAATTCTTTAAACCACAGAATTTCCTGTGCCTAGGAAAAGACAAAGTTACTTCAAAGCAGGGGTGGGGAACTATGGCCCTTTTGTGACTTGTGGACTTCAATTCCCAGAATTCCTGAGCCTAGCCATGCTGGCTCAAGAATTCTGGGGGTTGAAGTCCACAAGTCAAAAGGTGCCATAGTTCCACACCTCTGCTTTAAAGCATGCTTGTCCAACCTTTTGGCTTGCCTGGGCCACATTGAGTGAAGAGCAAATGTCTTGGGATGCATATAAATTATATAATATAGTTAATGTATAGAATGTTCAAAGTTTATGACCTTGTAGAGCTCCATTACTAGCTGATTGGACACAGCTGCTTTAAAAGGTTACAGAGACGGACTGCTTTCATGCCCTCACATATTGATTACCTTTTCTGAATTACCTCCAAAGCTCCACACAATCCTAGCACCTGATCCATCATTCTCTCTCCTATGACACAAACCCAAGCATGGCCATAATTCTTCCTTTTCTAAAGACAAGAACCCCAGCTCTGACTGGGATAAAAGTTCATATCCAAAGCAAATGTACCACCCATCATTCCTTTCTTTAAATGTTTCCAGTGAGCAATTCAGCAGTTAGAGATCTGTTACATAAACTCTGGAGAACTGTCTCAGGAAGCCAGCATCCATGCTTTCAAAACCTTTCAGAAGAAACCCAAACCTTTCAAAAGATGATTATGCTAATGGGATCAACAGATACAGTAATGTGATTGTGGAGCTGCAAACTAAAGAAGTAGACCCACAAACCATTCAAGATCATTCTGCAACTTTAAAAAAACAGAGTTCTTGGATTATGCTTGAGACCCAATCTGCTACCACATGAGCTAGGTAACCTCTGTGTGTTGTTTCTCCTTGCAGGAGGTTGTTAAATTATCACGCTTTCCATCCCAACCTATATATGTAACCATCTGTCCAACAGGCAAAAGGAATACAGTTTAATTCCTGATTTTTTTTTCTGGAGTTCAGCTGGGCCGGAATCCCCTACCTGTAAACAAGCGAATCATCATATGTTCCATTATACTGAATTTGGAACATACGTATCCCAGGTATATTCCTTTGGAAATTAAATTTAAGCAGGGCAGTGGATGATGTGGCTTCTGCTATCACCACCTTCTTGTCCTGGCTAACTTTTGTTTCCCCGTTGCTACTGCTTGCATTTGAACCAGATTTGGTCGAAGTTGATATATCCGAGGAGCCAGGATCTGGCTCATGGATGTGGTTTGTGCTGTTTACTATGTGAGGCAGTTTGATTATATGAAGATCTACAGACTGGGTGTCTTCCCCCGCTGGGTTGGAAGCAATACAGGTGAAAGAGCCTGTATCCTTCATGGTTGTAATATGAATGTCAAGAGTTCCGTTGTCGTACACCAGAGACCGGGTTGCATTAGAAATCAGCTTGCCCTCTGGGGAAATCCAATGTATAGCAGGCTCTGGGTCACCACGGGCTTTACATCTCAGGATGGCTCTTTGGCCCTCTAGCACTCTGAGCTCATGTGTGTGCCTAGTAATGAGAGGGGGTTCACACAGGAACTCCTCCTCGGGGACCGACCAGAAATAGCGGCCAGACAGAACAGGAGGTGAAGCACACGTCTCCAGGTCATCCTCCCTGGAAAGGCGTCTCAGCCACAAAAGTTCACAATTGCAATGAAGAGGGTTCCCTCCAAAGCTCAGTGCAAATGTGGATGGGCTGATGATTCCTGAGGTGGCTAAAACCTGAGCTCGCTGGAAGAGAGGGTCAGGTGGCAGCTTATGCAGTTTGTTGGATGTGACATCCAGCCGGGTCATCTTGTGGAGGTGGGAGAAGGTCCCCTTGGGAATGTTGATGATCATGTTGTGGTCCAAACTGAGGGTGTGCAAGCTGACCATCTTCTCAACAGCATCCCAGGGAATGGTCTCCAGGTTATTATAGGACAAATCCAGCTCCTCAAGAGCCAAGACATCATCAAAAGCAGTGGAAGAGATCATAGTCAGCTGGTTATTGTTCAATATCAAATGATGCAAATTGGAAAGCCCACTTAGCATATCATGGGTGATTTTAGTCAATCGGTTACTGTTCAAGTGCAAAGCCCTCAGGTTGCGCAGGTCAGCAAATGCGTGAGGGGTGATGAAACTAATTGTATTCCTAGACAGTGTCAGGTCCACCAGGCTGGTCATGTTGGCAAAATCTTTCCGCTTGATATTTGTAACAAAGTTGTCTGCCAGCCGCAACTCTACTGTCTTCCTATCAATGTCAGGAGGGACAAACAATAGCCCTTTCTTTGCACAAAGTGTAGCAAGATTAGGAGACCAGATCTGGCATACGCAGCGCTTGGGACAGGTCTCGGCCTTCAGCACTAAGCCAATGAAGAACAGATATAGAAGCAGTTTTTCCATTGTAGAACAGGGTCAGGATCCTGGGGAAAAAAGAAAAGAAAATACACAGCATTAGAGGAGAGCATATCAAGGGCAGGGAAATCATGAAGTCCAGATAGTTCAAAAGAATATAAAGGTTTATTGCGTGCTTATGCACTCTACAAGAATCGGAACTACTAACAATCAAAGCAAATTGATGGTGGATACAAATTAATGAAAATCAAGGTAGGCTGGACTTAAATCTTTTATGTGCGCAAAGGGATTCAAGACTGATGACCCGTTTGAGTCCCCCCACCCTGGTTTCAGCCTGGTCATCTCCTACAGAGCAATTCTACACACAAAACAAGAACTCAGAAACATATATGAAATCAATTAGTGCTTCACCAGGGGATTGCAGATTCTACTTTTCTAGCAACAAATACATGGCTGTAAAATATATGTCTTTTGATAGGCCTTTCATGTACATTAGGTGTCTGGGAATTCTGGGAATTCCAATTCACCTGTGAAAGGCAAATAACTTGATTTCCTTCAATAATAAATGAACCATGGCAACTTAATCCTCTTAGTAACTAAAGATTAACATTATATCCACCATTAGAAGAAAATACAACACAGGACTCTTATAGCCTTATTTTGCATTTTTATTCAAATAAGCTTGCTAGATCAGGCTGTTAAAGGTTACTTGCTCATGGGAATCTGGGACATTTCATTCAGCTTTGCCTGCAAGCCTATGATGCTGAATTCTTGCCAAAAATGGGCTCCCTCCTGCACACAATCAACCAAAATTGATGGTCTGGAGGATGCAGACATTTGTTTTACTACATGCTTCCTGGGAAATTCACCTTCAGATATTTCATAGAATAATACTGGAGCGTGTCATAAAACCACAAGATGACAACAAGCTGAATTTCAGAAACAAGTGGAAGGTAGAGTGGAGATTATCAAATCACAATCCAAGTCATCCAGCAATACAATAACAGTGTTGAAAGGGTGTTCTAATCCAACCCCCTGCTCAAGCAAGTTTCAGAGGAATGCTTGTCCAATCTCTTCTTTAAAACCTCCAGTGACAACAGATGTCCTTGCCCTTTTTAAAAGACCACCATTAGATAATTTACCACTCCCAATCTCAGGTTTTATTGCTTTAGGAAACATTGAGTCAATCAAATCCTGTTCCCTCATTAATTTCTGATGCAACATCAGTTTCTTACATCACCCACAGGTAGCAAAATATTTGGGCCTGAGGGACTGTCCAATTACATCTTTATTCCATTAGAGCCACTTGGCTCATCTGAAAACTTAAGTTTTCAATAGATTCTCAAAGCATGTATGGTACACCACAGATATTCACATTTGTAATTAAGCACCCCTAAAGTATGTAGATGGAGGCATGGTGGCCTATGGGGATATAGTGGCTTAGCAGTTAAGACACTGGGCTTGTCAACTGGAAGATTGGCAAGTTGAGATCCAAATATCATTACATGTCAGTTGACCTCCCATTCCTGCCCTCGCTACTTGCAAATGCAAGTAGATAAATAGGTACCACTTTGATGGGAAGATAAGAGTGTTCTGTGCACCTTGGCATACAGTCATGCCAGCCACATGACTATGGAAGGGTCTTCAGACAATGCTGGCTCTCTCTGTTAGGGAACAGAGATGACACCACCCCCTAGAGTCAGATACACCTGGGCTGGGGAAACTTTATCTTGATCTTTAAAATATATAGGGTGCCTATGCTTTCACATCTATACATAACTGATCCACCCTCCGGAGGTGCCCAAGCTACTAGCAATTGTGCCAGCAAAATCCTTGTATTATTAGGAGCAGAAAAAACGGAAAAACATTTAAAAATAGAGATATTAGAATGGAGATTGGGTTGGGTCCAAGATAAGCACGACTGACTGAAGACAAAGACGTAATAATGTGCAAGTTATTTATTCCACAAATTGTCTAAGATGACACACATCTTTATCTAGATGGCACTGTTCAGCAACACTAACTGAAAAATATGCAAATGTCTGGTAAAACTGATACAACTTTTGTTGTAGCGTCTGAAGACCATCTGCCAAGAAGCAGCAGTGGCTCACTGTTCTCTCCTCCTACACTTTGGCATCTTGCAGATACTCAAAAAAAAATAAATCACGAAGATTAGGGTCACCTGATATTTCAAGTCACAGATGCAATGCCTGGAAAGCTGCTGTCATTTGATCATTAAATCGCTTTACAACTGAACTATCCTGTAATAAAAACTACCTCCACTTCATGCTTCTTTTCCGTACAAGGTCATATGAGCTCAGAGAAAGAATGTACAGATCAGCCTGCAGCTGAGCCATATACATAGTACATTGAATGCACGTTCAATTATTAATATATTCTACTGATTGTATTATTGTAATTTCTTTTATACACCCAAGAGAACCCTGCTTTACATTTTCTCAGGTCAGTTTCACAGATTTGCATTTTGTGTGCGTCTTGAACACATTTTTTCATTAATAAACACATTTTTGCATACATACATTTATTTTCCTGGTTTCCCAAATATATGTGTTTATTTCACACTTTTTGTGCTGAGCTACATTTCAAGACAGAAGTTGACAGCCTCAGTGAATTACCTGCTTGTTTATAGTGGAACAGATTTTGTTTTAGCAGTTAGATGATTCTGCACGGAAATGAATCCATTAACATTTTTATGGCACCCCTAGTTCAGCAGTTCCCAATTCAAACTTTCACCTCCAGGAGCCCGAGACAAGCTATGACTCTCATGGCTTTGACAAAATGAAAATCATGTATATCCACACTTTTATAAGCTGCTTCTCAAAGCTATTTATTGTAAGATGAAAAGAAGGGTTTAAGAGATTAAAAGGGAAAAGCAGAAACACAAATTTACATTTCAATAGGAAAACCACAACAACCAGCAACAGCCTAATAATATCAGCAGGTTGCAGTTAAAACATGCTAAGTCTGAGTAAAATAAAAAGGTTTTCTTTATTTATTTATTTCATTATTTATATCCTGCCTTTATTATTTTTACAAATAACTCAAGTTGGCAAACATATCCAACACCACTTCCTCCTCCTATTTGCCCCCAAACAACCACCCAGTAAGGTGGGTTAGGCTAAGTGAGAGTGACTGGCTCAGAGTCACCCAGCTGGCTTTCATGCTAAGGCAGGACTAGAACTCATGGTCTCCAGCTTTCTAGACTGGTGCCTTAACTACTAGACCAAACTGCCCTACATTATTGCCAATAATCTTCATCAGGAAGATTATTATAGGAAGTTGAATACATAAAAGGTACACTAAAACAACACTATTATGCAAAACCTCAAAAGAGGCTCCATAACCGTCGAGCTCTGGGAACAGAGCCAGTTTTAAGAGACTTCTGGAATAAAAGAAAAATGGGAGTCGTGTGTGTGTGTGTGTGTGTGTGTGTGTATTCCAATGATTGCCCTAATTAAATCATGAGCCTTGAGCCAAGCTTCAAAAGAATCCAAAAGTTTTATTAGGAGCAACATGTCCGGCACTAACTCGTATGAAGCCAATTCTGAGACACATAATTTAATATTACTTATGACCCTGTTTCCCCCAACTCCCCTGGGTGTGTCATAAATCAAGATTCTCCAACAAAACAGGGCTGGATGTCACCAATCACACTCTCCAATGAACGATTTTCCCAGGCAGAAGATCCAGTAGCCTAGGCTACAATCTCCACAAGATAAGCGTGGAATGTGCTTCTGGCCTTTATCTGCCGCACTGCTCCCTCAGGCTCCCCCCCCCTTCTTATGGCAACTTGGAAACAGGCATAGGAATGATTTACGAGTTGACAGTGTGTGTGTGTATCTCCGGAAGGAAGAGGCTACAACATAAAATGCCTGCTTTCTTGGCCCCACAAGATCACAACATAAAATTGATGGGACTTGGATTGGGCCTTTCTCCTGACATTAAATGGGCAAAAACAACTGGAAAAAGGCAATCCCTCAAACAGCCAGGCCCTATTCCATGGCTAACTATCACAATTTTGAATTTCTCGAGGCATTGTGAATCTTTTTATTAACAAAGTTGTCCATAAGTGTTACATATGTCTATTTTCTTCATTTAATTGTTTTCCTCTAAAATAAGACCTTCTGGTGGTCTGTGAGCAAAAGTTGTCCTGGGGATATTTTGTTTCTCAGCTATGGGGACTTTAAAGATTTAGAAATGGTAATATAACTAATTTCAAGTGAACCCTGATTTAGATTTTAAGTTCATTTTATTAATGGTTTCTTGGCTAGTTTGATGTTTCACAATTTTCTCAGGGAAATTCAGCTATTTCTGTTTTGAAATAAAAATAGATCCCCTTCCTTAGCTCCAAATGTTTTCCTTTTTTCCCCATATTTCAAAACTGATGCAGCTGTGTATTGATAAAGAAGTTGCAGTATATGTACAATGTTACAAAACTTCAAACTGATGAAAAAAAGTTCCTTCTCAGTGTAAAATAAAACTGTGACGATGGCAAAAAGATAATGACACAGATATTTACACGATTTCTTAACTGTGTAGAGTCCAGATGTGAATTTCTGCTGGGAATTAAATGGGAAAAAAACCCTTACTAGTCACAGTTGTATAGAATTGTTCTATTGATTCCCAGTTAGAAGTAGTAACTTAAATCAAAAACAGATTTTAAAAAATGAGATGAGTTTTTTCAACACCAGCTTATTATGCTCCATGTAGCTTTTTTTTTCTTTGCTGCAGTTTTAAAAAATCATTTCAGGCATAAAGATATGAACTTTCCAGATATTCTGAAGGCACCAAAACACCTGTTTCTGTTGTTCAGGGAAAAACATTACCCATTACAGATGTAATTCACTTTCCTGTTTTAAGAAGATACAACACCATTATGTAAAATGTGGTTTATTTGCATAATTTTCAATTTGCTAAATTTATTAAAAGTAAAACTATAATTTAGTTGCATAATAATTATGCTTGCCAGTTGAATTTATTTTAAAATGTTATTTACACATTCCTTTTGCGCTCCTTTGGGTTCCTTCGTCCTCTGAAGCGGAGGACAAAAGAGGAGATCCATTGATCTCTGGATAAAAAGTCAGCAACAGATAAACCCAGGTGCGAATCAGTATGAATTTCTCCATTCTTCTTTAGTGAAAATGGAAGACCAACAGAAGTAGGGGGGAATCCATTTTGCATGTTCATTGTGGAATTCTGCGAGTTGGAAGTCCACATACCATAAAATTGCTCAGGTTGAGAAACACTGCTCTAGATAAGAGACTTCTATAAAAAAACATTTGGAAGGAACAGAGACAAGTAACATATGAAGCACTTTTTTGTTGTTTTGTTGTTTTTTCATAAACTTTCTATTCAAAAACAGCCACCACATAAATTCCAGTAGCAATAACTGCATTCTCTCTACCAGTAACAATAGCTGGTACATAAACTATTTAAAGATGCCAGCAAACTACTTGACTTCTCAAACATAAAAGCAGAGCCAATGGCATGAACCAATTACAAACATGATCCATTCAAAGTATAGTCTCTCTCATAAATTTTATAGACTAAACAATGTATTTCAAAACTAGCTTCTGTGAATTTTACTTCATGTATGCCACAGTAAATGTCTTTCTCTATGGCACTACAACACTCTGCAGTTTTGAAGTCAAATGCTATCAAATCAATTTAGATCATCCAACAAAACAACCTGCAGAGTATCAGGATGAGTTTTGGTCTGTCTGTTGCTATTTGTTTAGGCAAGTATTATTCCCAGTTACCAATTCAAGAAGCTCTTTAAAAGTTCCCAGAAATGGTAATGGATAAAAATGCAGCAGCTAGGCTGATAATCATGAAAGTAATGATGCTACTATTGAAAATCTGCACTGCGCACCAACTGCTTATCAGGCACATTTTAAGGTAGATTTACTCATGAAGCCTAAATGTACAATGGTATCCAGGACTCATCGTTAATTGGTTCCAGGAGTGAAAGTAATGAATACCAAAAAAACAATGAGTATCAAACAATTTTTCTCCATGAAGAATAATGTAATGAGGCACAAGGGAGCTGACAATGATAAGTTTTAGCTTGTGCATTGAGTACCAAACAAACTGTGAGTACTTGGACAAAATTCTTGCATCAAAATGCATTGAATACTAAATATAAAAGTAGTTGAGTATCAAGGTACCACTGTATATAGAGGAAAGAGCCATCTTTCCTTCTTACGTTGTTAAGTAAATCAGAAGCATTTCTGTTGAAGATTCCTCCAACAGGATTATTTTTCTGGGGCATAAGAGACAGCCTTCCCTGTGTTGCTCCCTGCAGTGCAGTATGTTCTATTGAGAGTATCGATTCATCCTTACACTCTCAGCATTTAGAAAATTTCTAAGGACACATGGCTTTCCCCAGGCTTTTAATTGTTAAATTATTTTAGTAACAAGTTTCTTCTTTGAGGGAGATGGGCGGTTCAGAAATATGAAAGAAAAATAAATAAACAAACAAAAAAGATTTTATAGTTAATTTTAATCTGACTCATCAACTTTTTATATGCTGTTTTGTTTTTTGATTTGGTTCACCATGTTGAATATTCACCAAGAACAGAAAAGTGGGGAGAAATTATGAAGATATTGTTCCTGCCAAAAGCAATATTTAGATGTTAACTCCAGCATGCAAAAATAGACATACTAAATTATGGGAAGTAACAGTTCAAATGGGATTTTGAAAAGGGTTGAATTTTGCCCAATTACTTTATTTGAAAAAAAAAAAAACCACCATGTCCAGTTTTGTGATTCCTTCCAAACCCAGAGAAGGGCCTAGGGATACTTTTATTAGAAGAAATTAGACTCATTCAACAATGCACCAAGCCAGAGCGTTGATCTGCTCAACAGATCAGTACGATGAAAGATATCTGGCTGATGCAGACATTTTCTGGAGAAGATGCTTTGGATCAAGGCAGACATCTAGGATGTTTCTGGTTGCTTCACAACATGAAACTTGCATGCACATTGAAAGTCACCTGAATTTTTCTGTGCAAATTCTTCTGCTCTCTCTAGTCTCTCTTGCAGTACAATAACATCAGCATTTTCCCCTACCAAGCTCAGGGAATTCTCAAAGTTGCAGTTCCAACACCAGTTTAACAGAAGTCTATTCTATGACAGTTGTACAATTTCAATATCCAGAGTCAGCTTAGACTACCTGCCAGCAAAAATGCCACCTGCTCAAAAAAAGGCATAGTCTTTCCTGTGATTCTTGCTTGGAACTGGTTTCATTTTGGGCAAATTTCTTTTGTTAGGTGAAGACAACCAATTTTGGTTCTTTTTTTGTTTTGTTTTGTTTTAACTTTCTAGGATTCTTCCTGCAAATGCAAAACCTGCTTTTTTGGATCAGTTGAGTATTGATCTGTTGGTTGCGACACAAATTGTCCAATCAGCCTGCCATCCAAGCTTGATGTGTTGAGCTAAGAGAGAATGACTGGCCCAAAGTCACCCAGCTGGCTACCATTTCTAAAGAGGGATTAGCAATCACAGTTCCTGATTTCTAGCTTGGTGCCTTAACCACTGGAACAATTCTTACCATAGCGTAATTATTTGTATTTCTCCCCTGACTGCTTTACACAGTGAACATTAGCCTTCCTGCAGCCTATATTGAGGACAAAGCCAATATAGTTTTAAGTGTATGCTGGCTTTTATTAACTTCCTGTTTCATATCTATCACTTGGTTTCAGCTCTCCCTCCTCCTTTAAATACTTCTCTATCTGTAGTGAACATACAATGGTGTAATTTGCTATGAAAAAGTGTTGTTTTCATGCCTCCACACCCCGCCCTCTAGAAAATTTCAACTACTTGTTTCAAAGTTTAGGGGCTGAGAGAAGCAGCTAATGACTCTCTTGCCAGCACCATCATAAATGCCGAGGGAATCAGTGTTCAGTGGTTTTAAGGGAAAGTCACATAACAACAAATTCATTTTTTACAGGCAGCTGAGAGGGTAATCTCTTCTCTGCAGAATCCAATATTGCTTCAATTTATACATTCAGTTAAAAAGAAAGCTACTGGGCTCCATCATGGAGAACCAGACAGCTCAGGACTATAAATGGAGCAATTAAATTTGCTTCCTTTTGTGCCAGCCTCAATGCAAGAGAAAGATTGTTCTGACATGTTGGTTTTTTTTTAAATCTTTCTGCTGAAAATGAATGAACAAACACATGTGCATTAACTCTAACAATAAGCAAATTTTAAGGGTGGCATTTAAACACATCTTTTCAAGATTAGGTGTTCTGCTTTTTGAGGCCACCCATGTGTGACACCCTGGAAACAATGGATTTGTGTGAACCAAAGATTCAACGGCTGGAATTTGTAGAGACTGATCCTTGATATTTAGTAATGGACAGCTTAAAGGCCAATTGTGCCGTATCACGAATCTCTTAGGCTTAGTAATAGAAAATACCACCTATGGAGAACAGTATAGATAAGTTCAATCCTCATATTTGTCAACACAAGCCAAACTTGTAAGATTAAGGGATTTTCTTTTGCTTAGCAGATTGGCATTTGGCGGCTGTCTTCCATAAACCTCATGTTACTCTTTGTAGATTTTTCTTACTTTCTTTTGATGTGTTAGAACCCAACCAAGGATTGGCCACAGCTCTCCAAGTAGGTAAGTATCGTTCCCACATTTGCTGCTATGAAAGATTCCAGGGATGCCAGAAAATATATTAACTTCTTGTTGTTAGTACCCAAAAAGCATATCAGAGTCTATTTCTATTAGATGTTCTGACCAAGGCTTCCTGAGACCGTAATTAAGCACACACTTAGTTAAAACAAGTCTTGTTTTATTTCAACGCTGGGAATTATGTTCATTCTCACCCTGTAACGAGTCCCAAACAGTTCCTTGAGATAAGCACCCACCTTTCTCTCCTTTGAATTACTGCCAACAACAAAAGTGCCAAATGAACTATAAAAAAAACAACCGAAGTACAAATTCCACAGAGAGCTTCAAGGATAAAACCAAACCGATCGAACAACTTTGTTTCCTGCAAAGGTTTTGTCATGTTTGCCTGTCCTTTATATCTTATGGGAGGGACAATCACCTCCAAGCCTTACTCCCAAATCACCCCTTTTGTCTCAGCTGCTCTTGCCCTCTAGCAGCTCTGCACACTGGGAACAGGCTCCCCTTGTTCCTCTGCCTTGCTGCTGCCAGACTCCGGAAGCTCCGGAGTCAGCACACCACTCCCAGATGGTCCTGGCCCCATCTCTGCATCGAACACAGGACCCTCATCCGAGTCCTCCTCAGACTCCTGGACTGGTCCCCGTTCTTCCCCACTGTCCGATTCCACTGCTTTCTGCACAGGCTGCCGGCAAACCACAACATTAGAGTCCTGGAGACTTTTTTTTAAAACACATATGGAAAAGAACAGCACTATCTAATCATAAAATGGAAGCAGCAATATACATAGTCCTCAACTTACAACAGTTCATTTAGTGACTGTTCAAAGTTACAACGGCACTGAAAATGTAATTATAATAGTTTTACACACTTATAACCGTTGCAACATCCCCACAGACATGTGATCAAAATTTGTATACTTGGCAACTGACTCATATTTATGATGGTTGCAGTGTCTTGGGGTCATGTGATCCCCTTTTGTGACCTCCTGACAAGCACAGTCTTTGGGGAAGCCAGATTCCCTTAACAACCATGTCACTAACAACTGCAGTTATTCACTTAACAGCTGTGGCACAAAAGGTCATAAAACAGGGGCAAAATTCACTTAACAAATGGTTTCACTTAGCAACAAAAATGTTGAGCTCAATTGTGGTAGTAAGTCAAAGACTATCTGTATTATTATCTTATTCCATCATTCTAACCAAACCCCCATAGTAATTACAACTATAGAGACAGAGAGTTTCCTAAGAATTCCAAAATTATTGAGCCAGATGTCTTTGGAAGGGATAAGGGGCACTTTTGATTTACAATCAGCCTTTTTGCTCCCAAATCTAATTCAGAATTACAGCTTGACATAGTGCAGAGGCTCCAAGTGATTCCTTTAAGATTGAGAGTCTGCCTATTTCTGGAAGATCTACACACCCATACAGTTTTTAAACAACTATCCAACGTTAAAAAGGTGAATATGAGAATTATTTTCAGGTCACACTTCAAGAAAGGGCAGGGGGGAAATAGAACTTTTCTTCCCGACTTACCAACAGCTATAGAAGAAGAATCCTTCAGCACTTGAAGTGATAGCTGAAATTCTAGCTAAACAGCCCTTGTGCATTAAATGCAAATGACTATGAAATGGATTCCTCTCTAGCGAGCTATTCAGCACTCCAAGCTTCTTCACCTGTGTATGCTGAAGATTGAACTGCAGCCATACAAAGAAGTAAGCATCTTCATCGGTTATCAGACCAAAAAAAATGGCAAAAGTGCCAGGAGTATCCTGTGCTAATTAGCTAACTTCGGCAATTTGTAGGGACAGATGGATGCAAGTAACCTTTGCTGGCTATTGTTGAAACATATGGAATCCCTTCCAGGTTAAAGCTGCCCTACCTGCTTCAGCCACAGGCCAGCTATACAGTGCCAAAATAAGCACACTGTGATACAAAAAGGAGAGTCTGGAAGACCTGGAAATAAAGGGCTGCTGGCATGCTCCTAAAATATTTAATCAGCAAGTGTTTAGCTGGTGCTAAGGAAGCAGCTTCCTCCCACATCAATATGGACTTCCCAGGTATAGCGATCACAATGCTATCCAAACAGTAATATGATCAACCATGATTAAATCCCCATTAACTAAATAAAGTGTTCTTTGAGTCAAGCCTGATATCTGGCGACTGCATGGACATGCCTGCATAGTTTTCTTGACAACAGAAGAATACATGCTTGCTTTTCTTTTCTTTTCTTTCTTTCTATCTGGATGGATGGGTGGATGGATGATAAATAGTTTCCACTCTAAACTGTAGCCTGGGATTTTAGCCAAGGTCAGCCAGGTGTAGCCAAAAACAGTTGCTTCTCTATAGAGGTGTGTGTTAAAGGCTCAATTATTTGTAAGCAGGTTTCAGCCAAGATTGATCTGAGAAACCAATTCCCTTTCCCCTTCTCACTTCTGCATGAGGTTCCATCGATTGGTCTTATGTTTATTATTTTGTGTTTAGAGATGTAGCTCCAGAAGCAACATGCCCTTGCATCTTGTATCCTACAGATATAAGAGATAGTAGGAAATAAGAAGCAAAGGATTCTTCTTCCCTTTGAATCAGTTCTTCTTTCCCTAGACTGGAAAGTTGAAACTTGTAGACTTGTCTCTTGAATTTCCTTTCTCCATGAAGAATAAAGTGTTTTCTTTCTGCAGCTGCTTTTTCCTACCATGAAAGCTGAAAAATGCAAATTATTAGAATGTATAACTGTCTCAAACTTTACTTGCTTTGAGGGATTCTAAGCATGTCTCTAGGTCAGTATTTCTCAACTTTAGCAAGTCTGGCTGGGGAATTCTAGGAACTGAAGTTTACATATCTTAAAGTTGCCAAGGTTGAGAAACATTGCTCTATATGCTCTCAAATAAATATGCTGGAAGTTTTCCACCAAGGTTACCTGTAAGTTCTCCCTCCAGCTTGTACATGCAATGGAGAACCATGTTTGGTCAATCAGGTTTATAATAGCAGAGAGTGAAATGAAAACAAATGGAAAGATGGAATAAATGTCCAGAAATTAGAACAATTCTTCCTTTTGAGGACATGCAAAATAGAGGAGTGCTGATTTTCTATATAAAAGTCCCTATATTTTTATTTGCAGTGAATGTATTTATCATAGTAAGTGCATTACAAACAGAATAAAATAACAGTACAACTTATTAGAATCAATATACAGTAAAATCACAATATAAATAAGACCAAAAATGCTGATAACTTCTAATAATATTAACATCCATGGAATAAATAAAAGGAGAAGCAAAAGTTAACTGTTAGATACAGGAGAAAAATAACCTTTTATTATTTTATTTTATTTTATTTTAGATTTAAAAGATCTGGTGGAAGTTGATTCCAAAGAACCAGAGCCAGAAGATAAAAAGTTCTCAACTATGACATGGCTATTCTAGTAAGTGGAAGAATCACTTGACTTTGGCCCAATAACCCAATCAAATAGACAAGATCATGAGTTAGAAGTAACCATATAACCAGCAATAAAGTGAATCAGTCAAGATGAAGTCTATTTCTTACTAAGAACAAAAACTAAATATTTTGACTTTTATTAAAATCAAGCAGGGAATTTAAAAAGTAGGGTTTCTTTTACTCGTTTTGCAGAAGTCCACCCTTGCATGAGCAAAATATGTTTTTATTTTTTAGTTGGGCTATACAGATAGTCCTCAACTTACAACAGTTCGCTTAGTGACCCTTCCAAGTTACCAAAAAAAGGTTCTGAAAAAAGTATCTTGTGACCATTTTTTGCACTTACGACCGTTGCAGCATCCCCATGGTCACGTGATTTACATTTGGATTCTTGACAACTGGCTCAAACAGTTGCAGGGTCCTGAAATCATGTGATCACCATTTGCGACCTTCTGACAAGCAAAGTCAACAGGGAAGCCAGATTCACTTAACAAGCATGGCAAGAAAAATCGTAAAATGGGACAAAGCTCACTTAACAAATTTCTCGCTTAACAACACAAATTTTGGGCTCAATTGTTGTGCTTGTAAGTTGAGGACTACCTGTACAATATCTAATACTAAGCCTTTGTGACACTTGGATAGTCACCCATTAAATTGCTGTAGTGGTTTATCTTCACTTATTAGTGGAGCTTTGCAATAAACAAGCTCAATCAACAAACAACAAAAATATGTCCCCTATGTCTCTCCAAAGTGGAGTGTGCTGTGCTTTTCCCAGGTCCAATTATAAGATGTTACCAGGAAAGCTGCTAAGCAGTACAAGATAGTCATTGAAGGTTATCTCTGCTCATCTATCCAAGTTAACATAAAGAAGGGCACATTAAATCTGTATCTTTTACATGGTAAGACATCCAAGGAGACAGAGGGCTTGCATGGCTAGACTGATATAGGACATTATGCTGAAGTTGAAACCGAATTAAAGTAACCCTTGCTATCAGTAAATAAAGTCATAAAAGGAGAGGTTTCATTTGTATGAAGTATGTCCGAATAATATGACTGCTTATAGCAATAGCACTTAGACTTATATACCGCTTTACAGTGCTTTCCATCCCTCTCTAAGTGGTTTTACAGAGTCAACCTATTGCCCCCAACAATCTGGATCCTCATTTTACCTACCTCGGAAGGATGGAAGGCTGAGTCAACTGTGAGCCTGGTGAGATTTGAACTGCCAAATTGCAGGCAGCTGGCTGCAGAAGTAGCTTGCAGTACTGTACTCTAACCACTGTGCCACAGAGGCTCATATGGCGCGGATTAGATTACCCAGGAGTAAGCTTTTCCATTAGTAGCTCCCAGACTTAAGAATGCCATTACAACTGAGATACGCTTCATGATGTCTTTATTGCCTACATTCCCCCCCCTCGACCATTTTATGTTGTGATATTTTTAACACTTGACTACTGTTCTTACTCTCTATTATTGGTTTTTGGGTATTTTTTTGCATATTTTATTGTCTATTCTTCTTATGTAGTCCAAGGAAGGAGAAAAACATAAGCAAGGGACTCCAAAGAAACTTCACCTCAGTTACATGTGATTCTGTGACACTGCCCTGCTAGCTATAAAGATCATTTCTGAAATCCAAGAGCTGCTTGTTTCCTGGATTTTCCAGCTTCCAAAAGCCTTGATACCGGTATTACAGGTAGTCCTTGACTTACAGCAGTTCATTTAGTGACTGTTTGAAGTTACAACGGCTCCGAATAAAATGACTTATGTTCATTTTTCACACTTACATCCATTGCAGCATCCCTGTGGTCACGTGATCAAAATTCAGACGCTTGGCAACTGACTCATATTTATGACGGTTGTAGTGTCTCCAGTTCATGTGATCCCCTTTTCCGATCTTCTGACAAACCAAGTCAAATGGAGGAACCAGATTCACTGAACAACCCTATAGCTAACATAACAACTGCAGTGATTCACTGAACGAATGTGGCAAGAAAGGTTGCAAGACAATGGGGCAAAACTCACTTAACAAATGTTTCACTTCACAACAGAAATTTTGGGCTCAGTTGTGGTCATACGTCAAGGACTACCTGTATTTTCTGAAGAAATTTGAGGACAGTGCCTGACTTTATTTATTTAGTCAGTTTATATAACTACTCATCTTAGCAGGTGACTCTTGGCAATTGTTATTAAAGCAATTGTAATTGCTTTATTGTAATTGAAGAAATTACAATAAAAACAATAAAACATTAACAATACATAGGACCCTTCCTACATTTGGTGTCAGGTTTCCAAGTGATGAAATCCATTTAAAAAGAAAAGAGTAAAGTCCATTTTCCAAAACAATTTCTTTTATTTGGGAAAGCATCAAATTGGCAAAATCCATGGTAATTCCGGATCTGACACAACCTGGAATTACCCCACAATATCAAAAGTTAGAAACAACCCCCAAAAGTCACATTCTCCAATAGAAGTAATTCAACATTGCTTGATGTCATAAATCTCCACCTCAAGGGGCCTGAACATGGTCAGCTCATTTTCCCAGGGGAAGAAGAATCACTTAGCCTAAACAACTCTCCCTATCTCCATTCCTCCCCACCTTAGGAATATGGCAAGCCCGAAACCCTTCCCCCATGACCGGTAAAGAGAAAGTAAGAAAAAGAATATATACTAAGACTAACTAAAAGGACTACACATATGTCAATTTCGGGGTTGACATTTGGGTGATCCTAGTCCTGGTATAGGGTACTCCTTCACTTATGGCCGTAATGGAACCTGGAATACCTGGTTGTTAAGTCATGACATTCGTAAGTCAAAGCATCCCCATGAGTGACCCGATTTTACAATCTTAAGTGAACCCTGTGGTCATAGAGCGAATGCCACAGATGGAAAGCGAGCCCATTCATTCTTACAGGTATTTTGCCAGAAATCAACCAAGAAGGCCAGAAACTGACAAGAAACATTGTAAATCGTGGGTAAGCAAGGAGTAATATATAATGTGCAATGAGTCTTTAATCCACCACTGGTTGATTGAGGAAGGCACTATTCTGATATTTTTCATTTTAATGAATCTTCCATAATGAAATATTAAATGATACCGGATAGATTCTTATGAAAAAAATGACGAAATTGATCATTTTTATCTTATATTTTTTCCAATAACATAACTTTTCAGCATAGTCAATAATAACAAAGAGGTGTCATGAAGCTGATGATATACTATCAGAGAGATCTTCGAAAGGAATAGATTGTTTTGTTTATTTTCCAACACACACACACACACATTCAAAAAATGGGAATCTTTAGTCTCTTTTTATTTTTGTATTCCCGAAAAGACTTAATTCACTGAAAGGAATCTCATCTTTCCAGCAAAGGAAATCCCTCTCTATCTGTAGTTTAATTATTTCCCAAAAAGATTTTAAAAATGAGACTGGCAGGGCTCATTGTCCTTATCACAGTTGTGAGCGTAGATGGAATATTGGGAGTCCCAGCTATTCAACCTTCTGCAAAAGCTGACTGCAAAAACATCCATTTCTGCAGTTTACCCACTGAGAGCAGCCATCTGTAGTACAAGTGAGTTGTCTCATGATCTCCCTTTCATCCAGGGTGATTTTGCTGGCCAGCATCTGCCCTTTGGCCAGCATGCTCACCTGCAGTGTCTCTCAGCTCCTACAGAGATGTCAGCCAAACATAATTCCTCACTGAAAGTTTTTAGTACTTCCAGTTTTTAAACTCTACTTAATGGAACTGAAATAACTAACATTTAGAATCTAACCATTTCATTCCAAAGTAAGGGTACTGACTGGATTAATGTTACATTGCAGGGTTTGGTGCAGTGTGATGTGTGAACCCAGTTATTGTCATTTATGGAGCAAATTATAAATCATGGATTAGTGTGATATGTGAATCCAACTGCTGCTCCTGTAAAAACAAATGGTATAATACAGTACGTTCTGTGTATTCACAGATGACAAAAAAAGCTTGAGGCATATTCTAAGGATCTTAGAAAAGTATAATTAGTTCCAGGTCATTTGATTCCCAGAGCATGCCAAGGTGGCACTGAAGTTGGGTACAACAATGGTAGCTTACTTTCAACCCAGATTCCTGTGTCCTCACAATCCACATCCAAGCAGATGGTGATCACTTGGTCCAGGAGATTCTAATCATATCAATAATAAACCTGCCAAGTGAAATTTCTCCTCTTAAAATGTTAACCTTTTAAAAATAATTAAAATGTTAAGTAGCTGGTCATGCTTGCTGCTATAATTATTGTCACACTGCAAAGATTATGTGCCAGTGGAAAGCTCTCCATGGGTCAAAGAGAATGATGGGTTCCAGACTTATTTCTCTTTGGAAAAGATTGGGTTGAAAAGCTGACCTTCTCCTTGCTTCCCTTAGTGAGCAACAAATTGAGGTCCTGAAACAAGAAGTGGAAACTACTCTTTGAAATTAATCCCTGAGGGACCTGGGGCTTAAAAAAATATCCTAGAGATTTTTTGTTTTTAAGTGTTTGCAAGATGCTATACAATCCTACTGACATGAGAGTTTTTTTCTGGAGAAATTAAACCTTCTTCCAAGAGATTAAAAAGTATCAGCTCTGATGTAAGTTTTTTGTTTCTTATATTGAAAAGAAAAATTGGAACCAAAAGGGAGGTGGGGGAGAATCAAAGGCTTTTATGGAAACACATTAATCAAAATGCAAATGAAAAAGAAATTAAAACCCACAAAGAACCAAAGCACTTGCATTCTAATAGCGTTTGAGAGGGGAAGTGTATTTGTAACAAAGTAGGTGATCTATAGAATACAACTAGGATACAAACATTTTAAACAGGCACAGATTCTGGTCCTGCTTAATGGACCAGAATGGCTACCATAGGAGGGACTGATAATAAAGACAAGCATACACAACATGTTCTTTCCATGGTGGGAACAGCTGCAAGTCTGGCCCTACCACTGAACAAACTTAAGGCAGTGGGACAACCTAAGAAGGAATAAATGGCCCATTTTCTAGTTTACCCTGTCCATTATGTGAATACCTAGCTCTCTGGAGAAGGGTCTAATGCTGGGAAAGGTAGAAGGAAAGAGAACAAGAGGACAAGTAGCAGCATGGTGGACTCAGTTACAGTGGTAATGGGGCTGCTGTTGGAAGAGAAGGACCAGCTTAGATACAGAGCATTGTGGAGAAAATCTATCAGTGAAAAACAATTTGATGGCATAGCCTGACACCTTCACATATATTAGCCTGACACCTTCACGTATGTTAAATTGTCCCCTCAACTTTTAACTGCTAAACTAGACAGGTTTGCACAAGGAAAGGGAGAAGAAACCAACTTTTTTTTACTTCAAGTAACAAAGATTTTGACTTAGTCTTGAACAGCTGCACAAGTGATGGGATTCAAAAATTTTTACTACCGTTCTGTGGGTGTGGCTTGGTGGGCATGGCAGGGGAAGGATACTGTAAAATTTCCATTCCCACCCCACTCCAGGGAGAAGATTACTGCAAAATCTCCATTCCCTCCCCACCCCACTAACTGCTTTCCAGCTCCATTTTTTTTTAATTACATTTATATGCCGCCCTTCTCCGGAGACTCAGGGCGGCTTACAATCCTTGGGATGCAACCCAGTGTGCTCAGCAATAGCCTTCATTCCATTGTATATGCCTGCTTATTACTAAGTGGCATTTTTACAAGGTCAGCTAATTGCCCCCAACAATCTTGGGTCCTCAATTTACCTACCCCGAGAGGATGGAAGGCTGAGTCAACCTTGAGCCTGGTGGGATTCGAGCCTACAGCAGTTGTAGGCAGCTGGAACTTAAGTAGAGGCAATTAGCAGCCTGAGCCACCAAGGCTCATTCTCCTGTGCAGGGCAACAAAAGAAGACCCAGATAATCAGCTAGAACTCAGGAGGCAGAGAATTGATGGGGGCGGGGCCAGTCAGAGGTGGGATTTGCCGGTTCTCTGAACTACTCAAAATTTCCACTACCAGTTCTCCAGAACTGGTCAGAACCTGCTGAATACCACCTCTGAGCTTCACCCACTGAATGTGGTCAGGGTAGATGAGCGAAAACTTCGTTGGGACTCCCTTTTAAGAGCTTATACAATATGCATATTCTTTTGCAAATGGAATGAAAAGAATGAGACTGAACTGAAGGAATGTAGAAGCCCAATTAGCAATTATGGGGATTAAGGCAAAAGGTTGTGCCCCATGTAGCTTAGAATCACTTTGGAGAGAGACCAGGTCCTAAGACACTTAATCACAGTGGCAGAACACATGGCTTCCCATGTTATAAAACTATTTAGCTTATGTCTAATGTGAATTTGTATATTTTGAAGAAGGCCTGCAAAAAGAAGGGACCCCCCAAAAAAGAAACTCATTTCTGATTGCATGCCATTTTAGCAAAATCCAGCACTTTCAGAAGAAGCAATTTTTTGATCCACTGAAGAAAAGGAACAGCAAAGAACCAGACAGACAGGACACCAAAGCACAATCAGAGTCTCTGGTAGATCTTTTAACCTCAACAGGCTCCTCCAGATGCACAATAAAGTTAAACTGGAACAGGGCCTTAATATCTTTCAAATTTCTGAAGATTTTTTCATACATTTTTTTTAAAGAAAGAAAGGCAGATTTCTCAAACCATACCATTAATGGCATTGCCTCCCAGAGTCACTAGTTGGAGGTGGATGGCTATACAAATTGAATGAATGAATGAATGAATGAAGTAAATAAAATAGCCCATTCCTTCCCCAATTAGCCTCCGTCTTAACAAGGTGGCCTTGAGCACAATATAGCTCTTAAGCAGAGCACAGCCCTGTTAGCTTCTCCTGCTTTATATAATGGGAGACAAATTAAGAAGTATGGATTATAGCACATGTTGAGTGTTTAAGAGAGGGCTGGAGCAGAAAACTGCTGTCAAGACAGCATTTAAAAAAAAAACCTCACCACTCCCACCTACAAATAGGTTTGAGTTCCTGACATCTTGCTTCTCTTTTAATGGATGCAGACAGGGAGTCTTCTCGGAGCCACAGTAGTAGACACTGAATAATTGATGGAGGAAATAGTATGCACTGAATGTGCAGCACGTAGAGACCCTTCCTTCTCTGCAGCCATTCTGCAGATACCCAACCCTGTTCCTTCCCCCATCCAGGCATTCGCATTGGAGAGAAAAGAATTGTGCTTGAGAGTTGGTACAGGTGGTTCTCAACTTACAACCACAAGAGCCCAGAATTTATGTTGCTAAGTGAGACATTTGTTAAGTGACTTTTGACCCATTTTATGACTTATCTTGACCCACTTGTTAAGTGAATTGCTTCATTTGTTCAATTAGTGACATGGTTGTTAAATGAATCTAGCTTCCACACTGACTTTGCTTGTCAGAAGGTTGCAAAAGATGATCCTGGGAAATTGCAACCGTCATTAATATGAACCAGTTGTCAAGCATCTGAATGTAAATCACATGACTTTGGGGATGCTGCAGCGGTCTTGTTGCAGGTCTAAGTGTGAAAAATAGTCACAAGTCACTTTTTTCAGTGACACTGTAACTTTGGTCACTAAATGAAACATTGTAAGACGAGGGCTACCTGTACTTCCCTCTGTCTTCCTTCTTCTTCCAAGGCAAGCAGTTCACTAAAGTATCAACCCATAACTAAACTTAGCAATGAAAGTCTATTGTTTCTGCCACCAAGATAGCATCAGGGATATCAGAGGTGAGTTGGGAGATATTGATTGGTCCAAAGTCACCCAGCCAGTTTTCTTGTTCTAGACTAGAATTCCTACTCTCCTGCTTTTTAGCCTTGTACTTTAAACTGACTAGACCACACTGCCTTTCTTGCTTGAATTATTCCTCTAAATTAAAAATACTGGAAACAAAATGTGACAAAGAAAGATTAATTTTATCTGACCACTAATATTTCATCTCCTTTCATGTTGGAGGAATTCTAGTCCAGATGCCTGGAGTTGCAAGGTAAATAATGTTCCAAATATATCACTATGGAGCACAGCTATTTAATAACAATATTCCACTGAACTGGCATCAATCTTCCCAAGGCTTAGTGGCATTCAGCTGATGGGGAATTGCTCTACCCTAGAAGAGTGACCTGAAATTGTTCAGCCTCATGCAAATAATATCTTTTAATGTCAAATGTCTCGTAACTTGGGTATGGTGCTAAGGTGTAACTTGGTGCAATTCAGTAATATGTCCACCACTGTTGTGAGGAACAGAATACTGATAAGTAGAAATGGGTCTTAAAAAAACAGCACAATGAAGCAGGAGAAGATAAGGCTCTTAGTATATAGGGAAATGTTTAGCCTAGTTATGTCACTGGATCTCCCATAGCTCTTTTGGCATTTGTAGTTCTGTGAAGCCAAAGTTCAACTGCAATTCAGAAGCCACCAAAATTCCAATAAGCAAGCAGGACAGCTCTATAATCAAGCTGAAGTGTATAGAAAGAGCCTCTACAGTAGCAGCATCATGGTCCACAGCTGCTACACACATAGTCCTTAAGCTTTTTTATAGCTCCTGGAATCCATGGAGATTCTGCTGAGTGCATAATGTGGCTCTAACTATTGATATGAAACAGCGGGAACTTCTGTGAAAGACTAACATTAAGTTTATTGCAAATGTCATAACTAGAGATGTGATTTCCCATCATTGTAATAAAAGAAAAGGAACAGGTTTTATAAGCTGAAGATAGCTTTAGTACAGACTTTTAAAGGGAATTTTTAAAAGCCTAACCAACCTGGAAATAAGAAAAGCAATGATACCATTGCTATTTTCTTCAATTTGGCCCCTATTTTTTCTTTCCATACGACAATCTTAATTCATAAGACATATTTCAAACATGTAAAGATCTAATCAGCATGTAACTTTTCCCTTCTTTGCACTCAGGGGAAAAAAAGCACCAACAGGAACATTTCAGAATAAAACACTTTTCTCCTGATTTTGTTTAACCTCTCATTTTTTTGAGGTGAACAAGCATAGCAGGTGGAGGCAAGGAAAGAACTTTTGCTTCTATTTTGTTTCTGTACCATTCAATTCTACAGAGCCCAGCAGAATAAGAAGCTGCCCCATTTCAGTTTAAGTGTTCCTACAACAAAGAAAGAATTGTTGATATCACCCAGCACTGGCTCTTCATTGCAATGATGAAGTTCATCTTTGTCTGATGATGCACATATCTGAATCTACTTTCTATATGCAAAATTATTGCTTGATCATTATCACTGAGGTTAAAGAGAGGTGAGACTCTCCCTCCACACCTCCCTCTCCTCCCTCCCTCCCCCCTTTCATTCCCTTGAACTTTTCATTAGAGTAGAAACAGGTTCTTCTAGAACAGGGGTGTCAAACTCACGTCGTCATGGCAGTGTCACGTGACACATTTGGAACTTTTCCTCCCTTCGTTAAACATGGGCCGGGAGTTTGACAGCCCTTTCTAGAATCTAGAAGAACAGCTTCTTCCTTGCTATTTGCTAAGTTTCTATGCATGATATTTAACAGAATAACAGAATAAAATAACAGACTTGGAAGGGACTTTGGAGATCTTCTAGTCCAACCCCTACTCAAGCAGGAGACCCTATACCATTCCAGACAAATATCCAATCTCTTAAAAACCTCCAGTGTTGGAGCACCCACAGCTTCTGGAGACAACTAGTTACACTGGTTAATTGTTCTAACTGTCAGCAAGTTTCTCCCTCTCCTTAGTTCTCTCTTGATTAGTTTCCATCCATTGCTTCTTGCCTTACCTTCAGGTGCTTTGGAGAAGAAGCTGAGCTTCTCTTTTTTGGGACAGCCCCTTAGATATTGGAACACTGCTACCATTTCACCCCTAGTCCTTCTTTCATTAAACTAAAGATACCCAATTCCTACCAAATTTAGAGTGGGGTTTCTAATAAGAGCCGCAGTGGCCCAGTGGTTAGAGTGCAGTACTGCAGGCTGCTTCTGCTGACTGCTGGCTGACTGCAATTTGGCAATTCAAATCTCACCAGGCTCAAGGTTGACTCACCCTTCCATCCTTTCGAGGTCAGTAAAATGAGGGCCCAGACTCTGTAACCTGGTCAGAGAGGGTATAAAGCACTGTGAAGCGGTATATAAGTCTAAGTGCTATTGCTATTGCTAAGCCAGCCTTTCCTAACCAGGTAACCAAGGCCAGAGAAGATGATAAAATTAGAATTATATTTAGGAACATGAAAGATGTAATCCATCATATCTACGGGACACTCCGGTTGGGGAAACCTGGCATAATTCATTCATCTTTAAATTGGCATGTAATTTGTAATATAATTACTTGAGGGTAGATGTTGTGTTTATTTTTTTCATGAGGCCAACCCCCAACCAGTTCATTTGCTTTGTTTGTGACAGTCACATCATTTGGGGACCCCTGGAATAACTGACAGTGACAACAGTTTATAGGACAACTTGATGGAAAGACCACTCTGAAAAGGAACCTCTCAGCAGGAAGAGCTATTAGAATAGATTGCCTTAAATAAAGAAACTTTGAGAATTTAATTTCTTGCAGCTCATCCTATACTTGTGCACTTGATTGGCCTCATTTCACATACTGAAATAAATTAAGAAAACAAAGCAAAAAAAATCAATGGGCAATGGCTAAGAAGTATTTGGCTAGTTAGTATCATGTAAAAAAGATCTTGAACTGTAGTAATCACAAGCTGAATATATATAATTTATTAGTGTGATTAGGCTGCAAAAAAGGCAAATATAGCTTTAGGGTATATCAATAGTATTGAATAAAATATTTACAGTAGCAAAAAGCAGCTTTTTGGTAATGACCTGAAACTATTTTTTTCTCCCAGATTAAAGAGTATAAATTATGCTTTGGAGTTGTATTAATTGACAGATATTTGTCCTAGAGCAGACATGGTAGAAATCACCAAGAGAACTGGGTATGTTTAGCCATGAGAAAAGCAACTGATGGCAGATTTAATTGCATTAAATCTGAAGCACTGCCCCCCCCCAAATAAAGCTGTATTCATTTTCTAGCATCCCAAAGTACAAAATGTGAAACAATGGTCTTAAGTTATTAGAAGACACATTCTTGCTACAAATTAAGCAAAACTTCCTAATGGTTAAAATACTTAATCATTATTAATTATTTCCTGAGATCATATTCTGAAGATACGTTTAAAGAGGATTTGAAATAACTGTTCATCATGATTGCTTTTATTTAGATTGAAGTTTATAAATCTACAGTATGTTTGATGTTGTGGAAAAGTAGGGCAATGTTAATTGCCTGCTAAACCCAATAAAGCCTAGGCAATTAAACCAACATTTATAGATCTACGCATTGTATTTTTATCCCAAGAACGGAATTCAAGATATCATTCCTAGAGTTTTCCAGGCAGGTTCCCAGCCAAACACCAACCTGTTCAGCTTTAGCCAGGTATTTCATCATTTACCTCTAGATTAAGCTGGTATGGGTATTCCTCAATGTACAACCACAACTAAACCCAAAATTTCTGTTGCTAAACAAGACAGTTGTTAAGCGTATATGCCCCATTTTACAACTTTTCTTGCCCAATTCTTAAATGAATCATTGCAGGTGTTAAATTAGTAAAAGGGTTGTTAAGGGAATCTGGCTTCCCCTTTGGTTTTGCTTATCTGTCACAAAAGATGATCACGTGACCCCGGGACACTGCAAGCATCATAAATATGAGTCAGTTTGTCAAGCGTCTGAATGTTGATCAGATGACCACTGGGATGCTGCAAAAGCCGTTAAGTGTGGGGTCATTTCAGTGCCATTGTAACTTTGAGTAGTCAACTAAACGAATGATTGTAAATCGAGGAATACCTGTAATTCATCTCTTAAAACATCTGGATACACCTTGTTTGCACTTCCGCATTCTATTTAGATCTGGAGTCGGAAACAGGCGTTGGCTTACCTGAATGCAGTTTCTCAGTATTTGAACTGTGGTGGTTTGCTTTTGAAGAAGCCTTCCAAAACATGTTTTTCTGATGCAGAATCGTAAGATTTATTTATGTCTTGAATGTTTTAATGCTAAGATTTCTAGCTGCTTTACATAGTTAATTATATTGTTTATGGGCACAGGAAGATCATCAAATGACTGCACCTTCGTCATGACTGGGGCTGGGGGGCTTCCTGCCCCGACAGGAAGAGGCGTGGCGAAGACTGATGACTCAGTCTCTGGACAGAAAGGCAGATTCAACCCATATGTGTGGATTATCCCAAAGGCATGTTGGAGAACTGAGAAATGAACTGATTTCCTATTTGCTTCTCTGTTGGCTGAAAATGTTCCTGACCTCGTTTCACTAGTATTTCCCAAGCTTGGTTGCTCTCAAACCCAATTACAACCCTACCTCAGTTTACAAAATGCACAAGTCTCCTCCTCTGTACCTCAATACTTCAGTCTAAAGAAAAATTATGATGTTACAATGTTCACATAAAATGGAAGGCATGAATTACCCACTGTTCTTCTGAAACCCACTGAATTTCGTTGAAGGGCAGTGAACAAGTTCATGTGCTTGAAGAGTAAATATTCAGAATCTTAGAGAAACGGGGAATGATTGATAGACAACATACAGTTTGTTTTACAAAAGGCAGATAGTAAATATCCATGCTTTTTGGCAACTATAAAATTGGGTTATTTTTATTGGCTTGGTATTGTTTAATTTCCAAAGGATATCCAGATGGGCTAACAAAAGCTAAAAAAGAAAAGTAAATGCCCATAAACAACATAATTAACTATGTAAAGCAGCTAGAAATCTTAGCATTAAAACATTCAAGACATAAATTTGGAGACTTAAAAGCACTGAGTAATTTAAAGGAGGGGACACATCAAAATCTTATGATTCTACATTAAAAAACATTTTCTGGAAGACTTCTTCAAAAGCAAAGCACCACAGTTCAGATGCCCTATTTTGAGGGCATGTGGTTTTAAATTAAATGAGGGCTTATCTTTTTACCTTAACCCTTCATTTAAAACTAAATTGATACATAGATCAGGTTACTAGAGAGACCAATAAAATGTCTATGCACAAATGCCCCTTTCCTGACTCAATTAGGAAAATGAAATCAACTCCATTTTCCAGACTGGTTCAAATTATTAATTCAAATTGGAGTAACAAACTGATTAGACAATACAAATCAGATCAGGGCCATTTTCATAGCACTACTTTACATGCTGAAGATGGGGGAAATGGATTACAAAACCCAGAAAACTACTGTTAATCAAGTATCCATAATCCTAACCAGATTTGTGCTTAACAGTATGTTTCTATATAAATGGTCAAACGTTGATCCCCTGAGACATTTTGCTTTCCAGTAAAGAGTGATGAATATCACAATACCTTTATATTCTCACTTGATTTGTTAGTGGATAGTTTAGTTGAACATTCATTAATAGGGTGGATGGATGGCCATCATTGTCACAGTCTTCCAAAAATTAGTATAAAAACTCAGCTTTTCTGGAAGCCCTTAAGGTATGGATATAGAGCTATAGGTGCCTCTCTCTGTGTGTGTATGTGTTTTTCAAATTATTTATTAAAATTATATTTTTTCTATTGACATTTAAAATGCAATTTTATTTTATTGCTATTTTCATATCTGTGAACCATCTATAATTTATGAGGACATGGGGGATAAGTAGATTGCACAAAATATAAATATATATGGACTTAGATTTGTTCTCACATATCAAAGAGAAAAATGAAATCCTTGACCCCCTTCACCCCCATTCTCCAATTCTTCTAGAAGTTCTATGTATCAAGGATTTTTTTTCTCGGTTCTTAAGACCAGTGACAGACTCTTAAAAAATGTATACAAAAATGGGTCAACCATCTTGACAAAGTCTAAGGAAACAAGAAACTAACTAATCAAACCTTAAACCACTTCAGATGCAGATTTAAGCATGAACTTGTTTAACAGCTGGGGCTCAGCATTGCCAAGTAATCTCCATTTTAGGCAAAAGGTGTTCTTATATTCAGAACCCAGGTAACAAACCCAATCCTCCGTTTCTTTTTTCTTTGCAATCTCTGCAGTTCACGAATCTTCTTCAAAAACTTTGAAACAAATAGCAATAGCACTTAGACTTATATACCACTTTACAGTGCTTTACAGCCCTCTCTAAGCAGTTTACAGAGTCATCATATTGCCCCCAACAATTTGGGTCCTCATTTTACCCACTTCGGAAGGATGGAAGGCTGAGTCAACCAGCCTGGTGAGATTCAATCTGCCAAATTGCAGGCAGTTGGCTGCAGCAGAAGTAGCCTGCACTACTGCACTCTAACCACTTTGCCACCGAGGCTCTTTTTTATATTAATAATTTATATTAATATTATTTTTATTAATAGGTGTATTAATCTCTCCAAATTGCAAATAGAGCCCTCCAAAGGTGGCAACAACTGTATCTTTTTGGGGGGTTGTGTCAATCATACTTTCTGAAACTGTTGGCTTCTGGGAGGAAGTGGTTTAAACAACAATTACAAAACAGTTGTCCCACTGGGTGTAATAATCTGTAGCTGTCAGGTACAAGATATCAAGAATCAGGGTTGTTCAAATGAGTACAAGTTTATTCCATGCTACCTCTCTACAAGAATCTGAACTACTAATGGTCAAGGCAAATTGACAGTAGGTAAGCATCAAGGAATTCAAGGAGGGCTTGACTTAGATCTCTTGTGGGTGTGATGAGACTCCAAACAGATGACATGCTTGATCCTTGGGCTCAGTCTGGTCGTCTCCTACAGTAATACCGTTAATAAAACAATGTTCTGTGGAAGCCAACAATGTTTGAGAGGGTGCAGATGTTTTAAATGAATACAGATTTCTTTCCTAAAAGTAGTCATCCTGATATGTGAGAGAGCTCAGTAGGTTGAATGGTGCTGAGAACAATGCTGTTGGGAATGTGAGTACTGTAAGGATAACCTTGATATCAAAATCAAAGGGGGAGGGGTGCTACCAAGGGATTGATCATAATTAGGATGAGAGTCACTGGGGCTTTACAGGTAAGGGGAAGTCAACAACCTAAGACAGTGATGGCTAACCTTTTCGGCACCAAGTGCCCAAAGCACGCGCACACACCCACATTCCCAAAATGCAACATGTGTGCGCACCCCATACATGTGCATCTCTCATGCAGGCATGTGACCCCCTGCACCCCCATGCAGGTACATGCAAGCCCCTGCACATGTACCCCGCCTCCCGCGGGCACTCTGCCCCTCGCGCATGTGCAGCAGAGACCCAAAGACCAGCTGGCTGCGGGGAGGTGAGTACCCGCAAGCACAGTAGAGCTGAGCTGGGGTGACGGCTCGCATGCCCAGAGAGAGAGCTCTGCATGCCACTTCTGGCACACGTGCCATAGATTTGCCATCACGGACCTAAGAAGTACAACTCCAAAATGAAATTCAGAAGGCGTAGCGCCAATGTTGCCAAGAAAACTATGGATCTCACTGAGTCACACAGACTAATTTATGTGAGAGATAATGAGTTTCCCCAGATCAAAAGGCACTTTATAGTGACTGGAGAAAAATGCTGAATACTGATAGTGTGACCAGGCCGAAGTTGCATGAATTCTAATCACTGATGATTCTAATACCAAAAAACTGGTTTTACACAGAGAAATATAATTGGAACTGGAATAGGGGTAATTTGAGCCAAGGAATACTTAAAATTATCAAAGTGGAATGAAGTGTATTAAATTGGAATCTGAGAGCATCTGGAATGCAATCATGCAGGAGGTAAATTGATAAGAGTTTTGCAAAGAAATTCTTTATTGCTAATACCTGCTTCAAGCAACATAAATTCAGACTCTATAACGGGATATTACCAGATGGGCAACATCAAAATAATTTTTTTTTAAAGATGGAAAAGAACAATCTAGTCAACTAGGACATTTCCAGGGCAGATTGTGAACAGACTATTAATGTCAAATATATGGGTTAAACATAAGAAAAAAATTTAACAGGTAAGTTGTACTAGCAAGATGTGATCTGAAGACATATCATTAATATTGAAGATCAATAAGGTATAGATTCAGTAATCTTACCTTGATGTAGGAGGAGGGAAGGAATTTGAAAAAAAAAACAACTATGGGAAAAATAAAGACACTACAAAATCTGAAGCATCAAAAATCCCAACATTTCAAAAAGGAAAAGATCCAATTAACTTGCAAAATAAGCTATTTTGGAGGCCAGGGAAGACACAGGATGAAAGTTGGACAAGAAAAAAGAATCACCAATTACAGACTTTCAACATCATGCATGAAACAAAAAAAGAAACACAGCTCAGGCAATAATGACAACAAATGGAGGAAAATAACTAGAAAAGAGAAATGAGAGATTTCTTTAAAAAAGATAAGTTCAAAAAAATCACCAAAAAAATGTACAGCCCAAGTAGGATTATTCAAGAAGATCCAAGGAACAGAGCTAGTACAGGCAAGTGAGATTAAAAGAAAACAGAAAGATTATACTAAAAAAACACATATGTAATTATATGATGACAGAAATCTTTGTAAAGAAAGGGCGTTGGTACTTACCTGATACGCCCATTCTCCATGAGCTGCGAAGAGCATCCAGAAGTGGGAGGTGCTCGGAGTCTCGCGAAGCAGGCTGGGCAAAATTATACTGGGACGCTCCTCCTCTGTCACTCCACCTCAACGCCCCAGTTTTTCAGCGAAGACTCAGCGGCGAACCCGCCTACACTTCACCCGACTATAAAAGGAAAGGTTTTGGCCGGAGCAGAGAAAGCGGCCCCCCCAGACGGAAAGGGGATGGGACTGGATGCTCTTCGCAGCTCATGGAGAATGGGCGTATCAGGTAAGTACCAACGCCCTTTCTCCCCCGAGCTGCTCCGAGCATCCAGAAGTGGGACATACCAAAGCTAGAGATGCCCACAGGGAGGGATGCCGTCTGGCACTAAGCCTACTCTCGATCCCTATGCACCTGTTGTAAAACCCTCCTGCCAAATGCCGCTTCGGCAGAGGCAAACAGGTCTACCCTATAGTTCCGTATGAAGGGCGAGGGCGAGGACCATGTGGCCGCCCTGCATATCTCATCTATCGAAGCCTGAGTAGCCCAGGCGGCGGATGTTGCAGCACTACGGGTTGAGTGGGCTGTGATACCCGCTGGCACAGTCTCCGATTGAGTCTCATAACATTTCGCTATTGCAGCCCTGAGCCAACAGCCAATCGTGGAAGAAGACACCTTTTGACCCTGGGACTTGGGGAGAAACGAGACAAAAAGGGCCTCCGTCTTCCTAAATGCCGCGGTGCGTTGCATGTAAATGCGCAAGGCTCGGCGCACATCAAGGTGATGCCATTGCCGCTCCAGGCGATGACCGGACGGGGCAGAAATTTGGAAGGACCAGCTCTTGAGCCCTATGGAAGGAAGAGTTGACCTTAGGGACAAACGTGGGATCGGGCCTGAGGACTACCCTGTCTGAGTGGAACACGCAGAGGTCTTTGCGAATCGACAAAGCTGCCAGCTCTGAAATCCTTCGTGCTGATGTAATCGAAACCAGAAATGCCATCTTATATGTCAGGAGCTGTAAACTGATGGTCCTCAAGGGTTCGAATGGAGCCTTGGAGAGTGCTGATAGGACTTTGTGTAGGTCCCAAGTTGGGTACCGGTGGACAACTGGTGGCCGCAAATTGGTGGCCCCTCGCAGAAAACTGCGAATTCTGGGGTGCTGAGAGACTGAACGAGACTCCCCAAATGAAATAACTGAGGCCATGGCCGCCACCTGGCGACGTAGAGTGTTAGGGGATAGACCCTTACCCTCCTGCAAAAAGTCCAACAGTTGTGCCACGGATGGGGAGGTGGGGACAACCCCCGAATTCGCGCACCATTTGCAGAAGGCAAGCCATGTAGCGTTGTAAATGCGCACTGTCGATGGGCGCCTAGCTGCCTGTATAGTCTCAATTGCCTTAGCTGAAATATCCTCTGACCTCAGACGTTGCCGCTCAACCTCCAAACGGCTAGGTTGAGCCACTGCGGGTCTGGGTGTAGGACCGGCCCCTGAGAGAGAGAAATCCTGGATGGTGGTATTCTCCAAGGATCCTGGATGGACAATCTCCTCAGGTCCGCAAACCACGGCCTTCTGGACCAGTGGGGGGCCACCACTATAATCTCCGCCCTTTCGTCCAGAACCCGTTGGATCAGCCCGGGAATCACTGGAAGTGGAGGGAAGGCATATAGGAGGCCTGATGGCCAAGGGCAGCGGAGTGCGTTGACGTTCTCCACTCCTTGGGCCGGGTAACGGGAGATGAAACGTGGCAATTGTGTATTGCGGGGAGAGGCGAACAGGTCTATCACGGGGAGACCGAATTTCTGGACTGCCTCCTGAAACAACGAGGGGTGCAGCTGCCACTCTGCCTGATCGAGCGTGGCCCTGCTGAGCCAGTCCGCTCGCACATTGGTGACGCCCGAGATGTGTTCGGCCTTGATGGAAAGGAAACTGTTCTCGGCCCACCGAAGCAATTTCTCTGCCTCCCACATCAGACGTTTGGAGTGTGTGCCCCCTTGTTTGTTCAGGTGTGCCTTGACGGTGATATTGTCTGTAAGCACCAACACGTGATTGGAGCGCAGTGCTGACCTGAAACTGCGCAGGGCAAGGTGGACGGCCCGCAATTCCAACCAATTGATGTCCTGTGCCCGCTCTGGAAGAGACCACTGTCCCTGAGCCGTGTGGTGAAGATAGTGTGCCCCCCATCCGTACAGGCTGGCGTCCGTCGTGACGACCTCTCTCGGTGGATCCCTGAAAGGACAACCTCTTTTGATTGCTGCCGCTGTCCACCAGCGTAAAGATCTGATGACGCTGGGAGGTATCCTAACCCGGGCCATGGAATTGTCCCTCCCTGACCGTTGGTAAGGCAACAAAAACCACTGTAGATCCCTGGCATGCAGTCGGGCCCAAGGGACGATGGATATGCAAGAGATCATCTTCCCCAATAGCTGTGAAAGAAGCATGAGGGGAACCTTCCGGAGAGAACTGATCTCCTGTACCAGCTTCCTAATGCTTTCCTGCCTGTCGGGGGAGAGGAAGACTGTGCCCTGTGTGGTGTCAAGGACCGCCCCTAGATGAATTAGTCTAGTTGTGGGCGTCAGGTGGCTCTTGTCCCAGTTTATGGAAAACCCGTGACGTTGAAGAGTGTCAATGGTGATAAGGGAGTCTGCCTTGGACTGTGAAATGGATGAAGCTAAGATTAAAATGTCATCCAAATAACAATGAAGCCTAATGGGTCTGCTCCTGAGGAAAGCGGCCAGCGCCGCCAGGACCTTGGTAAAGGTCCTGGGGGCAGAGGCCAGTCCGAAAGGGAGGGCGACGTACTCGTAGTGAGTGTTATTGTAACAAAAACGGAGAAATTTGTAATGGGAAGGCCGAATCGGTATATGCAAGTATGCCTCCGTAAGATCAATGGAGGTGAGTACGTTTCCCTCCCTGATGCCTTGTAAGATTGACTGTAGTGTAGTCATCTTAAATTTACGATAAACTAAAAATCGATTGAGACGCTTGAGATCCAAGATCGCTCTCCAGCCCCCCGAACTCTTCGGGACCACGAAGAGGTGGGAATAAAAACCCTGGCCCCGCTGACCTAAGGGGACCTTTTGGATGGCTCTGATCTCCAGCAAGTGGGAGATGGCGGATTGCATAAGAGCCCTCTTCGTGGGGTCCCTGGAGAAGGGACACTTCATGAAGAATTGCGGTGGACTGGAGAGGAACTCAAGGGCCAGACCAGACCTGATGGTATTCCTCACCCAGGCATCCGAGGTAGAGGACTCCCACTGGTCGGCAAAAAATCTCAAACGACCCCCTATGGGTGTCAAATCCTGTTCCTCACTTGGAGCGATGGAAGCTTCTATTACTGGTTCCCGGAACCTCCGCCTATTCTGCCCCCTCGTCGTTACGCGGCAAAGTTGGAGAAGCCCGACTGTTGCCCCTGACCCTGGGTACTGGGTCGCTGGAATCTGGGATGATATTGTCCCGGGTAGAAGGAACGAGAGGGGCCCCCTCGAAATGGCTGTGAAGGTCGGAAGTCCGGCCTCCTATTCAGAGCAGGGAGGATCCTCTTCTTCGATTTTGTCTCGATAAGAAGAGGATCAAGGGCTTTACCAAATAACTTCTCCCCGGATATAGGTGCAGAAGCGAGCCTCCATTTGTGCCTCGCATCTGCCTGCCAATGGCGAAGCCATAAGAGACGCCTGGCGCATACCTGGGACGCTATGGCTCAGGAAGAGAACTTAACTGCGCTAAAGGTGGCGTCTGCCGAGAACTCGGCCGCCGCGATGATCTTGGCAACGCTGATGCCCTAGTATTGGACGGTGGGATTACATCTCTCAGATGGTGTAACCACCTGAGAGAGGACCGTGTAAAAAAGGAGGCGGCTGGGCCGCCTTAATGGCCCACGCATCAGAAACGTGCACTCTGCGCAAGGCCATCTCAGCCCTCCTTTCCTCTGCCTTCAAGGCGTCCTCCGCCTCCCCTGGGATGACTGAGGAGGATACCAGGGAAGCTATGGGATCGTCCACTTCGGGGGTGTTCAGGTGCCGGGAAAACTCGGGGTCAAGGTTATAGAGTCTCTTATCATGCCCTGTGGGGGGAGAATAAGAGGCAGAGAGGGTCCATTGTTTGTCCACCAGGTCTGTGAACATGGGAGGGACTGGAATGGCTTCTGATTCGATGGTAGGTTGGTGAAATATCAGGTCACCTGGTTCCTGCTGCGACTCGGGCGACTGGACTGGGGGAGGACTAGCAAGCCGGGCTGTATTCTTTGCCTTGAACAAGAGTGACTTGAACAAGTGTGGCTTGAATAGTCCCATGAAAACAGGATGGTTGGGGGCAATCCCTTCATCATCGGACATCCCCCTCTCAAGAGGTCCGCTTCAGAGAGATCCTGGTCAAGATCGCGAAGGGACCTGGTCTCTTGATCCATCCAAGCCTCCTGGGCCCCCAAGTCCTGAGTACCCTGTGTGTAAAACTCCCCTTGTGGGGGTGTCGGGTGATACTGCTGTTCCACCATACTCATGGAACGGCCCGAGAGAGACATGCAGTCTGGAACGATGGAAGGTTGGATGGCGCGGAGAGATTGCTGTACACCGGTAGCAATGCCCCTCTGTACTGCCAGTTCCATCCATGACCTCAGTCCGGGTGGTATTTCCTCTGGGAGCTCGGCCTCCGGGCGCAGGCCCGCCGCTGTGGGCGTGAACGTGGCCTCAGGGGTGCTACGTGGAGCCGGTCCCGGCCTTTGGTTGGATCTGGGCCTTTGCGCAGTTGGAGTGGATAAGTCCAGGGCAACCAGAGGTGGACTTAGAGGTCGAGTAGAAGAGGAAGATCTGGGATGAGAATCAGGCCCGGGCTCCCTGGTGCGCTTTCGCACTAGTTTCTCCAAGGCCTGGTGTCGCCTATGGGCGTCCTTCTCCGCTGCCCGGGACGGCCTGTTGGACTGTGACATCTGTGTCCTAGAACCCTGATCACTAGCCATTGTAATATCCTTTTTCCTCCAAATATTATTATTATTATAATTGCTCTTATTATGGTCACAATTATAACTATAATTATTATTATTAATCTTATTATTATTATTATTATTATTATTATTATTATTATTATTGTAAGTCTACTAATAATAGTGGTGATTGTGGTCACTATGAGCTCCCAGGCCTAATCAGGATGAGGCCTGGCAAAAGGGCCCCCAAGGAGGGAAGCCTAAAATGGCGAAGGCCTCTTGTCAGGCAGCTGTGTGGCAGGGGAGTTGACCCGAGCCCCCAAGAAGGGAAGCTTAAGGGCCAGTAATTTAGGCACAATATTATTATTAGGTGGCCTCGGTCCCCAAGGAGGGAAACCCTGTGAGGCACTTGGCTGCTGACGGCCTTCCCCAGAGCTCTCTCGCGGCCCGACAAAATGGCGCCTCGCCTCGTGGCCTTCTGCACCTAAGCGTGCACAGCCCCCAAGAAGGGAAGCTGCCAGGCACGCTGCAGTTGGTTTGGGCCACACCGCAGCCACACGCTCCTATTCTTGGGCCGGTGAGCGTCAGGTGGTGACAGGAGGCAAGGCGAGCGCAGCAGAGATCGGGCCGATAGGAAACGCGGCGCTGCTCAGCAGCCCCCCAGACTCAACAAGCCTCTACTGCGCTGCCGAAGGGCTCCGCGATCTTCCCCAGCGATCGGGAGATAAGAGTCTGAGGTCGCCGCCTCAGACTGCTAAGCTAATTAGCGATCCCCGACTGCCTGCTGTTAAAACTCAGTTGGGGGTCGATAGCGAGAGAAAAGGAGAAAACCAACTTCTTTTACTGCTCCGGTCAAGAACCCAGCTACTCGCATCGAGGCTGAGCAAAAAACTGGGGCGTTGAGGTGGAGTGACAGAGGAGGAGCGTCCCAGTATAATTTTGCCCAGCCTGCTTCGCGAGACTCCGAGCACCTCCCACTTCTGGATGCTTGGAGCAGCTCGGGGGAGAAAGGGAAAGAACAAACTCCATAAAAAACTGTGTGTCAGCATTCCGAGTAATTCACTCACTGAAAGCAGAACTCCGAGGCTGGTAGATTTCTCAAAGAACGTATTTATTGGATACATCATATTGGCACAGCCAGTGAAAACCAACTCTAAAAGTTCCCATGGTTTTCACCTAATTAAAAGAGTAAAAATCCCTCTTCCCAGGTGTCACCAGTCACATTGTCCAATGAATATAACTGGCCAGCTTGTCTCCTCCTTCAACAGCCACCTGTTATGATGACCTTGGTTCCCATAGGAAAACTTTTTGTTTTGACTGTTAGCTGGTCTATCTACTTCCCCCCTCCATTACCCCTCTCATGGAAACTATGAGGCAGCACAAGATGGCTTCAGCCAGATTCGCTTCAGAGTTGACAGTGTAGTATGAGAAGCAATAAACCAGCTGTCAAATAGAAAACCACCAGGTGCAGATGAAACACCCATTGAACTGTTTAAAGCTTCAGGAGCAGAGGCAGTTAAAATAATAATAGCCAACAAATCTGGAACAAGATTGTATGTCCTGGAGAGCTGAAAAAATGGTCTTATAAAACTATACCAAAGAAGAGAAATGCAGGAGAATGTACAAATTTCTGAGTGACTGTATTAATTTCTCAGACAAGCAAAGTTTTAAGTTCTTACAGTGAATAAAGACATGGAGAGAGAAATTCCAAATAAATAGGCAGATTTCAGGGGGATCCAAGGTAAGATGACTAATATACATAATGAAAAGAATTTAAGAAGTTTATCTTTGCTGTATAGATGCAGAGATCATGTTGGAGTGTGACATATTAAAGCTCATGGATATATCAAAACACCTGATTATTCTTCTTAGAAATTTGTACAATGAAAAAGAATCTATTGTAAGAACATTTGGAAAAAAGTTTCAAAAAAGGTATAAGTCTTTGATGTGTATTATTATCCCCAGATTTGTTTTACTTATTTAGCATCTAAATTATAAGAATGGCACAGTTTGAAGATATGACAGCCAAATCAGAACTGGTGGCTAAAACATTATTAGTCTGAGATATGTAGATGATACCACTCTGTAATTTGAAAATAAAGACTTAGAAGATTCCATTGAGAATGTGAAAATAGAAAGTGAGAAATACCTTAGTTTCTGGAGCTAAAAGAATGGAAGTAAAAAATTAATTCTAGAGGGGGTGGCAGTGAAAAATTTAGACAACCATTCAATACAAGGGCATTTCTACAAAGTTCTGAATAGTTAGAGCAGTGATTTTTCATTGTAAAGCTAGAAATAGTGACAGAAAATTGACAAATTATGGACTCTGAGCAGGGGTGGGTTTCTACCAGTTCTGTCCAGTTCTGTAGAACCGGTAGCTCTGAAGAGCAGCAGACATAGAACCAGTTCTATGTCTGCTGATGTTTTTTCCCATCTGCCCGCCCGGGCTCTTAACTGAGCTTTATTTCCTGCTTTTTCAACTTCAGCTGCTGTGCGAGGCACAGCTGCAGTTAAAAAAGCAGGAAAAAAGGGCTTTTTCAAAGGCTTCTTCTCTGCATGCAGCGCTGCTTCTGCTGTCCAGGCAGCAAGCTGATGACAATTTACAGGGCACTCAGCGTGCAGGGAAGCACATCGTAAATCACCGAACCTCGTAAATCACTGAACCGATAGTTAACCCTGTCAGATCCCACCCCTGACTCTGAGAGAATTTCTGGGACTATCATGAATGCAAGAAGAATGAGTCAGTCTTGAAGGAAATAGTGAATGGTGTTTTCATGAGGCAAAGATTGTGAAACAGAAACTCTCATTCATGATTAGGGTTAAGAATTAAGTCTAGATAGGTTCTAGCTAGGTTCTTCCATACAACATGCTAAGTTCTCCCCTCCCCCTCCCTTTTTCCCCCTATTCCTCTACATAAGCAGATTCACTGTTATATCCTACACACTGGATCATTTAGTTCATGATTAGCCTACAGTGGAACTGGATGTTAGGCCTTCCAGGTATTCCAAGTCTGCAAAACACAATGATATTTGTCACTACCAGATTATCTATGTCTGATGAGAATATCACTGAGCTCTGAAGGACCATAGTTTTTGCCAACAGCAATCTAGATTTCCTATATATGCAACAGATATCTTCCCTTCCCTTTTCTTCCTACAAATGCCACAAGTGGCACCTGGGACTCACTGCATGTGCCCTGCAACGGAGCTACATAAACTGAGATTTTTAAGGGAAAAAATCTATTTTTCCAAGTTAACAGCCTCATAAAATTAATTAGTGAAACTAATTAGTAATGAATATTAGCCAAATCTATTTCAAGTCTGTAATTAGCTTTCTCTGAATGACCCTAAGAAGAGAAGTAAAATCTGCAAGATATCACTATTAATTTAAATACAGAAGCATACACAGGCACCTACATTCACACTTGTACATATACACATCACAATTAGTGTAGGCATGTGAATGTGTCAATAGTTTTGAATGTCTTCCTTCTTCAATGTTAAAATATGAATAATATAATGAAAAGATATTCTACCAATTTATCATGATTTTGGAAACAATCATATTATCCCTAAGGTATCAGCAAAAGAAAACTATATTAGCTCCCCACTTGTAATATTGACTGCCACCTCTCCCTTTTAAGCCCTTAGACTGGCTCTTTCTGAAGTGGGAAATTGCTACAGCAAAAGTGAGATGGACCAATCATAAAGTAGGCCAAGAATGGAGCTAGAAGTAGAGCAGGAAGTGATCAAGATTGATGGATCCCCAACCTTCCAGCCTGGAAAGCAAAAATATAAACCAACTGCTTGCAAGCATTCCAATCCATTTTTAAATACAATAATAAACTGCCTGGGAGAAGACATTTGCAAGGATCCAAATCTTATGCTAAATAAACAAAGCTCCAGAAATAGATTTACAATTGTCTGACTTTATTTTCTCTTTCCAAATGCGCATAGAAGAAATCCAGACATGTCAGAACACTCTGACTGAAGAAAAGCTTAGAATGTTCTACTCAAATCTGTATAACTGGTGACAATTAAAATTGCCAGTGAAAGCTCCGGACAACTTTCCTATAACATTTCAACACTAGCTATCCAAATATTTTTGCATCTGTGCCTATGTTTGTTCTATGGATAAGCAATCTTTTTTGGGAAATGATAGACACATCTGAAATTTTGAGATTCTCTTCTAGGTACTCTTGCTAAACTGCTACTAGGGGGTATAGAACATTGTAATAAACTTTTTATCGGGAAATAGTTCAATAAGGTTACTTCTCATCATCTATTTAACATTCAGATGTCTACCTATTTCTGGCTGGGTTTTTTTAATTAACACTTCTCAACAAAATAATGTAGGAAATGATTCACACTTCTGTTTTATATTTTTTAATGCCCATGGCTCCTTTTTTTAAGGCCTAGAGATATAAAACAAGAGTTATGCTTAAATTCCTTTGGGAGATGCTACTTCAGTGCATTCAAGGCATGTTTTTAGGAGTTACTTTCAAAGCAATCTCTATCACAAAGGATGAGTAAGGAACATCTGTGTTCTAGTCTATTAAATCTGCAAAATGTTGTCAAAAAGAATTTCTGGGGGCAAGGAGGATGGAATGAAGAATGCGAATCCAATCAAAAAACTGCATGAAATGAGCCTGGTTTAAGCCATCTCTGCTTTACCGGTGAGCCTCAACTTACAACAGATACTAAAAAAAGTACTTGTGATTGTCCCAAAGGTGCTTTTTCAAGAAGCAACTGAACTTCCTTGTTTTTCTTTGAAGACGTTTCGCTTCTCCCCAAGAAGCTTCTTCAGCTCTTGTGACTGGTTTTGAAGTTCTGATGGCCAGGAGCACCCCGCTGTCACGTGATCACATTTTGGGCACGTAATAACCAGCCCACATTTACAGCTGTCTGCAGAGCCCTACCATCATGTGATTGCAATTTATGACATGTTTTGCTGAACACCAGCATTGTTATGGTTATGCTCCTATGGTTAGGAGCCTCTGGGGAGCAGTGGTTAGAGTGCAGTACTGCAAGCTACTTCTGCAGCCAGCTGCCTACAATTTGGCAGTTCAAATCTCACCAGACTCAAGGTTGACTCAGCCTTCCATCCTTCCAAGGTGGGTAAAATAAGGACCCAAATTGTTAGGAGCAATATGCTGACTCTGTAAAACCACTTAGAGAGGGCTGTAAAGCACTATAAAGCTGTATATAAGTCTAAGTGCTATTGCTATTTACTTGTGATTTCCGGCAAAAAAAACCAGCCATTGTCCACATAGGTTTGCTTAATGACTGCAGCATTCACTTAACAACAACATTGTTCACAACAACTGCATTACTTAACCACCACCAATAAAGGAGGTTGTAAAATTGGGTGCAGTCATGTGATGACCCACTTAATGGCCAGCATGACACACAACATAATAATTCCAGGCTCAATTACAGTCACAAGTCAAGGACTATTTGTATGCAGAACAGATGTACAGGGAAGACAGTTACACTGAATACAGGACTGACCTCTGGATCAATGTTAGCATCTCCTGAATCAAATCTTTCAGTTCCACCTAGAATATCTTAAGTTTCATTTGTATTTCTATTTCTTCAACTGAATCTTAAAAAGATCCAGTATTTGTGCTCCCATTATCCAATTATGAGATTTATAGCATGAGATTTATAGCACAGGGGTTTAAACCAGGACTGCATCGCTGTGCAATTAATCACTTCAGTGAAGTTAAGCAGTGTAGTACAATAGATATTAATAAGAGAACAATCCCAGTAATAGAATTGTAAATCAGATGTCTTAGTGGTAATATATACAGTGCACAAAGAATCAGGCTGTGGGGACTGTCCACACTATCAGTTACATAGCAGATTTAGCCCTTTTACTCTCAATTCCTTAATCCAAATTCTTATGTCACATCATAACAACTTAAAGACTTTTTAAAACTTTTGACCAGCTCTTTATGTAACCTGTACTACATGCAGAAGCATCATGGCTGACTGTTCTAATTAAAATTCACAATGCCTCAAGTGACTGGAATCTTGCAATGAATTCCATAATAATGCATTGAATACTTTCCTCTTTCTTAATCACAAATAGGAACAGCTGAACTGGAATGAGCAATGGAGCTCCTATTTTTCTCAGGAATGCATGGTTGATATAATAGAAAATAAATGATTCCTTTAAGTGTGTCAGATAATTGATACATTTGTGCCATCATACACTCCATCTTTCTGGAATTGAATCCAAAGCATTGCATGGCCTTAATATTTGATGCAGCAATTATTTATTTATCTTTTTAAACTGGAATGCTATAGTAGCACTTGACATTAATTTTCCTACAGAATTTTTTTTTAAAAATGCCTGGATAAGGAAACACCATTAACATTCCAAACAAAGGAAATCAGATTTACACACTGCACTCATCTGCAGCTTGCTTAACCCTAATTTAATGAACAACTCATAACAGGCAGAGTTTACACAACATACTCAGCAATAAGCCATGGTTTAAAAACTGCTGTGATGGCAGTGATACCCAAGACACCAAGAGGAAAAATCAGACAAGCCACAACACTTCTTAATGTCATGCATAAAAGCATTAAAATCTCTGAAGTAGTTCCTTAAAACCAGAAAGCCATCATATATGGGATTAAAAAGAGAGTAGAATGTCCCCCTCTGAACACATCCAAGTGGAAGACCACCATCCCTCTGATTAATTGGTTACTTAGGGAACTGCTTTATTAGGCTGGTTTTTCTAGCATTCCATCAGAATTTGAATTTTCTGAAGCTTGAATGCATTACTCCACAGCCTCCATTTGGCAATGCGAGGTGGTGAAATTGTCAGGTATGCTCTACCATATCTTCTCTTAGATTTCTCATTTCTCCAGGCTACACGTACCATCTCTTTCAAACTTTTTCATAGGCTTAGTTCAGCAGATTATCTTCACTGCCATTCTCTGAATTTTCCCAAGTAAAGTACCCAAAGCTGAAACACAGTACCAAGGGGGAATCTGACCAGAGAATAGAATGGAATCATCATTTCCCATTGTTTGGAGATTATTCTGCTGTTGATGCACTCCAAAATTTGCATTTTGTAGCCAGATCTCACTGCTGGATTACATCCATCTACTATTACAGCAATAACACTTAATTTATATACAGCTCATGAAACTTTACAGCACTCAGCATATTGTCCCCAACAATCTGGCTCCTCATTTTACTGACTTCGGAAGGATGGAAGACCGAGTCAACTTTTGAGTCAACCTTGAGCCCTGTCAGGATCAAACTTCAGGCTGTGGGCAGAGTTTACCTGCAAAGCTGTATTCTAATCACTGCACCACCAGGGCTCCTAAAATGGCTATCCCAAAACGTTTTTCACGATCATATTATTAAGCTTAGTTTCCCTAGTTCTATACCTCTGCATTTGATTTTTAAGCGAGGAACTTTGCACTTGTATCTGTTAAAATACATTCTTTTCTCTTCAAATATACCTAAGTCCCCTTTCTTTTATGCTTAGCACATTCTAAGCTTTCCTGACACAGCTTCACAAGTCTGAGATACCTGTCTGTACTTTTGAAATCAGTCCCTTCCCTTCCCCTTTACATTTCCCCTTCCATTTCCCTTCCCTTCCTTTCTTCCTGATTCTCACTATTCTTTTTGTAGAACCATATTGCCTTCTTTTTCTTTTTTTTTTTTAAATTTGTGTTCTTGTTGGAGTTGTTTACCACTATGCTTTTAATATCACTGTCATTAAAATTAGGATTTTCTCCAGTGGTGGGCTGCTGCTGGTTCAGACTGGTTCTAGTGAACTGGTAGCTCTGATGATCAGCTGGCCCCACCCACTTGCCCTGCTCTATCCTGCCCTATATTTCCATCTTTTTCAGCTCAGCTGATTCACGTGGCACAGTGGATTTCTGCACTTCAGCTGTTCTACTTACCAGGGCTGCCCTAGGAGGTAAACTGTAGAGGTTCAAATTGGTGTTTTTTGAATGCTGCGCGTGCAAAGCGTGCGCTCACAGAACTGGTTGTTAAACCAGTTGCAGTCCATCACTGATTTTCCCATTAACTTTTCTTCCTGTAAGATCCTATCTAGCCTTACACTAAGTTTATTAAAAGCTGATGTTTGAAATAGAAGTAAATAAAGTGTATGCCTAGGTTCTAAGTTCATTTCCCTGAAGTCAAGAACTCCAGTATTACCTGGTCACTTCCACCAATCTTCCTGCTATTTCCACTTCCTCAACTAAGCCTCATATTGGTCAGCCACTTTCATCTACTACTCCATCTGGATTGTCCAGATTGACAAGCATTATTTAGTTTTTTAAAATGTGCTGTAATTTAAAATATTTTTATCTCACATTTGCATCTCACATAAAGCACAGATGCTAAATGTCCACACCATGCCTAAAGCTAGTTCTCATAATTGCACCTCATTTACTCTTCCACTGAAGCATTCATGTCTTACCAGAGACATAAAACAATGAAAGGAGGGCCATTTTTAATTGGGACACCCTGACAGCAGCCATTGCTGTGCCCAAAGGCAACTTACCTGACACCCAAATTGTTTTTCTTTATATGATGGGGTGGGTACTCGCTTTGTTACACCACTCCTGCTATTTTATCTTTCATGTTTATTTCATCTTTCTTATCTTTATATATTGTATATGCTCTAATTTATAAGTACTCCTTTCCTAGCTTACTGGCTTCTTTTCTAGGAACAGGATGGGGAAAAGAGAGGGTTTTTTTTTTAAAAAGCATGAGCTGGACAAGGGACTCGAGGGAAATGACCTTAGCAACTGGTCCTGTTGTCATGCCTTCTCTCAAACCAGCATCCTTAAGCAGCTCTGAAATGAGAATTCACTGCCTGGCTACAGTTGAATTCTCCACAAAAGGAGGAGAATCACCTCTCCAAATCTGCTATTTGTTAAGTTTGCATGAAGAGTCAAACATGAGGAGCTTCAGTAAAGAGTTTATTCAGTGACTACAGCTCGAATGGACCTGAGTTGGCTGGGCTACGGCTGCTTCTTATAGCCTGCAGCCGTAGTTGCCAGCCAATGGGAGTGCAGGGTTTCTTCCCGCACTATTTAAACCAATACCATTTAACATTTTACAAGAACAGTTCAAATAAACCAATAACATTCAAACCTACATACATAACACTATTGAACAGATCCATTATTGAATGCATTTATGTATTTTGTTATTGTATCAATTTATATCAACACCCACCTCACAACTGGACATTAAATATAGTTGAGCACTGCCCAGGAAAGGCAAGCTGATTAATTAATCCACTCCTAGCATTTTGAAGTGGAAACACACATAAAAAAAAACAGACTGAGAAAGCTATAATTATATAATACTAAAAAAAATGTAGTTTTTTAAAAATCCTACCTTTATTATTTTTTATAAACAATTCAAGGCGATGAACATACCTAATACTATTTCACCCTCCCATTTTCCCCATGACAATAACCCCGTGAGGCGAGTTGTAGTGAGAGTGTATGAACTGGCTCAAGGTCACCCAGCTGACTTCCAGGTCTAAAAGTGAGATTAGAACTCAGTCACCTGGTTTCTAGGCCAGCACCTTCACCACTCTGGCAAACTGGCTTCCCATCACTTCCTTTACAGTTTGTCACCCCAACTAATCACTAGCAGCAGAGCTTTTCCTGGCTGATGCACCACTATATTTTCAGCAGGTATTTTGTTCAGAAAAGAGCCCTCAGCATGCTTTCTAATCTGGTGCCTTAAGTGTTAAACCAAACTGGCTCTTTGTCTACTTATCTATTACTTTGCCTATTCATGTTTTCAGAGACTACTTGCATATAGCAGATGGAACCACTGCTAGGTGGTATGCTTATATTTGTGCAGGCCTGGCTCCAATTAAATTGTTAGTTTTGTTTAATGGAGAAGTTGGGGGTCAAACAAATTCAGGTATCAGTTTAAAGCTTTACAAGACTGCAATATTCATTCTGGGGCTAAAACTGTGTTGGATGGTGGAACCAATATGGATTAGGAAGGTAATAATTGGAAAAAGCACGTAAAAGTCAACCACATCTTAGTATGTATAAACCCACTAAATCATCCCTCAGAGGTGGCCATCCAACTCATTTGAAAACCTCCAGTGAGGAGAATTCCCTCACTGTTCTGTGCAAACTGTTGCAGCGTTTCAACAATTTTACCAGCTAGAAATTACTTGTAATATTCAACCTGAATCCATATATGACCTCTTAGATTTTTCTAAAGCAATAGCTCCCTGGGGTCCTTCTGCTAAATTCCCCAGCTGTTCTAGGTATGCATCTGTAGGTCTTTCCCAGATCAAAGAAATGGCCAACAGGCAGGATATCACTGTGCAAGAGAGCTTGGCCTTGATTGCAGAACTGTGAACTTCAACTGCATAAAAACAGAGAGCACATATTCAAGCCCAGCAGGCAAGACCAATGACATTAAAGAAACCTCATCCAATCTGTGCCTCTGCTAAGGCATGAGTCAATTCCAGGGAAGCCTCACCAATGCTGCGCAGACTGCAGAGACAACATTTGGGAAATGTAAGTCACTAACACAGTGATAGTGAAGCTGGTGGCATGCTGGGCCATTTTTGGTGGCACAATAGACCACACGCCTGAGGAATCTGAAAATTGTTCGAGCATGACTTTCTGAAGCTCCAGAGGCCCCAGGGGAGCAGGGCCCTTTCATACAATTTCTAGAGAGTCCAGAGAGAAGGTCTGGAGAGGGCTTTTTTGTGTGGGGGTGAGTGTGTCATGCCAGCAAGAGTCAAGGCATTTTCTGAATTTTTGACAGGCCAAGGCCAAAAGGTTTGCCATCACTGCACTAATAGCACAGTGTAAATCATGCTAGGAGACTACACTGGCTTATTTGTGGGAAGCAAGCTCAGGGATAACATATAGCACAAGTGTATGTGCCAGAAGTAAAGAGAGGAAAGATGTTTATTTTTCCCTCTAAGAAACTCAAGGACTGAAGAGAAATGTTTTGCAGGCAAGACATATGTCTTAATTAAACCAAGCAAGATTGCCGTCTCTGCTTTACAATACTAGGAACTGAGAGGATCAAAGGGCAGCCCTCCCAGTTCTGCTTCCCCCTTCCCAAATCTGTGTCCATAACAACGCTTCTCCTCCTCCTCTCATTCATCAAGCAGGGATGCTGAGAAAAGCTACATTAGCAACAGCAGATGGACTGCCTGAGCGCCATTTTGAGTGGAAAGACAGGAATGTGTCTATAATTAAGAAACAGAATTCACTTTGGAGCTCTACATCCCAGCTGAGCCTTTCTTTTTTACTCTTCCATTTGTATTGTGGGAGCAATAGGATCCAATCTCTCAGAGATGCAGTATACAAACCAGAGGTGGATTTGGGTTTTTCAGTCTCACATTTCATGCTGAATAGTGGTTCATGAGGAGCACATAGAACACACACCTGGAGAGAACAACTATAAAGAACAGAGAGTAAACTAATCTCTTCCCTCTAGCAATCAGTACAGTACCATGATTGCCCCACTGCTAATAGCGTTCTTCCCCTCCTTTCCAAGTTGCCAATCATTTTGCTGAGCTATAGCTGTTAACAGGTCACTTGTGCCATGATGGAGCCTAGAGCCCGCTTATAAGACTCACTAACCTTCATGGGGCCAGAGCAGCAGTTTTAGAAGCAGCTTTAAGAGATCTCTATGATTAATCATAGAGTCTACTGACAGCTGTTGCCAGAGCTGCAGGTACCCTTCTCAAGGCCTGAGTAATCCTATTAGCATCTGCATTGTAATGCCCATTACTGAATCAACTCTATGATAGATAGAAGCTTCCTTGAAAGCTGCAGGGTTTAAATTTACAAAGAAAATGACACAGAATGAAAGGGGAGAAACCTTCAAAACAGCATTTTATTGCATTTTTATTGGAATAAACAAATAAAAAAAGAAAAGAATAAAGACAAAAGTCAACAAAAACATTTTTTCCTTGCTTCCCTCATCTATAGGCATGGCAAGGCCTTCTGTAAAATGCAGAAGGAAGCTATTATTATAGTCTCTGGATGTGTTTAAAATTGCAGGTTTAAGACCATCTGATTTAAAATGCTATTAATCTATCTAAGCTTTCAGGTTGTCTCATTTAATTCAGATAAGCAATTAGTATAATAGTGTTCGTTTCAGATACTAGCACATGCCACTGATTTGATATTAATTTCATGGATTTGTAATATATTTTCATCCCACACCCATTTTAATTGCTGTGGTGCAGAACAGGATCAGGTGTACAATACAGAATGTCATAAATTGGGGAGTGGGAAGGACCCCTGCTGCAAAAATGTTCCAAGCAAATGGGGGAAAAAAATCAGCTTTGGGCAGGATAGCTACCAAATCTTGTGCTTATGCCTAATATTAATCTGGAGGCTCTATTGTTCTGACCCTTTAAAGAATATACTGACCACACACAAAAAAATTAAAGTATAAATTTAATTCAAAGTAACAAATGAATAAAAATCTGTAAGATTATACAGGTAATCCTCGCTTGACCCTGCTAACTGAAAGAAAATACTGTAAGTTTTAAAAACCATGTGGAGCATGCCACTTAGTGATGGCAGTTCCAGAAGTCCCAGTTATCATCATTACACAGGGGGCAATGAAGGTCATTAAGTGAGGACCTCACCTGAACACGACTCGCAACTTCCTGCTGATTTTTCTGACTTTGTCAGAAGCTGGCAGAGAAGATTTCAAATTGCAAACACATGACCCCATGGAATGGTCACAATTATGAGGACCTTCCATAAATAGTTTAGCACTGTTGTAAGTCCAAATGGTCAGTGAACAAGTGGCCATTAAATAAGGACCATGTTTATTTCTTCTGGGTACTACTTCTTTCACTACTGATACAACAAAAAGATTGTTTAAAATTGTAAGCTGTTCAGAGTCACTGGGTTGGTTGAATTAAGTGGCTATAGAAAATGAATGAATAAATGAATGAATGAATGGATGAATGAAGGATGGATGGATGGATTGAGGTGTCCACATGAAGCTATCAGAACTTGTTTCACTTTAAAAAGATGAATTTATTACATGCATAGTCATCAGCCTTTTATAATGCAACTTACGTATTTATGAGAAGTAAGTACAGTTCTTGCACATTTCATTTGTGTCATTCTGTATATCTCTCTCCTTGTACACAGCGGAATTTTAAAAGAAACATAAGAATGGCAGTGAGAAAGAGTTATCAGTCTAGTCTAGTCACATGATGATTGAGTCACCAGAATCATCCAATGGGATTTTAATTCAAGTAAATCTACTAAAGGATCTGCAAATAAAGTCTATAGAAATGTGAGTGGATGTATAATTTTGCAAAATTAATGTACCTTGAATTATTCTGGTAATTTAATGAATTCTTGATAGAATCATTATTTCTGGCCAGCTCTCAACAACTCTTCCTCCTTCTCTTGAAACCCTTGCATCCAAAATATATAGAGAAAAATATAATACAGAGGGGAAAAAACCTTTGGAATCAACTATTATAAAGGGTACTGTCTGGGAGTGTTTGGCTTAAATTTCAGCAATTATTTCCTAAATGTCAAATAAACAGAGGGGATTAGGATCAGAGCTTCTTGAAGATATATTATTTACTCTGAGTCACAAAAGGAAACATTTCCACCCTCACTTTCCTTATTGACTCTGTGCACTATTCAAGACAACCCAAGAGTGACACATAATCCTTTTCTGCTGATGCAATGCAAAAGAAAAAGAAACTACTAAAATTACACTGAGGAAGATCATTTTAAAAAGGACAACATGAAAACTTGCACCCGCAGTCTGATACTTCTAATGGACAATTTTGGCTAACAGCTCACGACTTGCCAAACTGGGTGAAAACAGGGGTCCATCTTCCACAAAAATCAGCCAGAGGTCTCCAGAGGAAATCACCAGCAAGTCAGGAAAATAATCTTATATTCACTCACCCTGAACCAGCAGCAGTCTTAAGGGCTGCCCTGTAGAGCAATCATTTGAAGTGCTGGTAGTACTGAAAAACTAATTTGATGGCTACACCTCACACTTACAACTACTGCAGCATCCCCGTGGTCACATGACTTCACAACCAATGGGTGTTTATGATCTTCACAGTATCTCATGGGATTGCCATTTGCAGGCTTCTCAATTGGTTTCCGACAAAGCAGAATGTCAACCCTGAAGCTGATCAGGCCGAAGCCATGTTGGAGCTGCAGTGCTGCCATACTGGAGCGAGGGATAGAGAGGGGTGATTAGAGATAGCTGGGGTTGTGTAGTCAAAATAAAATACTTTCTCTTGGAAACAAAGGACGTTTGTACACCTGGCCAGAGGAAGGAGGGGTGATGTCACCACACCAGCGGATGCTGCCTTGATTGGGCCATGAGACTGATTGTTTGGGGTGGAGGAAAACTTTTTCTTTTAATTAGGTGAAAACCAAGAGGCTCCTCAGAGTTAGTTTTCACCAGATATGTGTCAATTTGATATTTCCAATAAAGCTATTCTTCAAGGCATCTACTTGCCTCAGAGTTTTTGCTTGCAATGGATCTATTACTTGGAACCCTGGCAGAGTCAGTGGAGAAGCCAGCTGCAAAATCTAAGTAGAGGTCAAATCATGTCTCATGTCATGACTGCCGGGTGATTTGGTTAACAACTGGAATGGGACATCACAGTCTGGCATAGTCATGGGATGCTTCACTTAACAACTGTGTCAATTAGTAATGGAGTTACTGGTCTCAATTGTGGCTGTTAAGTACCTTACCTGTACCAAAGTCACACTTTTGCTTTCCTGGTAGGTCCACATTCTAATAAAATAGAGTTATTTTAAAGGCAGTTTCACCTGCACTTTGTACAGAAAAGGGAAAAATGTGTCTTTACTGCATGTTGTACCTAGAACATTCGTTTTTCGGAATAGAGAGAACTTTTATCTTTTGTCCTACTAGCACTTGCAATGGCATTAGAAATCACAATCTGTATGAAATATTCACCCCCTTGTTCATTATAGGATCGAACTTGATGTGATGGTTAAAGATTAGGACTATACAGTATTTCAGATCTGATGGCAAATGTTGCTTTGGACCTGTGGGAGTGCAAATGCATCATGTCAGGGACTAATTAAAGCAGCTGCACCTGTTTCCAGAATTGTGAGGCTGTAGCAAGATCTGCTGAAATAACAGAGCACAAAAATCTCTCTTAAAGCTAAAGGACCAAGCTTTTTCTTCATCTAGAGCAGAGGTATCAAACTCGTGGCCCAGAGGCCAGATGTGTCACACACTGGCCACGCCCATAATTTTAATTAATTACATTTATATGCCGCCCTTCTCCGGAGACTCAGGGCGGCTTACAGTTTTTGTGATTTTGAGCAGCGTACATTTATATTGCTTGCATTTCTGAGAAGGTTTGCCACTAGCAAATTCTGACCCAGATGCTCTGAAGACAGTTTCAAGTTAGAACAGACAAGGCTGAGGTACAGAAATATATCCTTATTGTCTATACCTATGATTAATCCGATTACAGAATTAACCCATCTTCTGGGTTCATGAACCACAAAGTAACCAAACATGCTACAGGGAGTCCTTGGTTACAATTGAGATCGGCAACTCCATCACTAAGCAACGTGGACATAAAGCACATCATGTGATCATAGCGACTTACAATGGCAGTTCCAGCAATTCCGGTTGGGGTCATTAGGTGAATGTTATATGATAATTGCCTATCACATAACATGATTGCCATTTGCCATTTTCTGCCATCCTTCCCATTGACTTTTCTTGTAGGCAACTTACAGTGAAGGTCGCAAATGATGATCATTATGACAGCAGGATGCTGCAACAGTTGTAATTGCAGTTTTAATTGCAAACTGATTGCCAAGTGCCCAAATCAGAATTACATGACCAGAGGGACACTGTGAGTGCCACAACTTCAAATACTGGCCATAAGTCTCCAGCACCACCACAACTTTGTTGAACAAATGCTATCTAACCAAAGATAATCTGTATTTTCATGTAAGAAATGAAGCCACAAAAAAATTAACCAAGTTAATACTTACCAAATTCAGAATGTTGCATAGAAACACAGTTGCTAAACCTTTAAGTGACATGATCAAACATGTTGTATGAAAGCAACTACTTAGGCCAAGGAAATGTCTTACAGTGTATATTTACAGGAAATTACACAACTCCCTATGCTACCCAAACACATCTCCCCTTTGAAAATACAATTTCCAACCTATTTTATCCAACTTCACACTAGCAGCGATTGCCTTATTTTTCTAACAGTGAAGAGTCCATTTATTTATTACTTCAATTAATGCCATTCCATTTCTAAAAGCTTTGAGGGGCTTACAATTAACAACATAAAATTGAGACTTCCGGGTTGAGCCTTCTCGAGAACGGGCGGCGGTTTGTGATCGTCCACGACCGCAGCCTGGCTCTTGCGTCTGAGAGCCCCGATCCTGCAAGGTTCGGGCTGAAGCTGCCTCAGAGGGGCGGCGGAGAAAGGGAAATCTGCCAGCCAGAGTGAGGGGAGCCGCATCTCCCCCTTTTTGGGTCTGGTCTTTTCCTCCGAAGACGCCAAGAAGTGGTGGTCAGAAATGGCCACCTCAAGAGAAGGTCTCAACGGGATTAAGATGGTGCAGGAGGAAAGAGAGAAGTCGACAGCAGAGGAACCGAGTATCGGATGGTAAGATCAAGGCACCCCGGGATTAAGATAAAGATGAGTTTTTAAAAAGAGAAACAGAAGCGGCGCAGTTCCAAGTGATGGAAAAAATAAGTAAAATATTTTTGACAGCTATAAGGGGCTTCGAACCGGAAAGGAAGAAGCCAGCATAAGAACTTAAGTTTGGGGCTCGGAAAACTTTGAATATCAAAATAAAAGGAAAGGGTTAAGACTCTGTGCAGAAAGTGCCACTTTGTGGAGAAAAATTGGAAGCTAAAGAAGTAAGAAACTATCTTGTTCCTTTGTGGATTGGAGTTGTTACATTTTAAAGAGACGCAAGACTCATAGAAAGTGAAAGCTTGAATACACAAAGACGGACTATCGGACTAATTGGTGATATTGATATAGACTCTGGACCTGGGTTAGGATCATAGAAAATTTAAAGAAGAAGAAATAAGGAAAATTAAAATTTTGGTGGTCATCCAAAGAATCAAAATGGAGTTTAAAAGTATGAAAGAACTGTTACAGGAAGTGACTGAACTAACTTGGCATGTTGCAGAAAATATGGGCATTCAAATGCTGAATAAAGAAGAAGGAGCCTTGGAAAGGGTGGAGCCAGCACAAGAGAAAGCCATTTTAAAAGACAATTAATACAAAGATTAATACAAATAAAAGGAAAGGAAGGGTGGCTAAAAAAACGGAACCTAAGAAAGTATCTAAAAGGGGAACATTTACGAAATTAAGCATGTTAGAAAGGTTCAGAAGGAAAGGGAACAGAAAGGTAAAGAGAGAGAGGGATTTAAACTGGATAGAGAAGGGGAGAGCAGGATAATAGGAGGAAAAGGGAGTCAGCACAAGCGAAAGCCATTTTAAGAAAACAACTAACACAAAGATTAATACAAATAAAAGGGAAAGGGAGGATGGTCAAAAAAATGAAACTTAAGAAGGTAATTAAAAAGGGGAACATTTATGAAATTAGGCATGTTAGAAAGGTCCAGAAGGATAGAGAGCAGAAAGGTAAAGAGAGAGAGAGGGATTTAAACTGGATTGAGAAGGGGGATAGGGATAAAAGAGAGGAGAAGGAACAAGAAACAAGAACAAAAGATAGAGAGACACGGAGATACATAATAAAGAAAGAAACTTGTTTGCATAGAGATAATGGCTAACGTATTTAAAAGGGGGTTCTGCATGAAGAAATGGTAATAAGAATATATTGATTATAAAAGTATAAAACAATAGGGGTTACTGACAATTTTACTGGTAAAAGGTCACATTTTATTTCTTATTTACAAAAGAAAGCTAAATGATGATTAGATGAATTGAATTAATTGAAATGATTTTAGAAAATGTCTAAAATGAGGTTTGTCAATAACCAAGATTAGTTATTTTTTATTATTATCTTGGAACCATAAATAAATCTTAGGGGGATATGTGTTGCAGAACCCGATCGATTAGAGATATATTGTAAGGGAGCTTTTTCCTATTTTTTTTTTTCTTTTTCTCTATCTTTCGTTTTAAAGGGAATGATTATGATTATGCTACTATATTAACCACTGAGGTGCCACTTTCAAAGTAGTAAAAGGGGGCAAGTCTAGGTTTTTTTTTCTTTCATTCTTTTAGTGTTAAAATTTGTACGGATTTAGAATTATGGAGAGAATATGTGATGAAAGGGCAAATCTGACGGACAAAAGAATTCTGTAAATGATAAAAGAGTATTAACAATGTGAAGATAATTAAAGGATAGATATGGATGAACCTTATCTTTAATATGATGGGCAAATATATTGTTATTTGTAAGATTTATAAATGAAGTTTTTAAAAATATATATATATATTTGCAATTAACTCAAAATGAACTGGGGGGCTATACAGATTGAGATTAAGATTTGAGATTAGGATTAATTTCTTTGATCCTTTGTCTGCTAAAATGGAATAGAAGTGAAGTCAAATGTTTAAAATGAATATAGATTTACTGTCATATTTGCATGTAAAAGTGACGACCCGGGAACATGCTGTCTACTGAAAAGAGCTGTTTTAAAAAATTGTTAAAAATTGAATAAAATTTGTTTAAAAAAAAAATTAACAACATAAAATTAAAACACAGAAAGTCAATATTTAACCATAATAGCAGGAAAGTCCCAATGCATCACCATTTGGATAGAAAAATCTTCAGGCATCCTCATGTACCCTCTGAAGAGCCATGTTTTTGTTACTCTTCAAAAATGTAGAGTTAGAAGAAAATGAAGTCCAATTCCAAGCTGGAATCACATAAGAATGACACAGGTCTGAGAGAGGAGGTAGGACTGAGGAGGTGGCATTTTGAGGTTGGGAATAGCTATAGGAAAAGTGGTCCTTTATATGTGAATGTGCCCTTTTTGGTGGATGTACAGCTCCAATTGGGGGAATGGACTGAATGCTACATCTTTTCCTTTCATGTGGGCTTTTGTGCTGACTTTGGGGCAACCCTTTTTTTGTGTGTTCAAGAAAACTCTGCAATCTGGAAGATTTTCTGCCTCTTTGTTGTTCTTTGCGAGGGATGCAATTTAATCATTTTTAGCCTAGCTGTCTATTGAGGGCTGAAAGTTTAAGGAATCTTCCCTACAGTGCGATATCTTTGTTTTCAACATAGAGGTTGACTTACAGCCACAACTGAACTCAAAATTGTGTGTTGTAATCAAGACAATGGTTAAGTCATTTTATGATCTTTCTTGCCAGAGTTTTTCAGTGAACGACTGCAGTTGTTGAGTTAGTAACAGAGTTGTTAAGTGAATCTGGCTTCCCCATTGACTTTGCTTGTCAGAAGGTCACTAAAGGTGATTGCATGGCAGTCCGTTGCCAAATATCTGAATTTTGATCACATGACCATTGGAATGCTGCAACGGTCATAATGTGAAAAATGCTCACTATTTTCAACAGTTAACTGCAAATGGTCACTAAATGAACTAAATTAAAAACTATCTGTAGTTTCTTTATGCTACTGGCAGGTTATGTTCATAATTGAAGGAGTTTAAAGGAAGTTCATGAATAAAATTATTCCTGAATCTAAATTTCTTCCACCAATAACAAGGAGGCAATGGTCTGAATATTTGGATTAAATTGGCCTGGAAACAGAAGTCTTCACCAAGAAGGGTCAAGCTCATGTAGATGATATTCCCTTACATGCGGTACTGTTAGCAAATCTTTAGCAATTCGCATCTTTGATTTTTATGTCCAGAACATCCCCCACTCCTTTGAACAAAGAAAAAAAAACCCTCAGAGATATGGTTTTCAAATTTGTAGGAACTAAATTAGTCATGCAAAAGTATGTTTCTCTTTTATCCAAATGCAAAGATTGAAGCAATAATGCTAAAATGATATACCACCATGGTAACAGAGTTCACATTCTGTTCTCTTATCAGTTTTAGAGAACATAAAACAACTCTGCACAGAGATCTCTGTTAAATTTAATGCAGTGCAGTCTTTCCCACTGTTGCTTCACGGATGAAATGAGCTTCAGATGTCTTAATTCCAAATCATTTTGGCCTTGAATAATGGGAATTGGTCCACCACACCTAGAAGAGGGCTGATTAGCTGGTGGCACTGAGTAACTACACCAAGATGGAAGAGTCAGAAGTTAAATGTGTTTAATGAGCTGCTAGGCTATGGCTCACTGTCTTCCTGGCCCTTTGTATGTGTTCTAGGAGGTCTTCCAGATAGATATGTGCATACGGTCCAATTGTCACTAAGCTAGAAATGTCCATCGGCTCAGATTTCTTCAAGTGGAAGAAATGGAGGATTTATTAACTGGTACGGCAGCTAAGTACAACTTCCAATATAATCCTAATTACAAATTCTCGAGGGGAAAAAATTAGGGAAGATACAACTTTTCTGATTATTTGTGATCTTCGATTTGGAAACTGGATACTGGACATAATAGAATGCTTGTCCATCATAAAAGCAAAATTCATCCCATACTTCATATCCCATATCAATTTAAAAGAAGAAGAAGGAGGGAACATATTATGAAAGTTGCTTACAACACACATACAGGTAGTCCTCCACTTATAACAGTTTATTTGGTGACCGTTCAAAGTTACAACAGCACTGGAAAAAGTGACTTTTTTAACATGGCCACTGTAGCATCCCCATGGTCACATAATCAAAATTCTGATGTTTGGCAACTGACTCAGATTTATGATGGTTGCAGTGTCCCTGGGTCATGTGATCCCCTTTTGCTACCTTCTGACAAGCAAAAGTCAATGGGGAAGCCAGATTCAATTAACTACCATGTTACTAACTTAACAAATGCAATAATTCACTTAAGAAAGAAAAGTTGTAAAATGGGGCAAAACTCACTTAACAAATGTATCATTTAGCAATGTAAATTTTGGCCTCAATTATGGTCATAACGTGAGGACTAATTGTATTCCCACTCCTGCTATAGGACATACATTTTAAAAGCACTAATTGGCACTATAAACACAGCACAAATGTTAAAGAAAGATGGGCTGAAGCTAATGGTTCTGTTTATGGAAGGCAGAGGGTATTTTTATTTCAATCCAGGCTATTCAGTGTTTTTTCTAAAATTGATTTAAAACCTGAATATGCTAATATAACTTGAGTTGCAAATCTTAAGAGCGCCACAGAAATATTTCACCTTGCAGCAAGATGGATGGCCAATAAATTTAATAAATAAATGAACAATAAATAAATAAGTTCAACCTTAATTCAAGCGACCAAATTACATTCTGAAATAATCCTAATTTGAAAATATTTATTTTTTAATACTTCAGATCTGTTTAGTGGCAAACAAATTTTAAACTTTTTCATTTTTCATTTTATTGTAAGAAGAATTTGAACTTCTTAAAATTACAACAATAATGGTATGTGCAATTAATGTACATCTCTTCATTTCATAATTCCAATGTTTCACTATGGTGGACATTAGTTCTTTGCAGAAACTCTGAAATAAATGTTTGAGCAATATTCCATGTTAATAAATCAATAACTGAAGTGTTTTTTAAAAACTATATTATTCTCTTAAATTCATCAATATTCAGTTTAGATTAATAACAGATTTCTATGAAGGAAATCTATCTGTGGTTGCTAAGGGCTGACACCCACCAATTACTTAATTTCTTTTAAAAAGCATCAATTTGCTCGGACTGTCCAGATAAATTTCAAAAGGGTTGACTGCCCACCTTATCTTTGAAAAGTAAAATGGGTGTGAGGTGAATGTATGGGCTTTCTTGGCTTTTACATAGAATAGAATAAAATTATTCATTAGGTACACAAGGAATTTGTCTCCAGTGCATAAGCTCTCCATGTACATACAAGTGACAAGTGATTAAATCATGATCATAATCATCGTAAACATACATTCATCATAAATTGTTAGATAGTCCGAGGATACTAAATAAGCAATCACACACATCATACTAGGATATGAAATAAAATTAATATAAATCGTAAGATACAAGCAACGAAGTATGTTATATATCTGCATGTTATAAAATTGTTCAATCAAGAATTATGTATTTATTGAACCTATAAGCACACATATTATACACACTCAATAAATCAATAATATATGTTTTTCTTTCAGTGTTTGAGATTACTAATAAGAATTTGCTTTCTGCTTTTCACATCAGAACAGTAAAAAGTGAAGTAGCTGCACAGAAACCTGACTAGATGAATTCTATGGGATTTCTTTCCAAAATGAGCATGCTTTAGATTACGCTGTATTGCAGAGGTTTGCAACTATTTTCAGATCAATGGCTACACTTTGTTTTTCAAATCTTATGTGTGTGTGGCCAAAGGGAAAAAATAATTGTTAGGGCAAGCTTAAAATAAATCAAATATTTTCTAAAATTTCAGTTTCTTAAAATCTTGTGACCCATGTGTGTCTGGCTTGTTTACACAATGAGAAAGTGTGGATGTGAAGGAGGGAATAATTGCAGCAAATTATAATTAAAACATGTATAATTGGGATAGCTTTTAAGTTATTATTAATTTAAACTCATTTGTTTTACTTTTGTCCTGCAGTTTTGTGCTTTGTAGTTTTAAACATTAAGCTATATTCAAGAGCTTCTTTTGGACAAAAACTATCTATCTATCTATCTATCTATCTATCTATCTATCTATCTATCTATAACAAATAATTTCTAAAGCCTACAAAAGAGTGTTGCTACAGTATAGCGGAGCAACTGAATGGACAAAAACATGCAAAATTTCCAGGACAGAGTAATTACTAGCTTGTCCAGTTGAATATGAAAACCAGATTAGAAGCGGATTTCATAATTGGAAGCTGTTATAATCCAATTTAGCATACTAGTAAACTAAGACATCACATTAAGCCATAATGCAATTTATTTATTTGATATAGCACATTGCATTAAGATTGGAACTGCAAACCCAGATACTGTACTGTGTGAACCCACCAACGTTTACGTTTCCATTGAGCAAGAAGCTGAATCCTTTTGATAGTCTTGTAGCCTCTGCAGACTATGCTGCAGTTCTCAAAAATTACAATGTACTATTAAAACTTGTAGTTCTCCTGGCACCATTTAAAGCCATATGCAATTCATAAAATGGGGGGAATAAGAAATAAACCACTTAAGTTTGCAAAAAGAATGCTTTCCAAAATCTTTATCATCATCATCTTTCCAGAAATGACTCAGATTTTCACACTTGAGCATGAAGAATTCCTGAATAGGAACAATGCAGCATAAGTGAAAAACAGCAACCATTAGTAATTGCAGCTGGGCACCTGCTTGGCTCAGGAAAGGAGGATGCAAATGAGGTTCATTACACACCCACAAATGCCATTTAAGCTGCTTGCCAACTGTTCTATGCACCTCGCTTAGCGGAAAACAGCATTCAGCAATCAGCAAATTTTGTGCTCTCCATTCATTATTGGTGGGGTCATATTCCTGCAGAAGATTACTTTTCTTCCCAAGATGCTTTCACGTTAATCTAGATGCCATCCTTCCTATCTTCAGTCAATATCTCTGCTCGTTTGGAGGGCACGTTCAATACTTTAAGACATTATAAAGCCACTTGCATTTTATATCCATGCAGTAGATAAAGCAGCTTTTTAAAAAGATTCTTGCCCCTTTCTATGTCATCTTGGGTCCCAGAGAGGCAGGCAAGCAAGCATTAGATAACAGGTATAAGTATAAACTTGATTATGAATACATGAAATGGATACAAATAAAAAGGAACGTTAGGACAGGGATGGTAGGCACATTGGTGCACTTATGCACGCCCCCACAGACCTCTTAGGAAAGGGGTGAGGTCAACAGTAGACAATTTAAGGTTAAAGTTTTGGGGGTTTGGGGAAGAAACCACAGAGTCAGGTAGTGTATTCCAGGCATTGACCACTCTGTGGCTGAAGTCGTATTTTCTGCAATCGAGTTTGGTGCGGTTTACCTTGAGTCTGTATCTATTGTGTACTCTTGTATTGTTGTGGTTAAAGCTGAAGTAGTCATTGATGGGTAGGACATTGCAATGGATAATTTTGTGTACTATACTTAGGTCAGACCGAAGGTGGCGTAGTTCTAGGTTGTCTAAGCTTAAAATTTCAAATCTAGTGGCATAAGGTATTCTGTTGCGAGTAGAGGAGAGAGACTTTTCAAGTTGGCCTTCATTACTACACAATGGTCTTATCAACTGACTGACCAGCTTTGCCCAGAAATTAGTACAAATCAGTTTGCTATCCCTGTTGCAGATTTGGGGGATGTTCCACTCTCTGAATTTTACAGATTAGTTACACAGATGCAATAATTGTGGAGGGTTTTGGAAAGCATTTATTGCTGTTACCTCTTTCTTCCTATGGCTGAGAATAAGGGACTAGCCCAAAATTTACCCAACTGGTTTCATGCCTAAGGCAGGACTAAAATTTACAGACTCTAACCCAGGATCACAACTCAATTAACAAATCCTGTGTTATATTTTCATCTTAATGGAGTTTCCAGTTTAGACATAATGCTAAATAAACCATGGGCTGCCAACTGTTAAAGTCCTTCATACTCAGTCACTCAAACTAATATGAGAAACCCAACCTAAAAAGTCATCCACTTCATCATATATTCAAGATTATTAATTCCAACCGGTGAATGAAAACCAGTTGCAGAGAGAAATGGTCTGAGTGAATAGCAATAGCACTTAAGCCTTATATGCCACTCCATAGTGCTTTACAGCGCTCTCTCAGCAGTTTACAAACGTCAGCATTACCGTCAACAATATGTGTCTTCATTTTACAGACTTTAGAAGGATGGAAGATTGAATCATCCTTGAGCACATCAGGATCAAACTCCTGCCTGTGGACAGAATTAGCCTGCAATACTGCTTTCTAACCACTGCGCCATCATGGCGCCAGTGAAAATTGGGGGTCACCAACTTTTTCACTGGTTTAAAATTGAGGTCTATTTTAGCATATACATCTCAAAGTTATGGTTTAAAATAAAGCTAACAAGTATGTTACACTAACTACATGCAATATAAAAATAGCTGCACTATATTTACTATCTGAAAAGCAGTGTTTTTCCTTCTGTTTATGTAAGTTTTCCTCCCATTTGGTACTGTGCTCCCTGGAACTTTTAAGAGAAGAGAGAACCACACCTATATTGCAGAGAGATAAAACAGAAAGGCTGAAGGCACAGGGAGTGTGTGTTGGCAGTAAGGACAATTGGCAGGGGACTTCCCCACACATTGCAGCAGGACCCAAGAGCTAGAAGGCAGAGAAAAATATAGGTGTTCCTCAACTTATGACCACCATTGAACCCAGAGTTTATGTTGTTAAGAAATTTGTTAAGTGAGTTTTGTTCCATTATATGACTTTTCTTTCCACATTTGTTAATTAAATCACTGCAGTTGTTAAATAAGTAACACCGCTGTTAAGTGAATCTGAATGAAAAACTGCTGGTGACCTTCTACTGCTGTACCATAGAGGGTATCTTATCTGAAGTAAGCACCTGTGTATGGTTTGCCAATTGCACAGTGGCAGACAGGACAGCACTCCAGAAGGTTAACGTCATTGCCCAGAAGATCATTGGTTTCCCTCTCCTCTTTGGAAGAGCTTTATAACTTCCACTGCCTTAAGAAAGTTCAAAACATTCTTAAAGATCCATCTCACTCTTTTTTTTGAACTATTACCATCTGGCAGACGGTACAGGACAATAAAAACAAGGACAAATAGGCTGAAAAACAGCTTCTATCCCAGGGTAGTAGCTCTATTGAATTCTACTGTATAGTGCAATATTAATGCAATATCAGGGGTTTTCAATCCAATTGTATAGAATGTGAAGGATGTGTGTTTGTGTTTATTTTCATAGTCATAATGTGCACTGAAAATTGTACATTTAATTTCGTTGTACGAGGTGCAATGACAATAAAGTAAACTAACTAGCTTTCCCCATTGACTTCGCTTGTCAGATGGTCACAAAAGGGGATCACATGACCCTGGAACACTGCCCACTGTCATAAATATGAGTCAGTTGTCAAACATCTAAATGTAAATCATGTGACCATGAGGAAGCTACAATGGTCATCAGTGTGAAAAATGGTCCCAAGTCACTTTTTTCACCGTAACTGAAAGCAACTTAAAGACCGTTAAGCTGGGTTAAAGTTAATAGGATTCTCAGTCCCCAAAGGGGAAAGCTACAGAAAGAACTGCGTATTAGTAGTCCTTGACTTACAACTGGTCGCTTAGTTGTTTGCAGCCTCCTGCGGTCATGTGACCATAGTTTACATTTTTGCTGGCATTTATTTCCGGTTTCATGTGGAAAGCCACACCACCTCAAATAGTGGATTGGCTTAACAATTGCAGTGTTTGCTTAATGACCGCCGCCAAAAGAGATTGTGAAATTTGGTTGGTCACATGATGAGCCACTTTACAACATCACAATTTGCAACCATAATGGCCAGACTTGTGTGTTGAGGACTACGGTCGTAAGTTGAGGACTACCTGTAACTATTTTATTGTTAAGAAAGATGAGCAAGATATGAACAGAATGGCAAAGGACATTTCCAACTGTGCTGTACACAATACCCTCATCAGTTATAGATACTATTAAGTATTGATAGGCAGTCTATGGAGATTCTCAGTCTCATCCAGGTCATGGTTGTCCCAAAGGTGCTTTTTTTTCAAGAGGCAACTGGACTTTGTTTTTTTCTTTGAAGAAGTTTTGCTTCTCATCCAAGAAGTTTCTTCAGCTCTGACTGGATGGTGGGGAAGGATTTATACTCCTTGCAGACAGCTGGTCATTTGCATTTATTTATTTATTTATTTATTTATTTATTTATTTATTTATTTATTTATTTATTATTTGGTCTTATATGTCGCCCTCTCTCCTGAGGGACTCAGGGCAGCTCACATAAAAAACCATACAAATTACAAAAGTTAAAAAGGAATTAAACCAAATTCAACCAAATAATCATTAAAACCCACTAACAAACATTTAAAATATTAAAACAACCCCCTCAGTCCAGGCTGGCCTGTTCGAATAATCAAGTCTTTAGGCCGTGGCGAATGGAGCGAAGGTCAGGGGCCAGTTGCAGCTCCAGGGGAAGCTGGTTCCACAAAGTGGGCACCCCCACAGAGAAGGCCCTCCCCCTAGGGACCGCCAGCCGACATTGTCTAGCCAACAGTACCCCAAGGAGGCCCTGTCTGTGAGCGTGCACCGGGCATTGGTATTCAATGCTGGCAGGAGACGTTCCCACAAGTACCCCAGGCCTAAGCCATGGAGAGCTTTGTAGGTAAGCACCAACACCTTGAATCTCACGCGGAGGGCAGCCGGCAACCAATGCAGCTCGCGCAGGAGGGGTGTAATATGGGAGTATCGGGACACCCGCATCACAACCCGCACGGCCGCATTCTGCACCAGCTGAAGCCTCCGCATGGTCCTCAAGGGATGCCCTTTAACAATGTTTTGAAGACAGCAAAGTCCACATTTTCGACAGAGCTGGTTTGAAAGAGGGGTCAAAGAGGCCATCTATGTCAAAACTGAACAGCCCTCTCTCAGCAGAGTGGGAGGCATAGGACATCATCTATCTCCAGTGTACAACATGGGCCTTTCAACAGTTCCAAGAAGGCTCCACACCCATTTGCACCACTCAGGTGACCCTCATGACACAGATAAACTTTCAGGTAGCCTTAACCGCTCGCAAAAAGGATGCAAATGACCAGCTGTCTGCAAGGAGTATAAATCCTTCCATTCCCCACCATCCAGTCAAAGCTGAAGAAGCAAATATCTTCAAAGGAAAAAACAGAAAGTCCAGTTGCCTCTTGAAAGGCAGATATTTCTGTATATTAGGCTTAATATACTAGGACAGTATCATCTGTGTAATAAACTTACCTCTTGTAAATACAGGAGGAGAAATATTCAGGCTACCTTTTGTACCATATTTTAAGTACAACACTGCCAGAAGCTAGAAGGAACTGAAATATTTGATTAAAAGGTAGGGAGTGAACTCAGCTTTATTTAGTTTGATTTAAAAGTTATGTTCAAAGAACCTCAGTGTTTTTCTTGGAAATTATTTTTACTGGAGTACTTGTAAATATTTTAAGACACAATAGCTCAATAGGGTCCACTTCTCTTACATTATTTAGATTTATGAAGGAGATGTAGGATAGAATGAAGGCAGGAGGAACTCTTAGCATACTAATTTTAGCATGTCTGAAGAGCCGTGTACATAAATATATATCTGGGCAGAATTTTGTTTTACTGTTAAATATGTTCAAGTATTGAAACACAGCAAAAAAGTGAAAGAATAAATAATTAATTAGGCTCTTGTATCCTGGCCTTTAATATTTTGTGTGTGGTTGTATCTAAGATGTGGTTAGGGAGTTGCTTCTATTTTTATTTGGTTTATTTATTTAGAAAATCTGTATGGCCTTCTAACTCACAGCAACCTTGGGCAGCTCAATTTCATCTCATGCTAAAATTTTATGCATAAAATAAATGTACCTCTTCTAGTTCTTATGAACAGGTTTTTATCTGCAGCATTTCCAGCCATAATCCTGGAGTAAGGATCTACTCCAGGGTGTTCTGGGATGCAGCAATGCAGCCAAACCTTTCTGCTAGCCATTGTTTTGGAAGAGGGGAAATGTGATTTAGGTCCCTCAAATATAAAATATTCATATCGCTGTAAGGAATGTTCACAGCTAAAGAATAAAAATAGTCAGCCAGATGTTCAGACAGGATCTGGCATTTTTATCCACCTATTGTGTTCTTCCCAAAGATCTGGGATAGCAGATGGGACACAGCGAACTCACTGTGGCCACCTCACCATGACCAACTCACCATGGCCAACTCACCACAGCCAACTCACTGTAGGACAACTCACCACGGCCAACTCACTGTGGGAGAACTCGCTGGACAATTTATCAATTCAATTTAATTATTTAAAATAAATAAAAAGTTGTTTTAATTTTGACATTCAGGTTTCATTTTGTCCCTCCTTTTGCATCCTTCCTTCAATGATTCTATTCCACCATTTCTTGGATGTCAGTGTAACTCTTGTCCTGCAGTGAGTTGTCCCACAGTGAGTTGGCCACGGCAAGTTGGCCGTGGTGAATTGGCTGTGGCAAGTTGACCATGATCGCTTGGCTGCAGCGAATTGTCATAGATCCCCCAAAGATGCTTTTTCAAAAGGCAACTGGACTTTCTTTCTTTGTTTTTCCTTGAAGACATTTTGCTTCTCATCCAAGAAGTAAATTGGAGCTGAAGGAACTGAAGAAACTTCTTGGATGAGAAACAAAATGTCTTCAAGGAAAAACAAAGAAAATCCAATTGCCTTTTGAAGAAGCATCTTTGCGACAACCATGATGTATTTGATGTATTTGATAGTGTTAGTGGTAATTGTAGCAGAATGTAAGCTATTGCAAGTAAAGCTGCCTTTTGCAATTGACTGATGGTGAATCTGTCAATGCCAATAGTGCTCAACTGGTGTTTCAGTTGTTTTGGGACTGTAATTATTCTGCAGAAGCAAAGACTTGATACAAGATTTACAAGAGTTGTTAAGTGATTTATTTCAATTTATTTGGGAATTTCAATTCATCCCAGTGACATAAAAATTAATCAAGCAAACACAGGGCATCTTTAATAAATGTATCTTAGGGCTAGATGACATTTATAGAAAGAAGAGTTGTATCAGATCAAGTCAGGATAGTTGTCACCTGGTGTGTCCCTAAAACTCTGGCATGCCTCATTTGCAGTTCTCAGCAACCAACATGCCCGAAGTTCCTTTTGCCTGCAGATGAGAAATGTCCAACTTTATCATATGGGCTGTTTGCATCAGATGAACAAATGTCTCTCTCAGGCTCATATGTAGAACATGAGATTGAGGATTTACACCATTTTTCCTTACCATCTAGTCCTCAGTATTTTATTTATACTAGGATGCTCAACTTGGTGCTCTTTAGTTACACAGAATTTCAGTTCCCAAATATTCCAGTTAGTGCGATCTGTGGCTGAAAATTGTGAGAGGATTAAACATAGCATTTCTGGAACATGTAAGCTTTGGTTGAGCTTTAGATCCTCCAAGTGTTCCTAATACCCTTGCCAACAGAGCCAATGGTGATGAATATTGGACAAATTTGGTGGTATCTTACCTTCCCATAAAAAGAGTAACAAAATGATGTATGTTGGGGAAAACCAAGAGAAAATCTTCCTCTCGCACAATACTTCAGCTCTGCCATCCAGAAAACCTGCAAAGTTATACAAATGAAGAACTGACATTCTTTTTACCCATGAATAATTAAGTTGTAGAAAACACTACTATTAAAGTGTTTTTAAAGAGATGTGGAATACAGAGGAGGACACACTATACTAGCCAGGGTACCCAAGATGAGACCAGATAAAAACAGAAAATGTTCTCCTTGAGTTCTTTTGACAAAATGATAGCCAAACTTTCAATATGAGTTGGAGGGGAGAAAAAAAATTAAACTATAAAGCTGCATAAGATACAAGAAGGAAAAAATGGAATATGCCACCTCCTCTTGTGGATGCTGATATATATATATTCCCCTTTACTATTTTCTTCTTCAGGATAAGTATAACTAGTTCTTTTTAGTTGTTCCTCTTAGGACTTGGCTTCTAGTTCCTCACACCATCTTAGCAGTCTTCTGAATTTCCTCCGATTTGTTAATGTCTTTTTCAAACTATAACACCCTGAGCTGGATATAGCACCCTAAGTGAGGCCTGAAAAAAATCAGAATGGAGGGGACAATTACCATCTCCTGGGACCTGATTCTGTGCCCTTGTTAATACATTCAAAATAGTGTTTGCCTTTTAGCAACTGCACCACACTGTTGTGTTCATATTCAAAGCAAAAACCTACAAATCTATAAAGAAGGCATCTGAAATGCAGGGAGGTGGACACAACACAGGAATGGTGATGTATTAACCTGCCCTACATTTAGAAGCTCCAAGGCTGAGATATTTCAAGCATCATCTCTCGCAGATCTCTGGGAATGGCGGGGTTTGAGGAAATGCCGTTTATTTGAGCCTGCTATTCTAGGTGAAGATTCTGACTCAGTGTGGAAGTTTGTACTTCACAAACATTAGCCCGAATAAGACTAGTGTAATTTTGGCTTAATATAGTGCATGAATGAAGTCATTAAATTTGTAAACTATTGTTTATTCATTTGTGTGACATAGCACATTGTGTTAATCGGGACATATTTATTTTCAATAGAAGAGAATATATGTACATCAGGGTTGGTTTTGGTTTTCTGAGCTTGGTTGTTTCTTGCAGACATTTCATTGCTCAACCAGATAATATCATCAGTTCTAGAAGTGGGTGAGATCAGTTCACCATTTATTTGAAAGTAGCTTGCCCTGTTAGTGTTGGTTGGTACTTTCTTCTTGGTAGGGCTAATATTTACTGTTTGATTGTTGATCTGGTATTCATCCTGGTTTCTGCTTATTTGGGTATTGATTAGTTTACCTGTTAGGGCATAGCAAGGTGATATTAAAATCCAGTCATTGTGATTTGTAAACATGGTATATGGTTTTGTATGAAGTCAGCCAACTTGGGTATAGACAACACAGCACAATTACATAAACCGTGGTTTTATGGAAAACACAAGCTAAACATAAAAGGTGTACAAGGCACTTTCATTTGTTTGAAAAGCTTTTCCATGTTGGCATCCCCAGATGTACTGTACTAGGAATACAGAGCCCCAAAATCTAAGTTAACATGTCCCAAATTTATCCAAAAGGTACCAGCCTAGGGAACATTGCAATCATGATATTAAAGGGAGGAACTGGAGCAGAAGAATGAAGCTGTCCCTATACATTATCTTACTTCTCTGCTTTCTTCTTCTCCCTGTTAATTTCTCATGCTAACCACAGCAACTTGGACAGAGACTAAGTATGAAAAATGGCAGTTGTTCTGCATTATCAGAAAGGATAGAACGTAGACCAAATGGTGACAACCCAAACTAGCCCAAAGAACAGAATCTCCACCACTGAAACAATATACAAAGGCACCATCCCTTCTAAGGAAAACTATGTTTTTCCCATCTACCTTTCCAAGATATAGGTTCTGCTCATTTATCAACCACTCATTCAGCAACCATTCTAAGTCGCATCAGTGCCAAACGAGTGATACTTATGATCATTCCTTGATGTTTTGGGCATTGCAGCACCTTTGTGGGTACATGGTTGTAATTTGGGTGCTTAGCAACTGGCTTGCACTTAGGATGCTTTCAGCATCCCACAGTCATGTGATCACCATTTATGGCCTTCCTTGTTGGTTTCCCACAAAGTCAATGGGGAAGCCAGCAGGGAAGATGACAAATTCTCCCCCTTTTTCTCTGAGTTTACACCTCATGCTCTCCACTCCCATCTTTCCTGTGCTTATGCCATGCCATACCATGCATCCTTGCAGTCTCCCCCTACATCCCACACAGGACTCCTGCAGTACCACTGCCTCACTTATCTGGGACTGACTCCTACCATTTCCTGCTTAATGATCTGCACGTCTTGGGTTGCCACAGCAATCAGGACTACTGGGATTGTTGTTGCTAAGCGATAGGATCACAAAACAACACTTTACGACTGCACTGCTTAGCAACGGTATCCTAGTCCCAACTGCCACCATAATCAGAGGACTATCTCTAGGCAAAGAGCGCAGCCTGGCTCAGTCTGCATTACCTTCAGGGATTGGCGACGATAACATCTCAGCTGAACATATTCAATTACATTTTAAAAATTATGATTCGATTCATTTTAATTAATTTCAGAATTCTGAAGACTATCTCTACTTATGCTTTTCAGAAAAGACAGTTCAAGCATTTTGCCACAAATTCAAGAATAGACTTCTGTTAATTATCCTTTTTTATTCAACTAGGCAGGAACAAAGGCAATGGAAAGACCTGGTCTTAGACCACAAAACCTTTCGGCTGGCTTTCAAAGGCCCCTTTCAGGGAAATTAATTACTGTACTTCAAGGAGACTGGTTAGCTGCCCTCCCCCACTCAGATTCACTGCATTATATGAAGGAGACAAATCAGACTCTGCCTAGACCTACAAACCAAACTGTCTTCAGGGGTTCCAGCAACCCTTTTCTCTCTCTGCAGCAGCAACCTTTATGGGTCTCTTGATCCCAATGTTCTTATCTCAGCATTCTGTGTCTGAATCTTTTAGATAAGAGAGAGACACTTATAGTATTGGCACAGTAAAGCCATCCCCCCATTTGAACCGCTCTATAAAAAATTGATCAGGGATGGTTACAAAGACCTGCTGTAAAATAACTCTGAGTTGAGTTTCTGCTTGGCAAAAGACCGTGTTTGGTGAGAAAAATATTTTATCTTCTTCTTCTTCTTTTAGGGCAGGGGTGTCAACTTGATTTCATTGAGGGCCATATCAGGGTTGTGTTTGACCTCTGGGGGGCGGGTTGGCCCAAGCACTCTGCCAGCAAAAACAAGTTCCTGAGCTCCATTTCCAGCTGCAACGGCCTCCTGCAACCTTCTGCCAGCAAAAATAAAGCTTGGGAGGGCTGCACGCACCTCTCCTGAGCTCTGTTTTCACTGGCAGAGGCACTGTGGGCCAGTCCCTTGCTGTTTCCAGAGTGGCCCTGTGGGCCAGATTTAAGCACCCCACGGGCCAGATCTGGCCCCCAGGCCTTGAGTTTGACACCCCTGATCTAGGGCAATGTAGCACAGACAGAATTGCAAAAGACCATTCCATTTTGCAAATGCAACAATTTGCTAAACTAAATCTAGGAGGGAAACTTATCTTTCAATCCTGAGAAGCCAAAAGCCAACTTTGAGGGCCAATCCTTTGCAGCACTGCATAGAATTGAAAAGTCTTAACGCTCATGAACTGTGGGATTTTCTCAATCTAGCTGTCAGTGGGCAGTTAGGGAATATAATAGCTTTTGAGAATCTGACTCAGAACATCCAAGGCGTCCTCCCCTCCCTCTCAGCCATTCCTCCTATTTTCAATTGCTGAAAAGAGGCGAAACATTTTCAGATATAGGATGGTTAATGGAATGAACTTATAGTCTACTTTGGGATAGGAACCTGTGGCACCACAAATATTGCTTCACTGTGATTCCCAGCATCCTTCACTGTTAGCATGATGGCGGACACAGCTGAAGGTTATTGATATATTGAATTTGTATCCGGTCTCTTACTCAAGAGCTCACGGTGACTTAAATGAAAGAGACAACCCACCTGCTGTCAGCAACCATTTAAAGCAGATTGAATTGAAAGATGATGCCTGACCCTGTAACATTAGGTGTACTCTGTTGTCTGCTGGACACTTGAACATGGAACCTTTTGGTCCACGCCAAACACCTTAATAATTATACTCCAACATCTGTGTTTCAATAGCATCTGGAGAGTCATGGTATTCCCGGAAAGCTTAAAACAGAGACTGAATCATGCCATAAAGTAAGTCTGCAGTCCCTTTGGGGGAGAACTTCTAAGATACCCTATCTAGAGAGAGAAGCTTCAACCAGTGTAGTGGCATCACTCCAGTTCTTCATCTTCAGTCACATGCATCTCAGATAGTACAACCAGATAGCTGCTCCCACTATTCTGTGAGATGCATATGCAAAAGTACTACAACAATGCAAAAGTACTGTGACAACATGTATCTGAACCAGATACATTCAAGAAAGTCAGGACAGAGATACCATTATGCTACCTTGCTCAGGTATCTTCATTCTGAACCTTCAGGGTTCAGAAACCCTAAGCAGGTTCAACACAGTATGTGTTGGTGTTCTTTAGCACTGATGGTGCTTGTAGAAATTACAGCCAATCTAAGCTGTCCAATATATATATATATATTCCCCAAGGTTGGTCAACAGGAATACAACTCAAAATGATGTACTTCTCTCTTCTGGCTCATTTTCTTGAACAGATGGTTTAGCAGTGTATCGGTGGGTGGCTCAATTCCTGTATTTACCTAGGCAACTTACACAACTTTAATTTTAGCCTAGGGCTAAAAGTAGGAATTAAGTAGATGGCCCACAACATATGCTACCATACCTTATGCATCATCCCATAAGTCTGGCAGCTGCCCACTATACTATTTGTTTACACCATTGTCCTATCATGGTCTGATTTTCATCAAAAGCCTCACTCAGACACTGGAAAGCCTTGCTGAAAGCCACTCAAGAGTGAGTCAGCAACCTAATTGCCAGCAGAAGCTTCACAGGCCCATGATGAACAACCTGCAATACTACATCACAACAGATGTTTTTCATCACGAGTGAGCTAAAGTGGGAACCACAAGCATAGAGCAAGCTGGGGAAATGTGAAATGTGAGGAACTGCCTAATGTGCCAGTCTCACTCCAAATGTTATTTTTTTCTTAAATATGCACCAAGTAGAATTATTTACAAAAGGCCATAGATATCTTTTCTCACCTATCCCACTTTTCATAAATGTAACCAATAGGAAACTTTTAATGGGAGTACTTGCAAACAAAGCAACAACTCCTCCAGAGACACAAAAGACAGACACAAAGAAGTTATTGGTTCAAATTATGGGAAGTGGCCCATTTTCTCTAAGAACTCAAACCTTTCTGTTAAGCAGGTATAGCTAATATGTGGATACTGGTACCAGTTGTAAAATCTGGCAGAATCCCAATGACCAATCCAGAAATAGGCAACATGGCGCCTATATGCACCAATTTACCCGTGGAAAAGTATTCTGGTGCCCACCAATGCACTTCTGGTTCATCTAGTTCATTTTTATTATCTTTTATTTATTAAAAAATGAAATGAAAAAATGATTTCCAGTTGCTTTTGCTCTTCAGATACACTCTGACGAAATAAACAAGCATATCTGCAGTAAAACAAACTATGACAGGTATCAGAGCAAATGAACATACATAGTAATGAATATTCTGGGTGATTGTTCCATGTACATACAACCATTGATTCTAGACGTTCTGATTCAAAGAAGTAAATGGACAAGACCCAACTTCATGTTGCCTTGTTTAGGGAAGTGAAAGTAAGACAACAGAATTGTTGGCAATAGCCCTTTTTCATAGCATAAAAGGGTACAGGAACAAAATTAGCCATTCAGTAGTTGCAGTGCTTGAAGGAAACACACAGGACCCCCCAGACCAGGTTTCTACTTATTATTCAAATGTATATGGCCATCCATCTCACAGGGGGTGACTCTGGATGGCATACAACTATCTAATAAAACAATAAATATAAAATAAGAATGACTCAAAACCATTATAATTAAGAAACACTGCAAATGATAAAAGCAGAACTAAACAAGAAAAGTAAAATAAACAATTAACTCTGTGAGTGGATTATATTTATTAACTGATGGTCAAAGCAGAGATTTGAACAGGTGAAAAAAAACAGGGCAACACCTGCAAGTTTGATCACTATTCATTTTTACAGGGGTTTCCTAATCATGCTATCCTGATAATTTCTCTTACTCTTCCCTCATCCCAAGGTAAACTAGCTATATTTTCACTCAGCTCTTGTATTAATCCAAAAAAACTAAATCACCATCACTTCCCCAAAAACTGTCTTTCAATTCTATCAGACCTTAATCAAGGTATCCTGAACTCAGGGGCCCTTAAGAATTGCAGAAAGAACTAGAAAATTTAGATTCTTGGCTGGGATATTTCTCAGTGGGAAATATATTCTTCAGCCCAGGCTCTCCTACTTTATAATGGTGCTGTCCAAGGTCCTAAGATTATTTGCAACTTTCATCTTCTTGAATTCCACTCTGTGACTTTAACATGCCAGATGTAATACAAGGCATCCAGTGAGTGTCCATGCCAGCCTTACACAACCAGATGCTCTACTCCTATTTGGACCCAGGGGGGTTTCTACATAAGCACAAATTGTAATTTTGAGCAGCCAGGTACTTCTTTTAGCTACCACAGATTTCCAGCAACAATATAAAACATAAGTATTGGTTATTCTTAATTTCCTTGATTCAGGAGACAGTCTAGCTAGCAATTATGGAGTTACTGTTGTGTTAAACCATGGAGACATGTGAGACAGCTGAATTTGGGAATATGCAAGAATATCAGAACACTGAATGCTTCTTTGTACAGATCTGATGTGGGAGCAGACAACTGAACTAGTTAGTTCTCCATTAGCAAAACCTCTTTAGTAAGTATTCAAACTTATGATGGTGCTGAATGAGTCATGCTTATGACTGGTACTCAAGTTCTGGCTGCCCCAATACTCCCATGGTCATATTATTGAAATCTGGGCACTTTGTAGCCAGCTCACATTCATGACATTTTCAGTGTTTTACAGTCATCTGATCACCATTGGCAACTTCTCCCTAAGAGGGAAGGCAGCAGGAAAGGTCGCAAGTTGCTCAGGGAAGTCTTCTTCCAGTCCATTCAAGTCACACCTTGCAGGCCAACTGCACACCCTTCACACACTTCCCACCACCTGGCAACAGCCACTTACCTGCCAGTCTACCTACTTGCAAACTGTCTGCGATTTGTAACTTCCTGCACAGACTTCACACAACTCACAATTCTTCACTAAGCTAAGCTACTTCATAGCAATAGTTTGCTATTAACAATTTCAAGTTATCTGCCAATCCACCTGGGTAATTTGTAGCCATATGTGCTTGTTTGTTTAGCAAAGGAGGCAGTGACTATTATTCTGGCAAAAACAACAACAGTGTTGCTGACAAACTGGAAGAACATCTTGACCAGATGAAGAGACACAGCATGATTTGTGTGCTTCATTAGAATTGGTGCCTGTAGCTATGCCAGTAGGTAAGAGAGCCAGAAGCTTCAACGGTCTTGGTTTAAGCTGCATTCAAGTTTCATTTTTTTATTTTAATGATGTAGAAGGGACCTCAACAGAAAACAAGCATGCAACACTGTTATGTATATGTACACAACGTAGTTGGGTTGACAATATATAAACCACAAATATATATGTTTGTAGCTTTAAGGGAAAATACTGTAATGTATTATACTATGTTTTGGTTGGTTGATTATGCTGCAAGTTGCCATAAGAGGGAACTATAGATCATGGTTTAATTCTCTTCTCACTGATGATCTCTCGATACTGATACTGACTACGGACTGATACTGACCAACCCTGTTTACTTTGATATTCTGTTGATATCGAAGGTTATCTGTTGTATTATGGTTTGATATTTGTCTGCTGTAAAAGACGTGAAACCGGTAAGAAGACTTTATAACTGGATATTTCTGGACTGTTAAAAACGTGTATGACATGGACTGTTTATTGGACTGTGCTATTTCTTCAAGTAAACATTAACACAACTTGATTTAACTCTGTGTGGCTGTATATTTATTCATAACATCGCAATCGGTGTTGGCAGGGGGGCAGAGGTCAGCCCCGAGGGTGCTCACTTGTGGGGTCCCTCAGGGGTCGGTCCTCTCCCCTCTTTTATTTAATATCTACATGAAGCCGCTGGGCGAGATCATCCGTGGCTTTGGGGTGAGGTACCATCAGTACGCTGATGATACCCAGCTGTACATCTCCACCTCAAACCAGATCAGTGATGCCCTCTCCGTGATGACCCGTTGTCTGGATGCGGTACGGATCTGGATGGACGGAAACATGCTTCGACTCAACCCAGCCAAGACTGAGTGGCTGTGCATACTGGCATCTCGGTCCAGACAGGAATGTCCATCGTTGGCCATAGGGGGAGAGGTGTTGCCCCCTGTGGATAGGGCATGAAATCTGGGGGTCCTCCTGGATGCACGGCTCCAGTTGGAGGAGCAGGTGGGGGCCGTCACCAGGGGGGCCTTTGCCCAGGTCCGGCTGGTTCGTCAGCTTCGCCCATTTCTGGACTGAGATGCCCTGCGCACAGTCACTCATGCCCTTGTTACCTCCAGACTCGACTACTGCAATGCTCTCTATTTAGGACTGCCCTTGCATACCATCCGGAGATTGCAGCTGGTGCAGAATGCGGCGCGGTGGTGATGGGAGTTTCCCGATTCTCCCATATTACCCCCCTCCTGCACAGCCTGCATTGGTTGCCGGTTGTACTCCGGGTGAGATTCAAGGTTTTGGTTTTAACATTCAAAGTCCTACATGGCATGGGTCCTCAATATTTAAGGGAGCGACTCCTGCCAATATCGAGTGCCAATCGCCCTGTGCAAACACACAGGCAAGGGCTTCTCGGGGTTCCGTCGGCAAGCCAATGTCGGCTGGCGGTCCCCCGGTGATGAGCCTACTCTGTGGCGGTCCCCGACCTATGGAATCAGCTACCCCTGGGGCTCCGTCTGGCCCCTGACCTTCACACGTTCCGCCACGACCTGAAGACCTGGTTGTTTGACCAATCCGGGCTGTGACTCCCTCCCGGGGGGGGATGGTTCTTAACTTATTTTAAATTTTAAATTTTAGATTAGCTATTATTGGGCTTGTGATTTGTTTAATTCTCTTTTAATTATTTATTGTTGTTGTATGTTTTAGTTGTGAACCGCCCCGAGTCTTCGGAGATGGCGTGGCATACAAGTCCAAATAATAAATAAATAAATAAATAACTGTTCTCATAAACGTTTCCATGTGCATATCCTTGTTATACAAGGGTTACTCTGCACATATCCTAACAAACACCACACATATTTGCATGTGATCTCTCATGCATGGAATTTGTCATGTCTATGTAATCACCTATACAGATTCTGGAAAGCTACAGCATTTTACAGGCTACATTCACATGCAGCAAAAGACAGAAAGCCTTCCAACTTTCTCTGGAGAAAACATTCCCAAGTTGGATAGCTACACAGCAGGGAAGCATGGAAATGCACAGTTATTAGAAAATATGGGCTTCTTCCAGTGGTGAAAATTGCTAAAGTAAGAAAGCAAGCTTCCAATTATTTTGTCATAGTTGCAAGTTTTGAAATGTTGGAGATAGGGATGTGAGATGTTGAAGCAATCCTGAGATGAGTTGCTAGTATCACGTCTTAACAGAGTCTTAACTAAACACAATTGAGCTCAAGTCTCTCATTTCACAAATCAGTGAGTATCCACTAGTAGGACTTGTCTTAGATCTGAGAACCAGCTGGGTGATATGGGTCAGTAACTCTCTCTCAGTCCTTGATGTCAGGCTTAGGTGACAAACCAGTTGTCAATTCCTATTGCAACCAATGGATCAACATTTGGTTGATACGAAAAAAGGACATTTTACATTTGTAGGAAAAACGCTAGGAAGAAAAAAAAATTAAGAGTCCTGTCTTTTCAACTAAAAAATAGGCTCTTCTTTGTGCTTACTTGAAGACTCAAAATGAGATTCTTACACTTCAAAAGTACCAAACAAAAATATTCATATTTTAAAAGCTCATTACTCCAGAAAAAAATGCATATGACTGACAAAGGAACAATAGCTTTTTCTGCAAAAAAAACGTCTTAATCAGCATGTATTCAACTTTTCTGCGCTCAAAAAATATTTGTCAACTTCTACTTAAATAAGCAAAATGTTACCTGTATATGATAGTCTCCCTTTTAATTATATACTGCAGGTATTTTGATACAAAACTATGATGATTCTTGAATTAAGGATCAGATAAGCCATTAAACTTCCTCACCATCATCTCTGTTTACTTGAGAATGAGTGTTATCTGTCACCATATTTAAGTGGTCCAACTTTTTCCTCCACCACAAGTAACCATTGAAGCATTCGTGCCCATTATATGGAAAACAACGCTGTGGGAACAAATAGCCATAAATAGGACAAAAATAATTTTATTAAAAATAAAAATAAAATAATTTTATTAAAATAATTTTATTAAAATAATTTTATTCCCAAAAACTATGTTGCTATCCATCTCATCTTAAAGATTCTATATGGCTTACAGAAAATTGAAACCAGAAACAAAACACATACTCTGGGTATGATTCAACCAGATTGAATATGAAACAGAATAATAGAGTTGGAAGGGACCTTGGAGGTCTTCTAACCCAACCCTCTGCTGGAGCAGGAGACCCTACACCGATTCAGTCAAATGGTTGTCCAGTCTCTTTTTGAAAGCCTGTAATGATAGAGCATCCACAACTTCTGAAGGCAAGCTATGCCACTGGTTGATTGTTCTCACCTTAGTTCTCCTTAGTTCTAGACTGCTTTTCTCCTTGGTCATTTTCCATCCATTGATTCTTGTCTTGCCTTTTTGGTGCTTTGGGAAAAATAGGTTGACCTCCTCTTCTTTGTGGCAAACCCTCAAATACTGGAACGTGGCTATCCCCTAGTGACTAGTCTTTCTTTTCATTTCACAATTCCTGTAGTTGTTCTTTGTATGTTTTAGCCTCCAGTCCCCTAATCCAAAAATTGGAATCTTTGCTGGGGAAACAACTGAAGCTTTACACATGATGCAATTTGTCCTCTGCAATGCAAAGCCATTTATTTGTATCTGATTGAGTGACTGATTTAACCAATTTATAGAACTGCCTATCTCGCAATTATGGGTAGATAAAAAACACATCAAAACAGTTTTTTTTTAAAGTTAGGGGCCTGCACCCTAACTCAACCACTAGGTTTCTTTCACTCACCCTTCTTTCGCTCATCCTTCCAGATTACCAAATACTTGGTCATTCTTGATGACTTTGAGAGGCAGCTATGTGTAATGTTCTTTGGGATCTAGCTGGTGGCTATCCACAAGAGGATGGACAACTACGCTCCAGGGAGGCTTTAATTTATTCAATGCCTCTTAAGTAGGGTTCTATGTTACTGCCTTTCCCATTCCCAATATTAGTAGCCAGGTCCCCTCACCTTCCCAAGCGACCAAATTCAGCAAAACCACATCTCTCCCCTCCTTTCTATCACTCCTTCCACCTTGCAAGCAGCAAGCTCCTCTTGCATTCATTTTGTTCAGACTCCGCTTTTTAATTTTCTTCATCCCAATGCAGTTTGGCTCCCAATATTCCGCTGAAAGGCAAGTCTTAGCTCAATAAATTTGCACAGCACTTAGTTAGGATAATGTTGCAATCTGCTTGCCACGTAGCTGCTAGGAACAGAGATGATGCCTTGAGACTACAGATATTCTGTCCAAGAAGAGACAGTCTTCATTGGAATTCTAAGAAAATGCATCGCCTTTCTTAGCTATTCACACACAACAAGACACTCTATGAAATTAACTCAGTACTGCTTTCCTTATCTCACCAAATAAGTCTTAACCAATCACTCCAAGCAACTATCTGTCCCAGAATGCTCAGGGGAAGTCATCATTACAATTAATTTCATGCTACAGTCTCAGCAGGGATTGGCATTTTAGACATACTATCTTGCAGCAATCTGATTTTTATCCAAAGACAATACTTTTTAATGGAACTGAACATCTGTTGGTGCCAAACTTTTCCAAAATAGAATTCAGGCTGAAGATGGAAGACAAAGAAAGCAACTAGAAGACTGTGGAATTTTCCAGGTTCTCTTCTGAAATTCTAAAAAGGATTATCCAGTCAAATTCTGCCCTGATGTAAGTTCTTTTTTAATTCAAAATCAATTTAAATGCAAAGTAACTGAGACAGCTCTTTCAGTATGTAGCAGTATTTTACTATTTGCTGAGAAACACTGGCCCTGCATTCAGTTCTCTACCAGGCCAGTCTTGGGATTGACTGTAAATCTCTGGTTGAACTACCTAGCTAAATTTTGTGACTTTCTCAGTTACACTCTATTCCTGTTTTTGTAACATCTTGCTACACAAGAAGGAAGTGAAACATGAAAACTTTTTGCGCTTTTGTTTGCCCTAATAACGATAGCATTTAGCGATTAATTTTAGTTTTCCTCCAACTTTGAATCAACCTAGCTTTTGTTTTTCTGTAATTGCTTTAGATCAACCCAAAGATTACATTGCAAATGGGAAGATTCCAATTGCCTCCATCAAGCAGGGGTGATGAAAAGGAGATGGGTGAAGTGATGAAAAAAATCCAACTTGGTGTTGAAGTATGGATGATTCGAAATCCAGAATGAAATGTGAGGGACAAACATAAATATATTTTTTCTTGGAGAGTGGAATAAGTAAATTCAGTCAGGAATCCCCACTATTTCTAGACTGACGAGCTCATTTGATTTTTTTGAGATTATAATGTGGAGTCTTTCGAAAAATGTCTAACAGCTGTTGGTGAGCCTCTTTCATTTGTAAAATAGCAGCCCCAAGGGACAGCATGAGTAGGAATGTTCACCAAATACTACCTGTCCCCTACAACTGCCCCTGTTTATTTTTCTATGGTCAGGTGTACACCTTTCCAGACAAAACTTTATTGCAGTTAAAAATCATTTTCTAAGGAGCACGGGTCTATGATGATCCAAACTCTTATCCTTTTGAATAGGTCTTTATTAAACCAGGGGAGGATTCACACTGTAACCTGTATTATGCATCAAACTTTTCCATATTTTGTTTGCTGCAGAACTATAACTTAATGTCCATAAACCTACTTCTTTGAAATGTTTTCCTGCCAATCAGGTCAGTGGACAGTTCATGATAGAATAATCTTGGATTATTAGGAAGGCAATTGAAAATAAAACTGCCAATATGTTCAGTTCTAGATATGATATATGATATGATATGATATGATGGATGGACGGGGGAGGAAATTATATAATATAAATAGAGTATAAAGTTGGATAAATTGCATAAAGTTGTGTAGCCCCCCACCAAGAGCTAAGATAATATTTAGGGGAAAGGAAGGAAGGAAGGAAGGAAGGAAGGAAGGAAGGAAGGAAGGAAGGAAGGAAGGAGATGATATCATCACGAGAAATCATGAGAGATAAATGAGATGAGAAATGATAAGAGATAAATGTGGTCTTGTATTGTATGTATGAAAAAAAATGTTGGTCCACATTTATTTTTCTCCCATTTTTGCAGTATTAGAACTCAAAATCATTCACTGAAACTAAATAGACTTGGGACTGATTAATGCACAATCAAATGGTGGGATTCATTGATTTAAAGCTGGGCAACAACCCTATTACTAACTTAACAACTGCAGTGATTCTCTTAACAACTGTGGTCAGAAAGGTCATAAAATGGAGCTAAATTCACTTAACAACTGTCTCACTTGGCAACAGAAATGTTGAGCTCAATTGTGCTTGTAAGTTGAAAACAATCTTAGCTATTGCATCACACAAAATGAAATAAATAACCGTTTGGCCTAACCTAACAAGGCCTACTTATATTTTTATCTTAGTTTCTCTTCCCTTCCCTTCCACTTCATATCATCTCCAAAATGTAGCAGTAATTTTTAAAACACGGGGAGATGTTCTGCAGACCGATATGCAGTTCTTTTTTATGTAACACAATAGTATAATATTTAAAAGCCCAGTCTCAAAATATATAACAGCTTTTCTAAATTAAGAAACATATATAGGGTTTCTTGAATTCTGAAAACAGTGAGAAAAATAACCAGGCACACATTGATATATAAAGCTGAATATGAAATTCTGGAATTCCAGAGCAATAACTGAAAGTAACAAAATAAGAAGTATACAAGTGTAAAGTGCTTTTATGCATGTCCACAATTTGAATTTTTAGGGGAAGAAACAGGAGAAGAGTCCAAATAAATAATAACAAACTATTATCTCTAATATCTGTCAGCAAAACACTAAAGATCATCTACATTCAACATTTGAGTTTCCTTCCCTGGGCTTTCTAACTAAATAATTTGTTTCTATTATGACCAAAAAAAATTATGGATGAAATCACAACTCAGTTTCTCATAAAACCACCTTAACAAAATGTGCTTAAATGTATGTGAAATGCTGTATGTGGAACCATCCACAATGTAGAGCTATAACCACAATGATTCCACATTCTTTCCTGAATTAACAACAGTTCCAATGATCAGAAACTGTTCCAATTATCAGAAACCATGGCCAAATCTAGGATTTTGCAATGATTATAGAACAGGATCTCAGTATGAGCTATTTGGACTGACGTATCTGAAAGAAGATCCTCCAGAGGAGCTGAGCCTTGTTAAAAAGTGCTTTACTTTAGCAATCTCTCTTCTGTTTGGCTCCAAGCAATTTATCTTAGCTGGCAACAGTCAAACATATGAAGTTACAGTGAAGGAGACTCAGAATAGAGAGATCAGTTTTCAAGGTTGGTGGAAGTGTAACCTTTTAAAAGGAAAAAAAAATTAAAAGGCTGAGAAAAATAAAAACAAAGAAGGGAAAGCAAGACAGACAATGGCTTACATGATTTTTCCCAACTGATTCAACAACAGTGGCCTGAGGAATCTGTTTTTTCCTCCTGGGTAATGAAATAACATTACCCAGAAGGAGTGTTCCTATTTCCCACTCATGTGGTATCTGTTTGTGTTTGTACGGAAGGAAGGAAGGAAGGAAGGAAGGAAGGAAGGAAGGAAGGAAGGAAGGAAGGAAGGAAGGAAGCTTGACAAAAACTGCTCAACTCTGTCCTAGAACTACAGACATTTATTTATTCATAAACAAATGAATAAATCTAGACTGCATCCTACTTTAGGCATTGTAGGCAAAAACCTAGCTCTGAAAAGAAGCACTAATGGAGGGAAAAATGGAAGCAAAGACAGGAAGAGGCAACCAGCAGTAAGGGAGAATGGATTCAGTTACAGTGGCGATGGGTACACTGGGGAACACCTGAGACACCAAATTAGGGACAGACTGTCATGGAGAAAATCTTTCTACGTGGTTGCTAAGAATGGACAGTGACTTGATGGCATATAATCAAAGACCCACAGAGCTTTTCTCAACTGGCTCTGACTCACTTCCTCATCAGGACAGCCAGAAGTGAACAGCATTTTAAGATGATATCAGTTTTCAGTGCCACCACTCATCTTGGCTTCTCAGCAAAGGAATGTGGACACTTGAGGAGTGTGTGTATAACAAAGCACAAAGTTTTCCATAACTCAAGCATATTCACTTTATCATCCGTGTTGCCTAAATCATTGTAGCCTATTCCAACTTCTTTCTACAATCCCAGAAAGAGAGATGTGCATTAAAGACTCTGGAAAGATTGCAGAGAAGAGCAGCATAGATGAGTAGGTGGCTGGAGACTAAAACTTATGAAGAATGGCTGCAGGAATTGGGTTTTTCTAGTCTAGTGAAAAGAAGGACTAGGGAATAGGGATGACATGATAGCAGTATTCCAATATTTGGGGGATGGCCACAAAGAAGAAGGGGATCAATCTATTTTCCAAAGCACCAGAACAAGAAGCAATGGGTGAAAACTAATCAAAGAGAGACGCAACCTACAACTAAGGAGAAATTTCCTAAAGGTGAGAACTATTAACCAGTAGAACAGCTTACCTTCAGCAGTTGTGGGTGCTCCATCATTGGAGGCTTTTAAGAAGAGACTGGACAGCTATTTGTCTAAAATGGTAGTCAATCTCCTGCTAGAGCAGGGGTTTTTACTAGAACACTTCCGAGATCCCTTCCAACTGTGATGTTGTTTTATGTTCTAAATGTGATCCCACCCACTAATGCTTTGCAACAGGATGGGTGCCTATTTAAGGTATATGTTATTAATACTTCCAAAACTAGTAGGCACAAAAAGATATGTTTACAGCCCAATTGGCTTCCATGGAATACCCTATTTCCTACTCTGGTCTCAATTTTCTGGGAGATTTGGAACACAGGCTATACTATGCCTTCTCCCTCCACCCCCAAGACACTTGACGTGAGAATCAAAACATATATGGAAACCACCATCACAGCCTCTGCTCTTGAGAGGCATGACTTGGCCACACATGTCTTGAATAGCCTGTATCATCCACTTAAGAACCAATACCATGGGTGACAGGACCACTGGGGAAAAAATTACCCTAATCAATAAATTATGCCTTCAAATATGACATGCTTCCCATTTAGTTTAACACTTCTCCATAATCTCAACTGCAAGAAATGTAAAACACGGAGAATGAGAATCCAATTAATCTATTTCAAGTTATTAAAGGCCTTGTGAAGCATGCGAGCTGGCCCTTCAGTTTAAAAAAAAACCAGGCTGGTATTTCAAGCTAAATTAAGTACAATTTTATACCCTGTACTCCTTTGTGGCATCTATCAGAATCTTATGTCTTCCGGCTAGGTCTGCACTTAAGACTCCCTCCCATTACTAATAACTGACCAGGCAAGATCTAGCATTGATAACAGATTAATCATCCAGCCCCAGAAAGAAGCTTCACATTAGCTATAATGTCCAGCAGGCTGAAATTGCAAATTGAACAACTGCTAATTATAATGGATTATGAAAATGCAATTTAAAAAAAAAACCCGGCTCAGAAATCTACAATTATTTATTAATTAAAATATTTGTAAAAGCAAGTACAGGTAATCCTCGGTTTACAACCATATACTTGGTGACCATTTGAAGTTATAAGGGGAATGAAAAAGTGACCTGATCATTTTTCACACTTACAACTGTTTGCAGCATCCCCATGGTCATATGATCAAAATTTGGCTGCTTGGCAACTGGAATGTATTTACGACAGTTGCAATGTCCCTGGGGTCATGTGATCACTTTTTGCTACTTTCTGACTAGCAAAATCAATAGGGAAGCTGGTTTCACTTCACAGCAGTGTTAATAGTAACATCTTGTAACACAGCCAGGAGACCCAGGAGAGCACAAGACCCAGGATGTCACAACAATAGACCTCAGAAGGTCATCACACAGCCCATAACCCAGGTCATTACAACACAAAAGGCTGATAGACACACAGCCAGTACCTCAGCCACACAGGTTCTTACGAAAAAGCCAACCAATCTGCAAACATCAACTCCATCAACCAATCAAGAAGTAACAACACAGCCAACCAACCCGCTTACAACAGAGCCAGCACACCACACCTCCCCACCAGTATTTATAGAGAGATGGCAGCTCTGATCACACTTTGCTCGCACAAGCACGAAGTCGAAAGCACCAACCTGAAGATGGCGAGTGGGACCACGTTGAAACGTCGCCAAGATACTCTCAATCTTACACGGGAAAAGACCCGAACACACCAAGACCTGTATATTTTTAGTTTATACAAACGTCACTCATTTATTTACTATTCTGTACCTTTATTCATTTTTTTTCTGATTTTATTAGTATTCTTATATTCTTGTTGTATTTCATCACATTGTTTGGTTATTATACTTAGCAATAAAAGATAAGATTTCACAAATGTTTTGCCGTAGCCTGCTTCCTAGGAATGACTGGCCCAAGGTCTCCTAGTCTGGTGCCTTAACCACCACACCAAACCTGTCTGTTTAGCTCTATTTTATTTACTTCCCAGGCTCTATTTTATTTATTTTTCATGAAATTAAAAGGCAAATGCTTGAGCAAGGCAAAAGATGGCAGTGAAGACACAGTGAAGTACAAATAGAAAGTGCATATGTTCATTCTCAAACATTGTTAATCTCAGATTTCTGAAGTTCTGCTAGGCTTCATTTCCCGATCAAGGCTCTCACATCCTGATCAAAAAGGCTCTGATTGAATGTGGAATTGACTACCCTTCCTTTGGCAATTTCTCAGCTGTCAGTTACTAAAAGATACTGAAGGTCATGCCAGATGCAAATATTCTGTTTGGCCAAGACTATATGCAGTTCTGGACTCTGCCTTCATCAAAGCCAATTCCAATTTGATTAATCGTTGAAAGAACAAGGCACCATGAAATAGGGAGTGTGGAGGACTGTGTTATTTTTTTTAATGAAAAGACAGACAGAGTAAATCTTTTGATAGCTTAGGCATGTCCAAACTGATAAATGCCATGAGGAAAGAGTTTTCTGTATCTTTTTGCTGCATCTACCAATCTTCTGGATTTTTCTCAGCCCACCTGAGATGGCCTTAAATAGTCAAAAAAATTAAATGGCTCAACTCCTGTGACTCTGTTCTTATGCTCAAAGCAATCTCAGATAGAATGATTTGTTGCCTCCATCTCATTGCAGAAAATATAGCACAGATGTCTGTGCCTGAACTATTATTTTCAGGATGAAAGACTGGGAAACTGCAACAAGGAGTGGAGACAAGACATAAAGTTGAAGACCTCAACAGCAAAATGAATGTACAAAATGAACAAACCATCAGGTCAGAGGACATCCATTTGAAAGTTCCTGAAGGACTGAAATGTGAAATTGTTTATCTTTACTTACTTTAAAAAAAGCAAGTGCCCTTGAATTAGGCTTCTGTAACCTAAAAATGGATACTAATCAGTCTGTTTTTTTTTTATTCATATTTATATCCCGCCCTTCTCCGGAGACTCAGGGCGGCTTACAGTTTTTGGGATACAACCCAATGTGCTCAGCAATAGCCTTCATTCCATTGTATATTCCTGCTTATTACTAAGCGGCATTTTTTACAAAGTCAGCTTATTGCCCCCAACAATCTTGGGTCCTCACTTTACCTACCCCGAGAGGATGGAAGGCTGAGTCAACCTTGAGCCTGGTGGGATTCGAGCCTGCAATAATTACAGGCAGTGGAGCTAAGTGCTAGGCTATTAACAGCCTGCACCACCAAGGCCCCAGTCTGTTGGCCTGGTCCAGGATGGAAATTACATATAACAAGTACAATCCTTTTTTTTTTAAAAGAGACAGAGAAACAAACCTAAGAAGAATCCAGGAAATTGCAAACTGACAACTTTTAAACCTCTTCTTCACCAAATGGCAGAGAAAGGTTTTTCTTTTTACCCTATTAAAGGTAAATTTGTCAGTTGTATAGAAGGATAAGACAAGCCATGGCTATATTTTCTGGAAATTTTTGAAATTGTCAACACGTGGGTGGATAGGGATGAGTAGAAAATAGATTCTATTTTCAAAAGACTTCATTAAACCTAGCCATCATGTGATCGTAAGAGAGTTGGGTTAAAATACAGGGGATAAGAATAAATAATTTTATAAAGACCAGAACTAAGAATTACACTGCCCTGGGGCTTTTTTGTCAATCTACAACAGTAAAACCTTAATGAACGGCCTGTAGATGAACAAACAGAGAGATGACCAAGTTTGTTGATAACACAAAATTATTTAAGGGTCTAAAATAGAAAGGGATTATGACTGTTTATCTGCTCATCAGAATCATAGTTCCACAATGAAATTAGAAAAGGAATCAAAGATAAAATTGCTAATGTCATTATGCTTTTAAATAAATGTAGAACACAATCACATTTGGAATACCTTTGTAATTTTTATCATCACATCACAAATAGCCAGAAAAAAAAAGATTAGCAAATGATCAAAGGACTAGAATAAATCTCCTATGAGGAAATGTTATTTTAAGGGCATTTCAACTTGAGAGAGGGAAGCTAGAAAAGAAAAACAGAATAGAAGTCTTTCTATAATAATACAAAGGCTTATGTCATCCATAAAGCAGAAAGTTGGGAGCTTCAAAACAGATAGCAGGAGGAATTCAATAGGCTATATAATTATATCGCTAGTAAAATTGTTTGCCACTGAAGTGGCAGTCGCCAACTTAGACATCTTAATAAGTAGATTCGATTGACAAGAAATACTACTTGAGAAGATGACAATGAAGAAACTTAGTCATCTAGATAGAGTTGTCTGGAAGATGAGTTCATGGCAAGTAGACTTTTTTTCTTTTTGGTTTGAAATGTTTCCAATTGCCATGACTCTCTTTGACAAGATGGCCAATGTTTTACTCACATTATGATAGACAAGATACTGCTAAGTGCCAGATTAAACAATACCATCTAGCAGGACTCCAGAAGCATCCCTTGTCTATAACAGTTCCTTCACTCTGGAATGAGATTCTCCTTGAGATCCAGGTGGCCCTCACTGTGTTGCTGCATAGAAAGCTATGAAGTTTTGGTTCTTCATCTAAGCCTTTGATGGAAGAGAGTGAAATGCCTTCTTCTTCTGTCATTCTTGCTATCTCTTACCTTTTTTCCTTTTAGATGGTTTTATTGAAATTCCCTTCCCTTGATTGTATCGAAATTGCTGTGAGCCATCCAGAGTCACTGAGGGTCAGAGAGCATCCAAGTTCAATAGAAAAAATAAATAAAAATAAGTATGCTATAAAAAAGCAGGCAGGAGAATGCTACAATAGCCAGTCTCTCCATCATAGACTTCACGTTGATCACTCTAGAAATAGACTCTTAGGCAATCAATTAGCCTGAATCGGTGGGGCTCCTTTATACTTCATAAGATGATTCAAACATTTGCTGCACAAACTGCCTCATAATTCTGTTTAAACATTAAAAATCGAATCAGTGTGGTTGCAGAATGATTCATGCCCCCCAAAGCTCAGAAATTTATTATACAGTATGATCAGTATGCCACAGTTTTGAACACCCATTCACGTGTGTGCCCTTCCATCTTCACCCCAACCAATCTAGCAGGCAACTGTGATACCAATATAAGTGGCTTAACAATCCTTAATACAATGCTTGGTTGTGCACTTTAAACTTCCAATTCTAGCAATCAACCTTCTGCGCAGTTCAGCTATTGTTACGAAGTTTTTGTACATAATGTAATGTGAGCACAAGTTATTATAGTGATAACATCACATTTGCTGTATTTATAAATGTTAAGTGTAACGTATTTTAGAGTCTAAAGTGTAGATGAAATCAATTCATCTGTCATGTCCCTGTTGGAGAGAGAGATGGAACAGCTGACAGGGAGTGGGAGTGTTGCTCCAGTGTTGTGGAGGAAACTGGGGAAGGGCACAGGGCAGATGGGCATTCAGAGGAAGACCAAGGTCCATTCCCTCTTCATCCTAGGGCACGCAGGGAGGAGCGGATAAGGGAGAAAAGTGAGTTGCGTGGTCTATGGGGGAGGAAGGGGCCCTGATCCCCTTCATAGGCTGCAGCTGGTAGGACTGTTTAAAAGGACAAACTGCACATGGCAAAGTTGCTGGAAGCAAAGTGTGCATTATTCGTGTGTCAGAGCTTATCTGTGTTTTGGCTTCCTCCCAACTGTGGTTGCTGCATTATCTCATAGAAGTCTGCAATTAATCATCCTTGCCTGCCGTAGTAATTCCTTCAGTGTGGTTTGTGTTGGGTTTTTTATTTTGAATTAACTTTACTTTGGGTGTGGACTGCATTTAGTCGCTCCGTAAACTGTTTTCTTTAACAGTCTGATATCCAGCCAAGGATAATTGGACACTGGAGCCAAGTTGGAGGCATTAAAGGGACTTTATTCTATTTTTGTGACTTGGTTATTTTTGTGTCATGCCCTGGGTCATCACATCATCTAAAACCCAAAGCGATGGGATCTAGGAAGGGAGAGACAGAGATGCTCTCCTGAAATTTCTCAATGGCAACAGATTCTTTCTAGCCAAGAATATTCACCAGAAGGGGAGGAGATATCATCTTTGAGACGAGAATCCCACATGCTATACAGGTAGTCCTCGACTTACAAGTTTGTTTAGTGACCGTTCAAAGATACAATGGTAATGAAAAGAGTGACTCATGACCATTTTTCACACTAACGACCATTACAGCATCCCTCATGATCAAAATTCAGATGCTTGGCACATGACTCATATTTATAATGGTTGCAGTATCCCAGGGTCATGTGTTCCCCTTTTGCTGACAAGCAAAATCAATGGAGAAGCCAGATTCATTTAACAACCATGTTACTAACTTAACAACACGGAGACAGCATTGGTCGCTGATTGATGATCTCTCTAGGGCTCGGGACAGGGGTTTTTCCTCTGTCCTGGTCCTGTTAGATCTCTCAGCGGCTTTTGATACCATCGACCATGGTATCCTGTTGCAAAGTCTCAGGGGGCTGGGAGTGGGAGGCACTGTTTTACAGTGGTTCTCCTCCTACCTCTCGGGTTGTTCGCAAACAGTGTTGGCAGGGGGGCAGAGGTCGACTCCGAGGTCTCTCACTTGTGGGGTACCCCAGGGGTCGGTCCTCTCGCCTCTCTTGTTCAACATTTATATGAAGCTGCTGGGTGAGATCATCCGTGGTTTCGGGGTGAGCTATCATCAGTATGCTGATGATACGCAGTTATACATCTCCACCCCGGATCACATCAGTGATGCTCTCTCCGTGATGTCCCGTTGTTTGGAAGCAGTGCGGATCTGGATGGACAGGAACATGCTTCGACTCAACCCAGCCAAGACAGAGTGGTTGTGCATACCGACATCTCGGTCGAGTTCGGAGGTTCCATCTTTGGTCATGGGGGAGGAGGTGTTGCCCCCGTGGACAGGGCACGGAATCTGGGGGTCCTCCTGGATTCACGGCTCAAGTTGGAGGAGCAGGTGGGAGCTGTGGCCAATGGGGCCTTTGCCCAGGTCTGGCTGGTTTGCCAGTTGCGCCCATATCTGGACCGAGATGCCCTGCGCACGATCACTCAGGCGCTCGTTGTCTCCCGACTCGACTACTGTAATGCTCTCTATTTAGGACTGCCCTTGCATACCACTCAGAGGCTTCAGCTGGTGCAGAATACGGCCGCGCAGGTAGTGATGGGAGCCCCCCGATACTCCCATATCACACCCCTCTAAACGGCCTGCATTGGCTTCTGGTTGCCCTCCAGGTGAGATTCAAGGTTTTGGTGTTAACATTCAAAGTCCTACATGGCATGGGTCCAGGATATCTACGAGAACGACTCCTCCCAGCATCAAATACCAACCGCCCTGTACGGGCACACAGACGGGGTCTCCTCGGGGTGCTGTCCGCGACTCAATGTCGCCTGGCAGGGACCCGGGGGAGGGCCTACTCTGTGGCGGCCCCCACTTTATGGAATCTTCTTCCGCTGGAGCTCCAGCTGGCTCCTGATCTCCACACCTTCCGCCACGAGTTAAAAACCTGGCTGTTTTTACAATCTGGGCTGTGCTGACTCTTTGGGGTTTGGGGTTTGTTTATTTTAATTTTGGGTTTTAATTTTAATTCGGCTTACAATTGGTTTAATATATTTTTAGATAATTTATTGTCATTTATTGTATTTTAGTTGTGAGCCGCTTCGAGTCCTTTGGGAGAGGGGGTGGCATATAAGTCGAATTAATAAATAAATAAAATAAATAAATAACAACTGCAGTGATTCTTTGGCAAAAAATTGCTGAGCACACTGGGTTGTATCCCAAAAATTGTAAGCCGCCCTGAGTCTTCGGAGAAGGGCGGCATATAAATGTAATTTAAAAAAAAGGTCATAAAATGGGGCAAAACTCACTTAAGAGCCAAGGTAGCACAGTGGTTAAAATGCAGTACTGATGGCTACTTCTGCTGACTGCCGGCTGCCTGCAATTTGGCACTTCAAATCTCACTAGGCTCAAGATTGACTCAGCCTTCCATCCTTCCAAGGTGGGTAAAATGAGGATCCAGATTGTTGGGGGCAATAGGCTGACTCTGTAAACCGGTTAGAGAGGGCTGTAAAGCACTGTGAAGCAGTCTATAAGTCTAAGTGCTTTTGCTATTAACAAATGTCTCACTTAGCAAGATAAATTTTGGGTTCAATTCTGGTCATAACTTGAGGACTATTTGTATCAATATTTGCCCCGTCTCCACTTTTTTCTCCTTCTCCACTTCTTCCTCCAATGTGTCCAAAGCAATCTGACAGTGATACATGCTGTTGTCCTCAAACAAAGGAAATCACATCATAGAATCATACAGCTGGAAGGGACCTTGAAGGTCTTCTAGTCCAGCAGTCGCCCACCGGTGAGCTGTGGCCCACTGGTGGGCCGTGAGAAAATTTTGGTGGGCTGTAGAGAAATTTCACCCCCAGAGCAACCCCGAAAGCAATTGATCCAGGCTACGCAGGAACACAAGGCTGCACCGTGCACATGGCCCGTGGGAACCTTCCCAGCTCACTCACTCCTTACCCGACAAACTTGCCTGCTAAGTTGCTATTTTTCCTTTTTCCAACCATCAGCTGTTCTGCTGTGCCGGGAGATTTAAATTAGCTAGGAAGCAGGAAATGGTTGGATTTCTTGCTTTCTAGCTAGTATTTAGATCTTCGGCTCTGCTTTTAAGCACAGCCAAACCTCTCTTAGGACTGAAGGTTCTATTATTCAGTGCAGACTCACAGCAAGCAAAGGCTGAGCTAGCTGATGGCAAATAGATCACTGAATGATTCTGTGAGCAACTCAATCTGCCTGCCTGCTTTGTCTGATTTTGGGTAAAAGTTGCTCTTTTTTAATAAAAAATTCAATATTTACATACATGGTGTGTTGTGAGTTAATTTTGTGAGTTTGCTTGCTAGCAAATTTTATGAGTTAGCTTGCAAGCAAATTTTATGTGACAGACTGAGCTAGCCGATGGCAGATAGATAGATCACTGAATGATTCTATGAGCAACCCAAGCTGCCTGCCTGCTTTGCCTGATTTTGGGTAAAAGTTGCTCTTTTTTTATAAAAAATTCAATATTTATATAAATATTTATAATATTTATATACAAGCCATGTCCAGCCAGTCACATGACCACCAAGCCACACCCACAAATTAACCATGCCCAGAGAACCGGTTAGTGGTCCCTGGGATTTAAAATTATGAGTTTGGTGGTCCCTGAGGTCCAAAAGTTTGGCGACCCCTGTTCTAGTCCAACCCTCTACTCAAGGCAACCCAGTATTATGGTTGCCCAATCTGTTTTTGAAAACCTCCAGTATACATATAAACAAAATGTTCACTCCCCCCTTGCTATCGTTGCAGCTCCAGTGCTCATTAGAAAATCTGCACAGAAAAGAAAGCATCATTTTGAGAGCCTAGTGGTACCAGAACTCTGGATTTATTTTGGCTGATCCTCCTTCAAAGCCTATGACCACCATCTTTGACAGCAATTGTGGAAAGTTGCTGGCATAATTGCATCTACCACTGAAATGGTAGTGGGAGCCTAATATAGTCTTAGAATAGAATTGTAGCCAATAGCACTTACACTTATATACTGCTTCACAGTGCTTTACTTCCCTCTCTAAGCGGTTTTACAGAGTCAGCATATTGCCCCCAACAATCTGGGTCTCATTTTACCGACCTCAGAAGAATGGAAGGCTGAGCTGGTCAGGACTGAACTCCTGGCAATAGGCAGAGTCAGACTGCAATACTGTATTCTAACTACTACACCACTATGGCTCTTATGTACACACAGAGCTCATCCATATAAGTAGTTACAATCATAATGGAGCCTGGAATGATGGCTCTAAGTCATGGCGGAAGTTGTGTGTCACCAAGACTTTGCAACCTTTTTATGGCGGTTATATTAAGCAAATGCCAGAGTCATTAAGCGAACCCATTTTCACCCAAGGGCATTTTTTTTTACCAGACAGAATACTTGAAAATGTCAAAAAAAGACCAAAAATCATGGTCCTGTCACCAGGTCACTGCAAATGGCCATAAATCAGGGGTGTCAAACTCACGGCCCATGGGCCGGATGCGTCACGTGCTGGTCCTGCCCACGCCCGGTTTAGCGAAGGGGGAAAAAGTCCTGATATATTATGTGACACCACCATGACGATGCGAGTTTGACCCACCTGCCATAAATGGAAGCCAGTTGCAAACACCCCAAATGTGATTGTGCGATTGCAGGGGTGCAGCTGTCAGAACTTTGAATGGTTGCTTAGCAACCAATCATTAAATGTGGATTGCCTATATGAATGAAGTTGTCCCGCTCACTTGACCAATCCTTTTATCCTTGGTGCTTCAAAAATTCAACTGTGACCTTCTCAAACACACACACACACACACACACACATGTATGTATATATGTGTGTGTGTATAGATAGATAGATAGATAGAGATAGAGAGATAGAGATAGAGATATAAATATAGATATAGATATAAATTCAAGGTTGAACGATCAATAAGCAACACATGGGTACCTGGAGAAAAATCCATATGCAAGCACAAAATGTGGAAATGCAGGCAGTCCTCAACTTATGACCCCATTGGGAGCAGAATTTCCATTGCTAAGCAAGTGAGTCACACCTGATTTTACAACCCTTTTTTGCCAGGGTTGTTAAGCAAACCATTTCAGTTGTTAAGTGAATGGTCATATGGTCATTAAGTGAATTTTATTTTCCCCCCATTGACTTTGATTGTTGGAAACTGGCTGGGAAGGTCGCAAATGGTGATCACATGACCCCTGGAGCGCTGTAACTATTGTACATCCCTGTCAGTTGTCAAGCATCTGAATTTTGATCATGTGACTGTGGGGATACCGCAACACTGATAAGTGAAAAGATCCCTTTTATCAATGCCATTGTAACTTTGAACGGTCCCTAAATGAATGGTTGTAAGTCAAGGATTACCTGCACCCTTCCCAGCTGCTATCTTGACTTCAGAACTGCCACAAAATTCAGTGAAATACAGAAGCAACCTCTTTTCTCTTGGATGAATGATGGCTTGTCCCTGGAATAAATGCCTCCTTCTATATCACAAATCTCAGAGATCCAGCCAACCAACAGAGGACCATTAAATGGGACACCTGCTTGGTCCCACTAGGTTCTTTCTTAATTACTCTCAAGAATTTCCCTGCTTTCATTATAAAAAAGAAACTATTGGCCGAGCGCCAGCTCTCTTGCCAGCTGCATCCCTGTCCATTTTGGACAGTTTTCAAGCAACCATGTTACCCATGATTATAACTATTTCTGACAAGATTTTAATCCTTCAAAATCTGTGCAGATTTAAACTGTGGGATATTTTTCCGTTCCATACCATTATGTATTTCCACCTGCTAACATCACAGTTGAACTTCCCTGAAACATACTTCCTACAAATGCCAAGTAGATTTGGCTCAAAAATACTTAGGAAATCTTCCAGCTAATAATGTATTGAGCTTCCCTCCTCACTCCATCCCAGAAATTGTTTTCAGAGCTTCGTTCTTTTCAGAAAATTAGGGGGGCGGGGAATGAACCCTTTCACATTCCTGCTACAGATGAAAATCTAAATAATGTTTAATCTCAGACCTGTTCAACTTGCCCAATATTGTATTTGAAGTTAGTGTTCTTTTTTTTAATTCTTTCTAATAAATTCATGAACTGGAACATTTTCTGATTAGAAATAAGCATTAGGAAATGGTGGGGGGGATTGAAGTAGCATTCCATTTCTAAACCGTGGACTGACCTTGATAATCAGGTCTTCTGCAGTATGCAAAAGCTCTTGATTTGGAAATCAGGTATCTCACTGAAGCAGAGAAATACATTTTACACAGTGCACATCTAGGCATAGGCCCACTTCTGAAAGATAACACCCCTCCTCATAACAGAATCCAGACAACCTACAAACATCAAGGATAAGCCGGACCGTGACATTCATTCATAATGCAGCTTATTTTTTTGGTCACAGCATGAGGAGCCATGTTTTCTTAAGCCAGGCTTAGAACTAAGCATGTTATAGGAATCCAGGCATTTAATTTTAACCATTCTGTATCAAGGCTACACAGAAGAGGGGTTGCAAACCAGGCATGAATTTGAATTGGCCCAAGATTCTCTAGTACTTCCTGGGGAATGCAGACTCTGAAGAGGAAAGTGCCCAAAGGCTCAGTATCTCTGTCCAATTCCCATGTCCATATCCAGCACAGTCTTGTTAACAAAGGAAAGCTAGGATGGGTATGTATGGAAGGGTTGAAGAAACAGCTTCAAGCTATAGAGATTTCCAGAGGTTGAAGTTAAGTGGCAGGTGACAACACCTAGCAAAAGCTAGGTATCAACAAGGGTGAAGATATATATAGATAAATAGATAGATAGAGATATAGAGATATATACACATATATAAAATCCAGAAGGTCACAAACCACTTCCAAAGTATGGCCTTCAAAAACCCAACATGGTCACAAGGAACCAAGCTGCACTTCAATGAAGCTTTAATTTAAATCAACTTGCCCTTAATATTTGTCAGGAGGATGCAGGCAAAAAAAAAAAACAACTATGTTGGTGAAGTATCATTTCTCTTCCCAATCTATCAAACTGGGTACTACAATTGCTTATGTGTGACTCAAATTGCAGGAGAGAAAGTCAGAAGTCTAGAAAATTGCCTACTTTCAATTATGCATGCACACAAGCACACGTTCGCGCACACACATCACTTTGTCACATCCTGCCTAAATCCTTTTGTTCTTGTATTTGAAGCTTTTACAGTTAGGCTGCCTATTGCAATTGTAGAGGCAAGAGGCAAGTCCTACCTTGTAAATTCTGTTGCTTCCATCTAAAACGTTACCTAATTCAGGCCCAAGACATAGGAAGCACAGACTGCAAAAAAACAGTACTTATTCTAACCCACAGTACCTTGAGATAAATCACTTGTTGGAAGTCAACTCCTTTCTCATGCTTTTCTAAAGGAAGGGGACACTTTTTTTTTAATTACATTTATATGCCGCCCTTCTCCGAAGACTCAGGGCGGCTTATAATTTTTGGAGCGCAACCCAATGCGCTCAGCAATAGCCTTCATTCAATTGTATATGCCTGCTTATTACTAAGCGGCATTTTTACAAAGTCAGCTTATTGCCCCCAACAATTTTGGGTCCTCAATTTACCTACCCCGAGAGGATGGAAGGCTGAGTCAACCTTGAACCTGGTGGGATTCGAGCCTACAGTAATTGTAGACAGCTGGATCTTAACAGCAGGCATTTAACAGCCTGAGCCACCAAGGACTCCAATAAGATCCTCATATCCAGGAGTAAAATCATTATGTTTCCTTGGAAAATGGCAGTATTTTCAGCAGGAATTAGTAGTTAATTTCAGACCTTATTGAAAAACAAAGGCAATAAGCTGTATTCACCCCAAATATCTCCAAGCAATTAAACCCAGGACAGATTTGCAACGTCAATCGCTCTTTCCTTTGCGATTCAAGCAAGTCAGAGGTGGGTCACCTTGAAAAGCCTGGTTTGCAGCAACCTGCTCATTTCTGTCACATCTGATCTAAAGGCCTTCCATGCAGTGGAATGAGCAGCTCTAAAATACAGGTATGCTTCGACTTACGACCACAATTGGTCCCAAAATTGCTATTGCTAAGTAAAACATTTGTTAAGTGAATTTTGCCCCATTTAATGACCTTCCTTGCCACAACTGTTAAGTGAATCACTGCAATGGTTAAGTTACTAATGGCTGTTAAATGAATCTAGCTTCCCCATTGTCTTTGTTTGCAGGAAGTTTGCAAAAGGTGATCACATGACCCCAGGAGCCTGCAACTGTCATAAATATGAATCAGTTGCCAAGTGCTGAATTTTGATCATGTGACCATGGGGATGCTGCAAAAGTCATGTGTAAAAAAAAATCATCTCAGTTTTTTCAGTGCTGTTCCAAATGGTCACTAAATGAACTGTTGTAAGTCAAGGTCTACCTGTGTCACGCATGAGGCTGTGCAGTTCACTGACCAACCCTGCATCCTGGGCTCAGGCCCAACATGGCCTACTAATCACAAAGCTCTGCTAATGATTTTCAGAGCAGATTATCTACTGTGATCACATCCCAAAGATGTTCCTATAAAAACAGCCCTGTTACCAAACCCTCAAACAGAATAAATATTGATCTCCGGAGAAGAGAGCTATTATATCTATAAAGGTCACTACGGCTCTGTGCCTCATCTATAAAAATGAACATCTAGATTTTTCTTTTGAAGTTTTCCTTGGTTATACAAGATTTTGGATTATTAATTTTTTTGCAGCTACTTGGAAGCTCCTCAAAACCAGCTGTAAGGCGTACCATCTACTATATCAAACGTATTCAACAGGGCCTTATAAGGAAAGCCAAAGTGTTTATGACAATTGTGCAAGTGGACAGCAAGATAACTGGGGTTTGCAGAAACGTTATTCAGTTTATGACAGAGGTAGTCATTGAACCAAATTCTTTCCTGATCTATCTGGTCTGAGCAAAGCTACGCCTTTATATTTACATTAGCAAAACCATGCCAAAAGTTGAATCTGCTGGACAGATGAAATAAACTGTCTTAGAAAGGGAGGTGCCCGACATAGGACAAGCTGAATCTAGACCAATATCAGGAAGAAAACAGGGTCAAACAATGCACCTTCCCCTCCAAGATGAACCAGAATGGAGCAGGCTGTTTTCAAAGTTGACCATTATGTCCAAAGTCACAAAGAACCAACAGTAGCACCAATCAAAGCCAGAGATGCTTCACTTAGCTTGGAAGCAAAGCTGCAACTTGCCTTCCGCTTCCTTCCACATCTCAATCCCACTAAAGCAGCCCTCTCCAAAGGAAGCAGATCATATCTCAGCCTTCATCTCTGGAGAGATCCCCACAATCATTCTTGCCCATCCAGCCTAGTCTGCCCCTTTCATTTCCCAGCTAAACATACCAAAGGCCCAGAATCCAAGTGAGTTGATACTTTTTAAAAACAAAAACAAAAAATGCTCCCTACACAAAGGAAATCCTAAAATACGGTAAAGAATAACATAGATTATGAAAAACAGGAGAAAAGCACTTTAATAAAACCCCAGGTCACAAATGGACATGCAGGGCTGCAGTAAAAATATTGTTCAAAGGTGGGCCAAGCTGAAAGACCCAACACCCCAATGGACTGAAACTTCCTACTGGACTTTCCTCTTCTTTCTCTGGGCCCAAAAGGCAGATTTACCCTTTCCGTCTCCCTTCAGAGCCACCCCCATTCCTTCTCCCTCCACTTTGGCTCTTGGCCTCCCAGATATCCTGACTGGATCTATAACTCGTTCCTGCTCTCCCACCTGGGGCTCCACCTTGCCTTCCTTGCCAAGTCTTTCATTCGGCTTTTCCTCCGGCGAATCCATCCAAACGGATCCCCGCCGCAGCCCCTGGAGAACTTTCTGCTGCCCTCGTCACAAGCTTTCCAAGGCATGGGGGGCGGGGAGAGCGGGCGCGGGAGCCTAGGCTAACCGAACCCACGAGAGTTGAAGGGCCGAGGGGGCAGCCATCCTGGCTGCGGAGGGAAAAAAAATTCTACGCAGGCAAAAAGGAAAGCGAGGCGGGCTCCCCACGGAAAAAGGGGGCGGCGAAGTGACCCCGGGGTCGTCCGACAAAACCCCAAGCAGCAGCTCCGACCCCTCGCAAAACGATCCACGCACAGGCGAATCCAAAGGCCTTCGTCCCCCGGATTTGCGCGCTAAGAGGCAGGGAGAGAGCGAGTTAAAAGAAAAAGAAAAAAAGCGGGTTTTATGTGCTTGCCCTCCGTGGGGACTCCCCGTCTAACGCGCCGGCACAGCCATCCTCTCCAAAGCCGGCCCTGGAGCTCCCCCAGTCTGCCAAACCCGAAGTAGCAAGAAAACTCCAGAACCGTTTAAAGAGGGTGGGGGGGAGAGAGGGGGTGCGGGACCTTGACGCCCCCCCCTCCATGTAGACGGCGCGGGGAGGGGCTTTTCCACAAAAGGCTCCCTTCGCCTCTTTTACCGGGCCAAGAAATAACAGGGCAGGCGGCTGAATGTCGGCGATGGCGACACTTTCCCGCTCGTCTTCCCTGCCGGCGGCCCGGTAGAGAAAACCGCTTAAGACGCAGCGGCCACACCTGGCGGGGTCGGGGGCGCCTCTCGCTCCCCCGACGCGTCTTGTTGGAGGACGGGGTGGGAAACCGCCTCATTTCCTCCTCACCTCCGCTCCCATCGCGGCAAAAAAAAAAAGACGCCCCCACCTTGGAAGATCCCCTCCCCGGAGCCCTTCCGCACCTCTCGCCGCTCCGCCGACCCACCCAGCCCAGCCCAGCCCAGCCCAGCCCTCCCGCCGGCAACTGCGCGGGGGCTGCAATGCAGAAAGCAAAACGAAGCCGCCGCCGACACTTACCTGCTGCCTCCCGGGGAATCCGACCGCCCGGGGAGCTCCTTCTCCCACGGCCGCCTTCCACGTCCCTGCTCCAGTGCTTCGCTTAGCAGCAGCCGCCGCCGCATCCTAGAGGTAAGAGGCGCCGGTCAGCGATGTTCGGGTCGGGCCCGAAGCGCCCGGCTCGGTTCGAGCGCTCAAGCCGCGTCGCCCGCCCCATGGAAACCTTCGGGGGCGGCGGCGGGAAGTGAATCTGGCCGGGCGTGACCTTGCCCCACACCCGTCGGTGGTTTCTCCGCTCGCCCGGTTGCATCAAATCCCGCCGCGCTCACACACGAACACGGTGCCGCCCGCTCGCTCCCCGGCCGCCGATCGGAGCTCCACCGCCGAGTTCGAGCGCCTCCACCTCCCTCCTAGCTGCCGCCGTTCACATCGCCGTCACGAGCGGCACAGGAGGAGCGATGGAGTCGGAGCGTCGGCCAGGCGCTTGTTTTAACGAAGGCGGAGGCAGCAACGCAGCAACGCCCGGACGCTCCCCGCCCGTGTCTGGGCTGCTCCGACGCCCCTCGGCCGAGGTTCGCAGCCCGCCGCAGCCAGCTCCATCCCCGGCGCTGCTGCCGCTGGTACAAGAGCGAGAAAAGGAGGCTGCCGCTGCCGCCCAACCGAAAGCCGCTCGCCTCGCTGCCGCATGAAGCTTTCCCGCGGCGGCGCCGGCGCCGGCGACTCCTCCGCAGTCAGAAGCGCGCTCGAGTAGCGGAGACTGGAAGCGTCCAGCGCCGCCCGCCGGGGAAGGGCGGGATATCGAGGGGCGGGCAAGCGGAGGAGCGCCCGCCCGCTTGGGCCGGCCTTCGCTCCGCCTGGCCTCAAATAAAAACACCCGTGCCGGGCAGACGCGTCGCCACTCGGCGACAAGCGCCCGAGCTGGACGCGCCGAAGCGGCGCCCGGACACCAATGACGCCGGGGGAGGGAGAGTGCTGGGGAGCGAAAGCGGAGGAGGAGGAGGTTGATGGTGGCAACTAACCGGCCGGCTCGCGCTCCTACTTTCTTCTTCCGTCTGTGCGAGGCCGCTTCAGGGAAACTTTGCCCTGGGCAGCGCCTCACGTCCGCCCGGGAAGAGACGGGGCGAAGCATTCCTGCGCTTGCCGGCTTGCTATGAGGCTGCTTCGAATGGGACCGCCGCTTGACGTTTGGGGCTCGAGAAAGGGAGAGCGCGCCTGCTTGGTCGGGAGGGGAGGGAAGCAACCTCTGCTGGGGCGCTGCTGCTGGCGAGTCAGGCCCCTCAGCCGTTGCTTTGGCCTGGAGTCGTTTCCCCTTCCTCTTTAGCCGTAGGACTGAAGAAGCTTGCTTGCCTCACACGCGCCCCCTGAACTCGAAGGGCGCCGGGGATACGAGCTGCGCTTTTTCCAAGCCGCGCTCGCGCTGCCCGGCATTTCGGGGGGGAGGGGGAGCGGGCAGGTGGAAGTGCACAGCTGTAAGTCGAAGTTTCCGCAGGCGAAAGTGTGCTATGAAGACGGTGAAGACGGCGGCAGCTAGCTTTAGGGTCGCCTGTCGGGATCGGCCGGCAATTTTCCCGGGCGTTTCTTCAACTAGGGATAGAGAAGGTGGCAATTTTATATGCAAAGGGGGGGAGGGGAGAGAAACAATAACGCTCTTTTGACTGTGGCTTTGTTGGTTTTGCAGTTCTGCGTGCCTGAAATGAGATGGGACTTCTAGTTTGATGGACAGGAGACCCAGCAAGGAGGGTGAGCAATCCTGGGTCTCAATTGAAAAATCCATTCATGCACAACTCCAGTGGTGGCCTAGCTACTTCTCTCTTCCGGCTGCGTGTAAGGATAATAAAACTATCCTTTTATTTAATATTACCTGTGAAATGCACCTGATAGAAAACTGGATTCTTGTGGGAAGGGATTCTTGTGGTCCCTTCCAGCTTGAGATGCTTTGAAGGCTCTTCAATCACTATAAAAGCACCAAGGTCACTTTGCCAGTTGCATTCCTCATTATAGCTGTAACAAAAACAGAAGAAGCAAACAGAATGAAAGGGGGGAAAATCAACAAGGCAAGATTGTGGGCTTCTCCTGGGGCCAGTTTGTGGATTAAGCCACCTGGTTTGAAGTGGCTGCCAGTTTCCCTGCAAGAAATTAAAAGGATCCTCTTCTTAGCAAGAGAGGCTGGCAGCTTTTCTTCTGATAGTCTGTCCCTGTTCCATGAGGTCAGGCCTTTTTGTGCTGATGGTTGTGAAACATTTAGGAGTTGAAGATTGGTTAGAGGGCACCAGTGTGAACTATAAATCCCCGCACACCGGCTGGACTATATTGATTGCAATTAAATCAATAGTGTCTTATTCAACATTATCCCACTTGGGGTGATTTTTGTGCTGGCTTTGCTAATGCAGATGATAGTCTAGTTGGCACGGTTGGTCATGTGAGTAATCTTTGAGAAGTAGAGTTGATCCAAACTGAATAAGAGTCAGCCTGACATCTCTGCAAAAAGCAAACATGAGTTTTGGCTACCTCTGTAGAATTATAATTCCACCTTGCTCTGCAATGGTCAGAGGGAAGCCTATAAATACTACACTGTCAGATTTAGACAATCAGGCCACTGAGGACAATCAAGAGAGCTGGAAATAAAGGCCTGTGCCAGGAGTAGGCTATGTAAGTCCCCGGTTCCTTTTATTAGTTTCCACAGTGACAACAAATTTTGAAAATTGATAGCAATATATAACACAATAATATAAATCCTAAAATTGGCTTAATGTCATTTTGAAATACAGAGGGGAAAAACCTAATTCAAGAGGAGAAACAAAAATTCCTGATCCTTCACAAAGAATGGCATGGGCAATCTACTACAGCCCCTGCCTTAGCTCTCCAAAAGTTTACATATAGGCATCACATGTCAAAATGTCAAAGAACTAGAAGAGACCTTTGAGATCTCCTACATTGTATTAGAGGACAACTCAAACAGTCCTCATGTCCAGCTTTTAGTTGTAATCCACTGGTTCTACACTTTGGTGCAATAAAGAATTAAGTTTATTCCTTCTTCTGTGTTGAAGTCTTAAAAACCACAGCCATATCTCCTATCTGTCTATGGAGATTCTTAGCCATCCAGATCATGGTTGTCCCAAAGGTGCTTTTTCAAGAGGCTAAGATGGGAGAAAGTCTGGAGACCAAACCTCAGGAGGACCACCTAAAGCAAGGGTCTTCAAACTTGGCAAGTTTAAGACTTGTGGACTTCCACTCCCAGAATTCCTGAGCTAACATGATTTAGCTCTCTGGTTTTTCTTTGAAGACATTTCGCTTCTCGCCCAAGAAGCTTCTTCAGCTCTGACTAAATCCTTCCATTCTCCACCATCCAGTCAGAACTGAAGAAGCTTCTTCGATGAGAAGCGAAACGTCTTCAAAAGAAAACCAGAAAGTCCAATTGCCTCTTGAAAAAGCACCCTTGGGACATATTTGCTATTGGTTCTCCCTTCAGTAGGTTAAACATACCCTGACTCTTTTTCAGGGGTCTTCAAACTTGACAGCTTTAAGACTTGTTGACTTCAACTCCCAGAATTCCTCCTCCAATCATGTTAGCTCAGGAATTCTGGGAGTTGAAGTCCACAAGTCTTAAACTTGCCAAGTTTGAAGACCCTTGCTTTAGGTGGTCCTCCTGAGGCTTGGTCTCCAGACTTTCTCCCATCTTAGTGGCTCTGCTTTGAATTTGCTATAATTTGTCAGTGTACATTTTTAACATTGGTTATCATAAATGGACATAATATTTCTAGCTGGATCTGACAAGGGCAGAGTAGAATAATTAGTAATTCCTATGATCTAGAGCATAATGCTTTTGTTAGTGCAACAAAATTAAGTATGTGTGTGTATGTATCTACTCTGTTTTAGCTCTTACAAATTCACATTGCCCTGTTTAATTTCTCTCAATTTCCTTTTTTGTGTGGATTGTTTGTAACTGTGCCTTCAATGTCTCATTTCATAGGATTTTTTCACCCTTCATGAATGTTTTTCTGCTTCAGAATTTGAAGCTAACGGAGCCAAGTCCAGTCTACCATCTGTTGGAATTCTTCAGGATCTACTCTTCTGAAATTTAATAGGCAAGTCTTCTCAGCTGCTCCTCCTCTAGACATCACTCATCTGAGGATAACATTGGGTGGGTTTTTATTGGTACTTGCTTTTTGGGGTTTGATGATTTCTTGAACACCACCCAGAGGCAGACTCTCTGAGTTGGGCAGCCAAATAAAAGCTCTAAATTAATATAAATAAATAGCCACCTTTACTTTTCCCCAAGGTGCCAGTCACCCTCATTTCTTCAATCAATTCCTCTTGATGATTAGGTCCAGTCAAGCAGAACTCCTTGTCCTTTCTTCCACCTTCCTACAAATAAAGTTGTCAGTAAAAACAGGCAAGGTTTATTTGTACTATGTCTCAAGATTTCTAGCCGATATCAAGGTAATTGAAATTCCCCATTGTCAGTATTGTATGTTTCTTTCAAGTTCTGGTCATGTGATGCAGGAAAACCTCATTCTGTATCTTTTGCCCACCTGCTTAATCTGCAATAAACTCCCACAATGGTATCACTTTTGTATCTCTTTTTATTCTTACCCAAAAACTTTTGACAGGTCTTCCGAGTTCTAAGGAGATATTAATAGAATAGGATGCATATATCTTGTAGAAAAGATGAGAAAGGGGACCTGTATTGCAGTGTTTACCAATCTTGACAACTTTAAAATGTGTGGACTTCAACTCCCAGAATTCTGCCCAGGAAGAATTGAACTATACTGATGTATTGTATTGAGTCTCCTGAGCTAGGCTCAGCAATAGAACAATGGTCTCCCAATGCTTCATACTTGGCAGAAAACTCCTAGACAGGACTCACATAAATTGCAGACAAGACTAAAGTCACATGCACTAGAATTGATTGTCGAACAGAATGCCAATATATCACGGGCTTTTATTCACACGCTTTACCTGTGCAAACTTGTGTAACAGCCACATGTTGTATAATAGCCACATGCAAATGGCCTGTTTGAACTGAGCCGTCACCTAAATTCATTTAATGTTAACCTCTTCTGATACTGCTCTGCTGTGAATACAGTCATCTTCCACTTTGCAGGGCTGCTGTAAGGGCTGAAGCACTTTGTACAGCTGAAAACAATGTATTAGGATTGTACGGAGATCTGGATTCAAATGACAAAATGCATTCCTGGGTTTGCATTGGAAGAAGACATTGTTAGAAAGCTGAAAACTAACATTCCTGAGACTGTGGGTCAATGCAGAGGACAATTGCTTGAGCTCAGGAATGCAACTGCTTTGAGGAATTCCTAGAGGCTGCTGCATGCACTCTCTGAATCACATTTTCTCCTTTGGTTCTCTACAAAGCCCATCATTTAGAAAAATGACTAGCTACTATATGAAATGTCTGGGAAATTAGCCTTCCATTTCTTATTATTAATTAAATATAAATTCAATGCATGCATTAAATTTATATGCTGCCCATCTCTTTATGGCCATAATTGCTGGTGGATGAAGTTATCTTTCATAAGTAGTCTGCTCTTCAATCATCAGGGAACATGAGAAAGTAACCAGCATCACACAGAACCAGGTTAGGATAGTAGACTAGGATGGTGGATTACTAGATTAGGCACTCTCAGCCATACAAATTCCCTGATTTTAAATCAGTCTCTACCTTTAGTCGAACATACTTCACAGAGTAGTTGTACAGGAAAAAATGGAGAAGGCAGAGTTATCCTAAACTCCCCAAGCCAAAGCAAGGTATAAATATAGCAGTGAATGAAAACAGCTGTTTACAAAGTCACAGAAATGAAATGGGGTGGTTGAGCAGGCAGGATTTCTCTCTTACCCGAAATGTCCCAAATGCTGTGAGCCTCTGGAGAGGCAGAAACACTGAATAGCATTCATTTAGAAGGGTATTTAAAATCCAGATGAGGTGGTTTACAATTGCACATTTAAAGCTAATATGAACTAATCAAAGAAGCACTTTCTTTTTCTAGCAGACAAAAATCTCTCCTTGCTTACATGAGATCATAACCCAAGCCTGGCAGTGGAAAACATTGGAGAACTGCCAGTCTAGGGGATTTTTGAAGCAAGTCATGGCAAATGCAGAAATGTGCAGAAATGCTAGAAATTCTAGTTTTGTGAAAAGGGAAAGAGATGTGTACTTGGGAATGGATCAAAGAAGGCCAGTTAAGGCATTCAGTTACTGGCCAGTTAAGCAAGTCTTAAGTGCTTAACATTTATCTATGCTCAGCTATTACATAGAAAGTGCGTATACTGATTGACTGGTAGTTCCTTGCAAGCATTGTAGACTGGCAGATAGATAAACCTAAACGTGTTTATAATAACGTTCAAGTAGACCTGAAAACGTTAAGCCAGTCCAGATCAATCCTAGATGGGTTTTCCACTTGATTAAGAAAGGTTGGCAAACAGAAAAGCTGGTTGTCTGAAAATGCCCTGTGCAGAGATAGGAAAGTAATCTTCTTCTTGTCTTTAATTTTGTAGGAGAGTTGTCAACTATCTCATCTGGCACATTCAACAAAAGAAACTCCCGGCTCTTTAGATTGACCAAGAGTGAAGCTTTATTGAAAGATCCATCTAGGCACAGCAGAAGCAAAGTCAGTTCTGAGGTTTTCCTGTGAATTAGGTAACTCCCCTTTTCCCCCTCTGGGTCATCCACAGCTCATAGTTCACCAGTTGAGTTCAGTTCCACTGCCAGGTTTGGGAAAACTGGGCCGGTCAAACATTCTTCATCATTTGACCTTGGTAGGTAATGTCTCTCTGGCAATAGAAGGTTCTCTTGCATTCCATAGTCTCCCACCCCCCACTTAGAAATTCACTACCCACCTCCTGTCACTTTGGCAAAGGGTGAAAGCAGCTATGGAGTCGAGTCAGGTTTGACAAGCAAATCGATTTGTAGAAACCATTGTGCATGGACATCCACTAACTTCTTTATGGGCATTGTAAAGCCAACATATTTGGAGGGCACCAGCCGGGCTAGGCTGGTGTACGGACTCTTAAATTCTATGCCACGAAGAAGACTTGTTAATTTGAGAGTACAGGAAGCCCTCGACTTACAACAGTTCATTCATTACTGTTTGAAGTTACAAAGGCACTGAAAAAAGTGATTTATGACCATTTTTCAACGTTACAACCATTGCAGCATCCCCGTGGTCACATTATCAAAACTCAGATGCTTGGCAACTGACTCACATTTATGACAGAATGCAGTGTCCCGGGGTCACATGATCACCTTTTGCAGCCTTCTGACAAGCAAAGTCAATGGGGAAGTCAGATTCAGGTAACAAACATGTTACTAACCTTACAAGAGCAGGGATTCACTTTACAACTGTAGCAAGAAAAGTCATTAAACGGGTCAAAATTCACTTAACAACCGTCTCACATAGCAAAGAAATTTTGGGCTCAGTTGTGGTTGTAAGTCAAGGACTACCCGTAATCAGAAAAACAGGATAGGGCTGTTTCATAATATGCCAGTGGCTGGGGAATGAATCTCCCATGGGAATTTTTATACTCTTCCCTACCTAGCGGCTAAGTAATACCCAAGTCAATTACTAATGTGGAAAACCTCTTAATTAAAGAGCCCAGTTTCAGCACAAGCTCCGGTAAATACCAGTAACCTCTTTCCTGGGATTCAAGGACAATCATTGCAAGTGAAATTGATTAAGTGGATTTAACTCAGGGCATTTGGGAACAGGGAGCAGAGGTAGACCTTGAATTATAGCCATTCATTTAGTGTTTGGCCTAAATTACAGTGGCACTAAAAAAAATGACTTGTGACCAGTCCTTGCAGTTATGTCCACCGTCATGTGATTAAAAAATTGTTATTTGTGTTCAGCAACTGGCATATATTTACAATGATTGCAGAGTCCCGGGATCACCTGATCACCATTTGTCTTCTTTTTTATTTGTTTGTAATATAAAATACATAAAATATGAAAACAAATAGGAAAAATAGGGATGGGAAGGGGAAGGGAAGAGTGCAGAAAAGAAGGGAAAAAGAAAAAAAGGCATTGACTTCTGACTCCCTTCGATGCAGTTTAATAAGATAACATCCAACCTCGAGTTTTTATTTTTGCATATTAGTATAAACTAGCCATTTCTATAACAACCAATCTATCTAATCGGTAAACCCCAAAACCAGTTGCATTTTTTTTCCACCTCAAGCACGAAGTCCAGCAGTGGTTTCCAAGTAGAAACAAAAGTATTTGTGTTTTGTTCTTTTATCAAAGCAGTCAATTTAGCCATCTCTGCTAACTCCACCAACTTTTGCAGCCATTTGTCCATTGTGAGGATCGAGGCGTCCTTCCATTTTTGTGCCTAAAGTAACCTTGCTATATAACATCAACGTTCTAAAAAAAAAATCCAAGTCTTTTTCCATTAAACCCCAAAGAAAAGTTTCTGGTTTTCTCTTTATATTCACTTTAAGAATCTTCTGCATTAGAATATGAATCCTATGATCACCATTTGTGAGCTTCCTACTCTGATAAGCAACGTTGATGGGGGAAGATGGATCTGCTTAACAACTGCAACAATTTGTGTAACAACCATGGCAAAAAGGTTGCAAAATCAGTTGTGACTCATTTAGCAACTGCCTTGCTTAGCAGCAGAAATTCTGGTCCCAATTATCATCATAAGGCGAGAATCATCTTTATTTTTTCCTCTGGCTCTGAACCGAGTATGTCAGTATCAACCTTGTTAGCATTTCCAATTGCATCAGTCCCGAACAAGACTAAGCAACATAAGCCAATAGCTCACCTTGTCCTGTCTCTCACACAGTAGCCAATCAGATACATCCAGGAAGCTTACAAAATACAGATTTTCCCTCTGTTTAAAGTTCTTACAATTCTTCAGAAAGGAAATGGCCATCAAAATTGTACCCACTGACTCCCCTATTCTCTATGAGGTTGTACGGTTCTCTTTTTAAAACCATCTAATCAATGGCATCACCAAGTTCAACCACCAATAATTCTGATGGTTTTAAAATATTTTGCAAACACTGAGAAGATATGAGACTCATCAGTGTATATAAAGGAACACAGACCAAGATGACTTAGTGCCTACTCAGACCAAGAATTAACCATGGAGGAGGGGGCATTATCCCAGCAAAGTAAGAAATGATAAACATGCATATGGGAACATCATGGAAATGCCACCATTACATACATACATACATACATACATACATACATACATACATTCCCAGTGACACAAAATCATAACATTTGAGCAATGATTATATTTGCACATATTTCTTCATTTTCCCATCTGCATATTCCTAAAGCAAGGGAGGAAGATGTGATATCTCTGCTAATCTAATGATACAGTCAAGGTGTTTACAGTCAAGGATCCTGTTTCTTTCATTATTGACCTTTGATAGTCCAGCCTGAAGGACAGATGAGAGTGATGCCTCTCTAAGTAAGATGACAGGACAAGCAGCAAATCACATTCCTTCAGTCCATAAATATCAAGGAAGCAACTGACCTGAATCCTCAATGCAGAGTTTCAATGCAGAGTAAGAATAATCCTCGGAGTGAGCTGTTGAAGACAGGGTCAATATTATACTTGATTGTATTTTAATGAAAGGACATTAAACTTGATGACTCCAGTGTTTTCAGTTAAGGAGCAATTTTGTTTGTGTGGTTGTTTGGCATTTTGATGGGGTGCAATAATGCTTTAAGAACACAGGTGATTTGGGGCAGAATTATAGTAATAGTGACTTTTAAAGTGCCCATTCATTAGGGAAAGTTTAACATTGCTTTGGAATGGAACAGAGCACTTTTGAGAAGCATTTTAAGCTGGTGAGAAAGGATGATGGGTTGTGATACGCCCAGTGTGATCAGGAAAAGGACTGAAAGAACCCTCTTATGTATGTATATGAAAGCAAAGCACTTTAAACGATGCTTTGTGCTGCACATTGTGTCAAATTTATACATATTGTATTATACATATTGTACAATATCAAATTATAACTTTATGGTTCAGGTTGAGCATGTTGTAAAAAGTAGACCAGAATATAAGCACCTTCTGTATGCTTATCTAAAATAAAGTAAGATTCCGTCTTTGTCAATCTTCAGAATTTATTTTTAGAAGAAGCATTTATGGCTTAGCATGAAATGTGAATACAGCTTATTATAGCCTGTTCAATAAGCTGTATTAAACAGTGCAGTTTAAAGCCAAGCTTATACAGAAATTTCAAATTGCATAGAGAAAGATGAGAAAAATACTGCAGATTTCGTGGTAATCATAAGACAAGAAACTGTTTTCTAGTGAACGTGAATTGTGCAAGCACAATTTCTTTAACTCCGTTGTTGATTTATTGGGTTTACGTTACATTAAACTCAAAGTCATGATTAACAAACCATAATGGCTAGGTTTGAATTACAGATTATGAGCTGAAAATGATCTTGCAGATCACCTATACTCCCTGCCTGGTGCAGAAACCCACCATTGCAGTCTCCCTAATAAGATAGCCGTCCTGTTTCAGTTTAAGAACCTCCAGCAAAGAACTTCCCAGCCTTTTCCAAGGCAGTTTGTTCCAGCTCATACCGAAATCTGCTTTCTGATAATTGTATGTATTCTGGAGAAAATGTGAGCCCCTGTCTCTGCTTGTAATGGTTTGCCTGGCCTCCCCACCCCCCCTCGAAAAACCAAGCAGAGCAGAGGGATTAGCAGTTTGCTTCTATTGTTATATATCTCACTAGAACTGCAGCTTTCAATTTAAGTTCTCCAACATGTAAGTTGGGGGAGCTGTTGCATTAGACAAAAAGGACATGGAGAAGGTGCCACTTTTCCTTCTTCTTGCAAGACCTATCATCCACATTTTTTTCCCTGACACTTTTGCATCATCTGGTGTGGGTGGAATCCTTTTCTGTTCCAAATCTGGAACTAAACAATCAGAAGCGGGCAGATTCAGACATGCTCTAAGTAAACTTCCTGACCTGGACAAAGTGATGAAGTGTGAAACTCATCCCTCACATATTTTCATGGGATGAGAAAGTTTATTTTTTATTTATTTTTTATTTATTTTTAATTACATTTATATGCCGCCCTTCTCCGGAGACTCAGGGCGGCTCACAATCCTCGGGATACAACCCAGTGTGCTCAGCAATAGCCTTCATTCCATTGTATATGCCTGCTTATTACTAAGCGGCATTTTTACGAAGTCAGCTTATTGCCCCCAACAATCTTGGGTCCTCACTTTACCTACCCCGAGAGGATGGAAGGCTGAGTCAACCTTGAGCCTGGTGGGATTCGAGCCTACAGCAGTTGTAGGCAGCTGGAACTTAAGTGCAGGCAATTAACAGCCTGAGCCACCAAGGCCCCAAGTTGGGAAAGGGCTGTGCTTGTAGCGCAGCATTGCAATGTGTTGTGATGTAAAAATAATCAAGCTGCAAACTTTTCTCCAAACTTTTATTTATTTTTATTTTTTATTTATTTATTTATTTGATTTGTCAATTGCTTACAAGACAATAGGTATAAGTATAAACATAGTTATGAATACATGGATACATATAAGAAAATAAAAGAAACAATAGGACAGGGATGGTAGGCATGTTGGTGGCTTATGCACGCCCCCTACAGACCTCTTAGGAAAGGGGTGAGGTCAATAGTAGACAGTCTAAGGTTAAAGTTTTGGGGGTTGGGGAAGAAACCACAGAGTCAGGCAGAGTATTCCAGACATTGACCACTCTGTTGCAGAAGTCGTATTTCCTGCAATCAAGTTTGGTGCGGTTAACCTTCAGTTTGTATCTATTGTGTGCTCTTGTATTGTTATGGTTGAAGCTGAAGTATTCATTGACAGGTAGGACACTACAGTGTATGATTTTATATACTATACTTAGATCGGACCGAAGGCAGCGTAGTTCCAGGTTTTCTAGGTCTAGAATTTCAAGTCTAGTTGCATAAAGTATTCTGCAATGAGTAGAGGAGTGGAGAACTCTTCTTGTGAAATATTTCTGGACTTTCTCTACTGTGTTAATATCAGATACCTAATGTGGGTTCCAGACTGATGAGCTGTGTTCAAGTATTGGTCTAGCAAATGTTTTGTATGCTCTAGTTAGTAAAGTGATATTACCAGAGAAAAAGCTACATAGGATTAGGTTAACAACTCTTAATGTCTTTTTGGCTATGTAGTTACAGTGGGCTCTAGCACTTGGATCATTTGAGATGAGTACTCCAAGGTCCTTGACAGAGTTCGGATCATCAACAAGGTCTTGACTATTCAGCTTGTATTTTATTTTCTGATTTTTTTTGCCAATATATAAGACAGAGCATTTATTTGTTGAGATTTGAAGTTGCCATTTGTTTGAACATTCTGATACATAGTCGAGGTCTTTTTGAAGGGTAGCAGAATTATCTGTGGTGTTGAATAGCTTTACATCATCAGCGAAGAGAACGCAATTGCTCTTAATATGATCACAGAGGTCATTTATGTAGAGTATGAAGAGGGTTGGTCCTAGAACACTGCCTTGAGAGACACCACTGTTGACAGGTACAGAATTTGATAGGACATTTCAAATTTTGACCATTTGTTGTCTGTTTGACAGGAATGCTTCTATCCAGTTTTGCAGGTGTCCAGAGATACCATAAGATTTTAGTTTTAATAGTAGTTTGTTGTGTATTACTGAATCAAAGGCTTTACAGAAGTCTATGTAGATTGTGTCTATTGTTTTGCCCTGATCGAGTTGTGTAGTCCATATGGTTTTGCAGTGTAAGAGTTGCAGATTACAGGATAGTTTTTTTCTGAAACCAATTTTTTTATTAGAGAGTAGGTTGTTTGTCTCTAAGTGGAGGATAATGGATTGGTTAATAATTGATTCCATGATTTTACAGGTGACACAGCATAAGGAGATTGGTCTGTAATTTTCAACTAGGCTGGGGTCTCCCTTTTTGAAAATGGGGATGACCGTGGCTTGTGACCATAGGTTTGGCGAGGAGCTGGTCCTGAAAGGTTTTTCAAAGATTATGCTTAGAGGTTCAGCTATGGCAGTGGATAGCTTTTTAAAGAAGTAGGCACATATTCTGTCTGGTCCAATAGATAGAGATGGTTTTAGATTGCGTAGTGCTTTTTCAACATTGTCTTCTGTAAAATTGATATTTATTAGATCATTGTAGGTGTCTGTAGTTCGACTAGGAAATACTGGGCATGATCCATTGCTGTTTACAAATACTGAGCCAAAGAATGTGTTAAAGAGGTTGCCTTTAATGGTGTCATCATTGCAGTCTTTTCCATTAGGTCCTTTCAGGGGTGGGATGGACCTTGAGTCTTTTAGTTTGTTGTTTACAAAATTGTAGAAAGTGCAGGTGGAATTGGTGCGTAGAAGTTTTTCCTCTTGTTTAATGTGATAATTGGTGCATTCAGTCTTTATCTGGTGGCATAAATTTTTGTATCGGCTTTTGAAGTTGGCAACGTGACCAAATTTGTTTTTCCACCAAAGTGATCTTTTTTTGGACTGAAGCTTCCTTATTGTTATGGGTAATCTGTTTTTTTTCTGGTTTTGGGAGTTGTTATTGGTACATATAGTTTGATGACTCTTTTGACTTCAAGTACCTGCAAGCATGCAGGTACGTGTCGGCCTGACATTCACACAAGTTTAACTGTGCGCATGCGCACTGGCCCGCTGCTCATGCTGCCCAGTTACGAATAGGCCATTGCCTGGTAGTGGGCCACGGGCTGAGAGTTGGGAATCCCTACTCTATGCCACACTTATGTCTGATATCTGTTCAGATTTTATCATATTTCCACTCAGCCTTCTTTTTTCAACATGAACAGATCCAGATTACAAGGTTTAACTGTATAATCTATGATGAATATCAAGGATTTGAGAGGACATCAATAATTGGTGAAATTAATATTTTGGAGGTAGGCAACATAATACTAGTATGCCTGCAGATGCTTTCTTTTCCACTCATTAGCTCATTGCTACAATGCTTAATTTTTTTCATTTTTTTTAAAGGAAAGAGGAAGCTTACCTATAAAGTAAATCAGAAGTCTGCGGCAGCAAATTTATTTCCAAGCAGGTCTTTTAAATCCTTCATTTTGGCTCACATATATTTTTTATGGGTTTTTCAATGCTATCTTCAGAACGGGCTCATACATTACACTAAATATGAATTCCTTAAGAAGGGTTTGTGGAATGAACCACAATACCTGGGTTCACACATTATAGCTAATCAAAATCAATCACATTATGGTATATCATGGCTTAGCATAATATGTGAACTAAGCCTCCTTGTAAGACAGTGAGACCAAACAACAAAAACTGAATCCAAAAGGCTCAACCATCATCCTTAATGAAACATCTAGGAGAACAGTGAAGCTTTCAGCAGTTTAAGTCAGAAGGCTGTGAATCTCTGGAATTATAGTTGGATATGTAGGATGGAACTGGGAAAAAAAGAGGGAAAGAATAGGACCTTCAAATGAATCCTTTCATTGATTATATGCCATCAAGTTGGTATTGGCCCTTTATATATAAACTTTCTGCAGTTTTCTTGGCAAGTTTGCCTTATTCCTAGGACTGAGAGAGTTATGGGCCCAAAGTCACCAGCAAGCTTCGTGCCTAAGGAGGGACTAGAACTCACAGTCTGTCTGTTTCTACTCTGATGACTTAACCATTACACTAAACTGGCTCACTTAGAATCACAAATATAGATCTCCTCCAAAATGATCTGCCCCCAGTCTTCTCCTTCAGGTTCCCATGAGTAAATCCATCATTGCTCTAATAGAGCCCATTCATCTTGCTAGAGAACTAGTGTTCTCTTCTTGTCTTTCCTTCTACTTTCTCAGGATTATGGACTTCTCAAGAGAACTAGATCTTTACATAATATGTCCAAAATACGGTCCATAATATGTCCATAATATGTTCAAAATAATGCTCATTTGTATCCTGAGTGAGAACTCTAAGATAGATATATTTAAAATCAATTTGTTTACTTGCCTAACCATGATATACTCATTACTCCAGAGAACAGCATGGATAGCTCAAAAAGCAAACAAATAGATGGATCCAGAATTCTAACGTGAAGTACGAATGACCAGGCATAAATTTTAGTTCGAAACATCTGTATTCTTTCTAGCCTGTTTCGTCAAAGTCCAATCTTTGCTTCTATAAAGTGTCAGAGGGGCAGCCATTGTCTCCACAATTCTGATATTTGTAGAGAGGTAGACTGGTCACAGCATCTGAACACAATATAAACCTTAATTGCCATCTCCTAGGAGCTGATTAAAAACAAGTAAGTTTAGAGGTTGGGAATCAAAAGAGTGTGTCCTGTTTGATTCATAGCCTGCTTCAGTGATCTGAAAAGTAACTCAATTCAGCTTGAGATTTCTTTATAGGTCCAACTCAGAATCTTGTTGAGAAAATCCAGGGTTGATGCTTCCCCACTGACTACAACTCAATCATCAACAAATGGCTGCAACACACTTTTTATCAGAATGGGAGGAAATTACAGGCAGAAAGTAGCCCTTTTCTGAGAGCAGAAGGCTACCAAATCTCACACACATGTGGTGATTTGATTTGAAAGCAGCCTTTGCTATTTGAGATTACTTTAAAATCATAAAAAGCATCTGTATTGTTCATAAAATACATCTAGTATTGTTGCCTTGTGGGGTGGGGGAACCCATACAATTTCAGAATGATAGGTTCAGAACAGCACAACCATATGCAGGTCTACTAAGAAATCCTATTATCTATTATGTATTGAGACTATGTACAAATTAAGGGATACAGGATTAAATCTTTAAAGATATTGGAAAAGACTCACAAGGTAATGGTTAGCCCTCTTTATGTTTTGTGGGCAATGGTTTTGCAATGAATGAGGAGGGTGTTGTATATAATCTGTAAAAATTCTAAGCTGTTGTACTGAATAAAACACAGATGGAAGAAACTGAATTAATGTTTCATAACGACTCTTCCCACACACTCTTTATAGGACACTGTCTATATTTGTGTCTGTACATGTAACACTCTATACTCACCATAAAGAATTCAGAGTCAGACAGAAAATAAAGTATAATGAAGGTTAGAGTCTGGAGACATATGAAACCAAAACAGAAAACACTCAGCTTAAAAGATAATCAAAGCTATACATCTAGAGCCAAAATTGAGACAAAAGAGGTAGAGATATGGGAGATGGCATTGCCTATATATAACCATTAACTATCAACCGTCATGTAGTAGAGACTCAAACAACACTAAAAATAAATTCAAATATTGTGAATTGGGCTTTAAAATGGAAATGAATTAAGAAGGGAAGTTTTATGTCGTGGGAAGAAAGAGCCAGAGACAGGGATCCACAACAATAGTTTACTGTGAGTAGTGACCATTGCCAACTGCAACACAACAACTGCTAATGGCTGGCGGACTCTTATGTAGGGGTTGCCTGCCATGCCATTAGCCAATTATATTCTTGTATTTTCCTGCGCTACTCACGGCAGGTTATTCTGTGTCTGCGGCTGCACGGACACAACAGAAAGAATGAGGAAGGGGACTGATATGGAATAGGATAGTTGTCGACTTACCATTTAATGATCATTTCAAGTAATAATGGCCCTGAAAAAAGACCAGTCCTCATACTTATGGCTGGCTCAGCATCCTTACAATCATGTACTCATGATTTGGACACCAAGCAGTTGTTGCACATTTTCGATGGTTACAGCATCTTGCAGTCACATGATTGACATTTGTGATCTTCCCACCCAGCTTCCAACAAGCAAAGCCATTAGGGAGTCAGCAAGGCAAGTCATGGTCACGTTAGAAGGAAAAATCCATCTGGTTCAGTTCCATGCTGGGAGAAAGACGCTGGAAACAACATGGAGGCTGATTGGAAAGAAAGGTTTACGGATGAACAGAACCAACAGCAGTTCTGGGTCAGCTGAACAAATGGTTGAATGAGTAGATGGATCTTTATAAGTTTCTATGACTTTGAAGTTTGAACTGTTCTAGGGGTGGTGCAATGAAGGAGCTTGTGCCCTGAAAGGGGGTTGGGCAATTCCTATTGTGGCTTAATGGCTTTTGTTCTGTGTTGAATCTTGGGTGAAGGACTGCTTTCTAATCCTACCATTCTGCCTCTGTCAAACTTTGCTGCAAGGAGTTTCAAAATATCCTGTCTTGAATGGATTTCTGCCTGCAGTATTTGCTTTGCTTATGAATAGAGCTGTCTAGATAGTTGGTTTCCTCTTTCAATTAGCTCTTTCTCTCCTTAAGTGCTGTGGGCTATTAAGAAAGACTAGGAGTTGTTTTCTGCCTCTAAAAGACGTTTCTCCGTTTCTCCTTTAGAGAAATAGAATATTCTGTCTTTTTAATATTTCCCAAAATATTTCATTCTTCGGAGCGGGGGGGCGCTTCCCGCAGTCATATGAAGTCTCACTAAATGACTATGGTGATTCACTTAACAATCACTGCAAAAAGTCCTAAAATTGGGTGTGGTCACTATGATGCCACAATTAACAATCTCACTGTTGTAACAATGAATTTTCTGGTACTACCTGTAGTTGTTGTTGTTGTTGTTGTTATTATTATTATTATTATTATTATTATTATTATTAAATTGGATTTCTATGCCGCCCCATCTCCTGAAGGACTCGGGGCGGTGTACAATCATAAAAAAAATATAAATATAAATACTATACAATTTAAAAAGAGATTAAACATGAAAACCAATAATCTGAATTAAAATAACACTGTTCAGTTAAAACCCCCATCCCCCTCCTCAGTCCAGGTCGGCAACTTGGAACAACCATGTTTTCAGGCCCCACCGGAAGGACCGGCGGTCGGGAGCCACCCAAAGCTCCAGGGGCAGCTGGTTCCATAGGGTGGGTGCTCCCACAGAGAAGGCACTACCCCTGGGGGGTCACCAGCTGACATTGTCTGGCCAACGGCACCTCAAGGAGGCCCTGTCTATGAGAGCGCACGGGACGTTGGGAAGCCGTTATTGGCAGCAGGGTCTCCCTCAAGTATCCCGGTCCTAAGCCATGCAGGACCTCCACCTAATGCTTTATCTGAACTGACTTTGTCTGAACATAGTTAAGATTGATTAATATTTGGAAGGAATGCTACCTGGTAATCCCAGAATTGTACTATAAATAGATTGAGAGGGCAAAAAACATCTGAGTAAATGACAACAGCAAATTTTGTCCATAAAGTTAGCAAGAAAGCTACAGAAATATGTTGACAAAAACACCAGGAACCTTTAAGAGAGTTAGTTACATTGTTATAGGTCCTTTCATTGTTCCTTTTCAACTGAGGCAGAATAATTTCAAAGAGAGCTTAAAGTATTGCTTTACCATCCATTGTCCAGGAGACTAGTATTCTATTCTTTGTGAGTCAGATGGAGTCTTTTTAAAAATATATATTATATAAAAATTTCTTGATATAAAATGCATACATATAGAAATAAAGACAATGGAAAAAGTAGAGAAGGAAAGTCTATGGAGATTCTCAGTCATCCTGGTCATGGTTGTCCCAAAGGTGCTTTTTCAAGAGGCAACTGGACTTTTTTTGCTTTTCTTTGAAGGCATTATGCTTCTCATCCAAGAAGCTTCTTAAGCTCTGATTGGATGATGGGGAATGCAAGGATTTATACTCCTTGCAGACAGCTGGTCATTTGCATTTTTAGAGTGCAGAAAGAACAGTGCCCCAACAGTCTTTTCAGCAGTTCCAAGAAGGCTCCACACCCATTTGCACTACTCAGGACACAGATAAACCTCCAGGTAACCTCAACAACTTTCTAAAACAGGTAACAGATAACAGATAATCAGAGTTGGAAGGGACCTTATAGGTCATCCAGTCCAACCCCCCGCCCAAGCAGGAGACCCTACACCATTTCTGACAAATGGCAGTCCAATCTCTTCTTGAAAGTCTGACAGGGCTGTCGAACTCGCGGCCCGCAGTCCAGATGCATCACACACTGCCATGCCCACTCCCAGTTTAGCGAAGGGGGGGAAAGGCGTGACATGTCACGTGATACTGCCATAACGACATGAGTTTGACACTCCTGCTCTGAAAGGATGCAAATGACCAGCTGTCTGCAAGAAGTACAAATCCTTCCATTCCCCACCATCCAGTCAAAGCTGAAGAAGTTTGAAGAAGCGAAACGTCTTCAAAGAAAAACAAGCAAGTCCAGTTGCCTCTTGAAAAAGCACCTTTAGGGAAAGAAACAGGATAGAGGAAATAAAGTGTGGGGAGGGGAAGAAATTTAATAAAGGAAACAAAAAGCAATAAATTCCGACTTTTTCCTAAGGCAGTTAGACGTGTAATAAAGTGATAATATCAACTTTTTTAGTTGTACCCCATAGTAACTGCTAGTCATTTCTGTAGCAGTAACCCACTTAATTGTCAAAATCCAAAGTCAAAATTTCATTTTTTTTTCTTTCACACAGAAAGTTCAGTTTCCAAATAACCCACAAAACTACAGTCAGACCACCTCAAGAGAAGGTCTCAACGGGATTAAGATTGGTGCAGGAGGAAAGAGAGAAGTCGACAGCAGAGGAACCGGGAGTATCGGATGGTAAGATCAAGGCACCCCGGGATTAAGATAAAGATGAGTTTTTAAAAAAACAAGAAACAGAAGCGGCGCAGTTCCAAGTGAAGGAAAAAATAAGTAAAATATTTTTGACAGCTATAAGGGGCTTCGAACCGGAAAGGAAGAAGCCAGCAGAAGAACTTAAGTTTGGGGCTCGGAAAACTTTGAATATCAAAATAAAAGGAAAGGGTTAAGACTCTGTGCAGAAAGTGCCACTTTGTGGAGAAAAATTGGAAGCTAAAGAAGAAAGAAACTATCTTGTTCCTTTGTGGATTGGAGTTGTTACATTTTAAAGACAAAGACTCATAGAAAGTGAAAGCTTGAATACACAAAGACGGACTACCGGACTAATTGGTGATATTGATATAGACTCTGGACCTGGGTTAGGATCATAGAAAATTTAAAGAAGAAGAAATAAGGAAAATAAAAATTCTGGTGGCCATCCAAAGAATTAAAATGGAGTTTAAAAGTATGAAAGAACTGCTACAGGAAGTGACTGAACTAACTTGGCTTGTTGCAGAAAACATGGGCATTCAAATGCTGAATAAAGAAGAAGAAGGAGCCTTGGAAAGGAGGAGCCAGCACAAGAGAAAGCCATCTTAAAAGACAATTAATACAAAGATTAATACAAATAAAAGGGAAAGGGAGGATGGTCAAAAATGAAACTTAAGAAGGTAATTAAAAAGGGGAACATTTATGAAATTAGGCATGTTAGAAAGGTCCAGAAGGATAGAGAGCAGAAAGGTAAAGAGAGAGAGAGGATTCAAACTGATAGAGAAGGGGATAGCGGGATAAAAGAGAGGAGAAGGAACAAGAAACAAGAACAAAAGATAGAGAGACACGGAATTACATAATGAAGAAAGAAACTTGTTTGCATAGAGATAATGGCTAATGTATTAAAAAGGGGTTCTGCATGAAGAAATGGTAATAAGAATATATTGTAATTATAAAAGTGTAAAACAATAGGGGTTACTGACAATTTTACTGGTAAAAGGTCAAATTTTTATTTATTTACAAAAGAAAGGTAAATGATGATTAGATAAATTGAATTAATTGAAATGATTTTAGAAAATGCCTAAAAATGAGATTTGTCAATAACCAAGATTAGTTATTTTTATTATTATCTTGGAACCATAAATAAATCTTAGGGGATATGTATTGCAGAACCCGATTGATTAGAGATATATTGTAAGGGAGCTTTTCTTTTCTCCTTTTCTTTTCTTTTTCTCTATCTTTCGTTTTAAAGGGAATGATTATGATTATGCTACTATATTAACCACTGAGGTGTCACTTTCAAAGTAGTAAAAGGGGGCAAGTCTAGGGTTTTTTTCTCATTCTTTTAGTGTTAAAATTTGTAGGATTTAGAATTATGGAGAGAATATGTGATGAAAGGGCAAATCTGACGGACAAAAGAATTCTGTAAATGATAAAAGAGTATTAACAATGTGAAGATAATTAAAGGATAGATATGGATGAACTTTATCTTTAATATGATGGGCAAATATATTGTTATTTGTAAGATTTATAAATGAAGTTTTTAATATATATATATATATTTGCAATTAACTCAAAATGAACTGGGGGGTTATACAGATTGAGATTAAGATTTGAGATTAGGATTAATTTCTTTGACCCTTTGTCTGCTAAAATGGAATAGAAGTGAAGTCAAATGTTTAAAATGAATATAGATCTACTGTCATATTTGCATGTAAAAGTGACGACCCGGGAACATGCTGTCTACTGAAAAGAGCTGTTTTAAAAAATTGTTAAAAATTGAATAAAATTTGTTTTAAAAAAAAAACTACAGTCAGACCTAGACTTACTGTATCAGTTACAAAAAGATATATCTCAGCTTGTTCTCTCTCTCAACCTTGACTTTTTTCATTATATTTCATTTATTTCTTAAATTTATTTGCCACCTATCTCACCATGTGGGTGTTCTAGGTCAGGGGTCGCCGACCTTTTGGACCTCAGGGACCACCAAACTCATACTTTTAAATCCTGAGGCCCACTAATACGATTTTTTTTGAAAGATAATGTATTTAATATAAAAAAATTATTTTTTATATTAAACATAAACATAAATGGGAATTGTGGGGCAGAGTGAAGGGAAAGGAAGGGTTTCTCTCATCCTTTGGGTTTGGGGGGATCCAAAATCCTGGTGTTTTGTCTTTGTTAAGAGTAATGTGTAACTAGTATTTTTTTCCCTATACTTTCACACTTATGGAAGTTTGTCAGCAAGCACAAAATACCCATCTCCACTCCATTTTCATTCCAGTCATTACAGGACAAACGTTTTTTTTTAATTCACATTTATATGCTGCCCTTCTCCGGAGACTCAGGGCAGCTTACAATTTTTTGGAGCACAACCCAATGCGCTCAGCAATAGCCTTCATTCCATTGTATATGCCTACTTATTACTAGGGCTTTTGGGCCCCCGCAAGCAGCATTTTTACAAAGTCAGCTTATTGCCCCCAACAATCTTGGGTCCTCAATTTACCTACCCTGAGAGGATGGACGGCTGAGTCAACCTTGAGCCTGGTGGGATTCGAGCCTGCACTAATTGCAGGCAGCTGGAGCTAAGTGCTAGGTGTTTAACAGCCTGCACAACCAAGGCTTTTATTTGAATGCATAGTACTATCTAACATTTTCCTGATGTAGGTCACTCTGTAGCAGTCAAGCCATGCAAATTCCCCTCCCCCTGCGAATTTAATTCCCCAGCATCAGTGGATTGCTCCCTCCCTCCCTCCCTCTCTCCCTCCCTCTCTTCCTTCCACCCCCACAACACCTTGAGGCTGGAAAGAAAAGACACAGAGACATGCAAATTCCCCCCCCCCATGAATTTAATTCCCCAGCAGCGATGGATCGCTCACACACACATCCCTCACACACACCGCCCCCTCCAAGGCAGCCCCATTCCTAGTCTGCTTTGAGCTCCATTCTTAGAGGGAGAGGGGAGGGAGATTGATCTAACCTGAGGGCTGGTGATTTTCTTTCTCCCTCACACATCCTCACCCCCTCCAAGGCAGCCCCATTCCTAGCCTGCTTTGAGTTCCATTCTCAGGCTGCACGCAAGCAGCAGAAGCCTTTCTTTCTCTCCCCCAAACTCCGCCAGAAAGAAGTCTTTGCAGCCTCTTGGAGCAGGATACCTTGCAGGGTCCCAAAGACTCATTTCTGGCAGAGTTTGGGGGATAGAAAGAAAGACTTTTGCTGCTTTCCTTGTGTGCAGCCAAAAGCAGAAGACGAAAGAAGTGGAAAGAAGCAACCCAGTGGCCAGGCAAGTTCCCCCTTCCCCCCTCCCCTCACTACCTCGTGTTGTTCCTAATGCAAGCCTTGTGTTCCTGGACCAAGTGGGTGCCACAGCCTTGTTTTCCCCCCGCAGCCTGGATTAATTGCTTTGGGGGGGTGCTTTGGGGTGACATTTCTCTGCGGACCACCAAAATTTTCTCATGGTCCACCAGTGGGCCGCAGCCCACCGGTTGGCGACCGCTGCTGTAGGCGATTTACAACAATAAAAAGGAAGAAATGTAAAAAAATGAAAACAAAACCAAAGTAAAATAATAGAACAATAAAATAATCAGTGAGGGAAAAATGAGAATACATCAGTATATATATCTATCTTGTCTTGATACATTCGCAGGGGCTAGGGAAGACTCAAGTAAATCAAAACAATTCAGAAACTCTTCCTTTGCTCAAAATGAAACTTAAAGTAGTCAGGGTTTTGTTTTCTTCGTTTGTTATCAAAATCTGATGCATATGCCTAGATGGCAGAACCACCCACAGTGTCCATTGAAATTTTATTTTCTTCATTTTAAGATGAATCTTCTTCTAAAGGGTGCTTCAGGCAGATTCTTGCACAAATTCTGGAAATAATCACTGTACTACTGAGTTGGCAAGTGAAATTAGATTCCCCGGTAATATCTGTCTGCAACAAGTTAAACAAGTCCTTTTGCTAAATTCATATATTGTCTAGCAGTTCTTCCTTGTTCTTCCTTGTAATCACATCTCATAAATCTATTCTCTATTTTTAAAAACGGTTCAAATTTCTCCACAAAATAAGCATGGTGATTATTATTTTGAAATTTGCAAGAACTATGTCACTACAATCATGGATACTTAAAATGTGTTGGATTGCTAACTTCTGGCTAACATAGTAGGGTGACTTCAGATCATTGTTTATTAATTACCCAAATGACCACATCAAATGTATTAGTAAGAAAATGGGCATCTTGGAACAGCCCAGAAATGGATCATCAGAGCCATGTCTGGGACAGTGTATTTTATTATTGTTTCAGTGTTCTGCCATGAGAACAATGACAGCTCAAAACAAGCTTTATGTTCTTTTTTCCCCCTTTCTTCCTGAAAGTAAATGAACATTTTATTTTTCTGCTTTGAGAAGTTTTCAAATGCTTTAGTTTCTTTTAAAAAATCCCTTTGATCAATATTTCCATAATTTGGGTGGGAAATGGCAGTCAGCCTAGATTTGCACCTACCCTTGTGGTTTTAGGAAGAGGAAGTAAAGAGAGACCCTGAAGAAGCTTCTTGGATTAGAAACAAAACATCTTCAAAGAAAGGGCCTTGGTGGTGCAGGCTGTTAATAGCCTAGCACTTAGTTCCAGCTGCCTGTAATTATTGCAGGCTCGAATCCCACCAGGCTCAAGGTTGACTCAGCCTTCCATCCTCTCGGGGTAGGCAAACCGAGGACCCAAGATTGTTGCGGGCAATAAGCTGACTTTGTAAAAATGCCGCTTAGTAATAAGCAGGCATATACAATGGAAGGAAGGCTATTGCTGAGCGCATTGGGTTGTATCCCAAAAATTGTAAGCCACCCTGAGTCTCCAGAGAAGGGTGGGATATAAATATGAATTAAAAAAAGAAAAAGAAAAACAGAGGAAGTCTAATTGCTTTTTCAAAAAGCACCTTTGGGACAATCATGAGCTGGATGACTGAGAATCTCTATAGACCAGTGATGGTTAACTTTTTCATCTTCGTGCCAAAAGTACACGTGCCCATAATGCACTGTGCGTGCCCCCGCCCACTGCGCATGTGCACATGCCCTTCACGCATGCTGCGCACCTCTGCACATGTGTGCGCAAGCCCTCTTATGCAGCATGCACCTCTGTGCATGCATGCACGTCTCCTGCGTGTGCCCCCCATGCATGTGCAGCAGATACCCAACAATCAGCTGGCTGGCAGGAGGCGTGCGCACATGCGCAGTGCACCTGATCTGTAGCGACAGCTTGCGTGCCAGCAGAAATGGCTCTGTGTGCCACTTCCAGCACATGTGCCATAGGTTCGCCATCACGGCTATAGACATTTAAAGAGACACACAGAGACTTTTCTCCAGTTCCTACTATTCCCTATGGCAGAACATTTTAATTTTTGTCACTGATGGGACATTCCACATGTTGGAACCAGATGTTGCAACATTCTGATGGATCACTCCACATGAGTTGTTCTGTTCTATGTTTGGAACAAATGGGTTTCTTTCATTCATTCATTCATGCCCCTAGCATATGTTCCTGCTAACTATCAATTTTGCAAGGAATGGTTCAGTCTTATGGTTGGCATCTGCAGCTGAAGCGGTTAGTATTCCTGAGACAGATGTTGCATTTCAGTAATGGCAAGCCTCTGTGTAAGTGCTAGTATGAGCCTGTATGGGTGGGAGGGTGATACATGCTGGCTTCTCCTCCTTCTCACCCTCTCAGGAATGCCTCCTCTCCATCTTCCCCTGATATTAACACTGAAGCAAAATTATGTTGTAAAACAAAGATCTTCCTTCCTAGATTAAATGGTAATGTTCTAGGAGTAACACTCATTAATTAGGGGGAAATGGAGTTATTCAGCAATTAATGGGAATCGTGGCACATCCTTAGAGTTAATTTCATGTAAATGGAATAATTATCTCTATTTTGAATAATTAAGCATGACTTAATGTAACTATTTAACCTTTGGCCATTGATTGTTGAATTAAAAGCCACACACACACAAATCCAGTAGTCACATCAGTGGTTGTCTAGCAGAAAGACATTGAACCAAAGCATGACCATCGTTTCTGACCTCATCCTTCCCACTGGGCTCTTCAGACCAGCCACCCAGAAGATGGCAATTCAGCCCCTTCTGATTTCAACCTTCTTTCTCAGAGTCTCTCTCTCTTTGAAAAGCAATGCCCCCTGTTAAAATGCAAAGACGGTTTCCTGCAGGCATGCAAATCAGAGCTCTCTCCAGAAAACCAATGGCAGAAAACAAAAATAAGCAACAGACAAAAACATTCTTTCATTGGCATGTGCTTCCATTCCCCTATTTATATCTTAACATCCTGAACATAAACCCTTTCAACTCCTACCCTCAAAACGATGCTATAGAGCACTGCACACCAGAACAACTAGACACAACAACAGTTTTTTCCCAAAAGCCATCACTGTGCTAAACAAATAATTCCCTCAACACTGTTCCAACTATTTACAAAGTCTGCACTACTATTACTGTTAATCTTCTCATCACTCCTTATCACCCATCCCCTCCCACTTGTGACTGTATGACTGTAACCTTGTTGCTTGTATCCTAATAATGTTTATTGACTGTTTCCTAGTATGATTTGCTTATTGTACCCTATGACTATTATCAAGTGTTGTACCTTATGATTCTTGACTTTTGACCAATGGATCTTTTCTTTTATGTACACTGAGAGCATTTGCACCAAGACAAATTCCTTGTGTGTCCAATCACACTTGGCCAATAAAGAATTCTATTCTATTCTATTCCCATTTATACATTTTCAGTCCAGTTGCCCATAAATACTGTATTGTTCTCCATGACCAGTCATCCAAAAACAAGGCTTTTATACAATATTTTTTAGTCAGGTAAAGAAAGAATAATCTTTGTACCAGTTTTAGTCTTACCTATGCCATGTTAAGCATTTTCTGTTAACAATACAGGAAGCCCTTGACTTACAACCACAACTGAACTCCAAATTTTCATGGCTAAAAGCAAGTCAGTTGTTAAGTGAGTTGAGCCCTCCTGTCAGCTTGGAAACCTTATTCAACACTGCCACATAGCTTGAGAAAGTTTATTACTATTTTATTACCTTTTTTGCCACAGTTAAGTGAATCACTGCAGTTGTTAAGCAAACCGAGCTTCCTTAAGTTTGTTGGAAGCCAGCTGGGAAGATTATAAACGGTGGCCTATGACCTCTGAACACTGCAATTGTCATAAATACATGCCAGTTGCCAAGCAACTGAATTTTTTTAAATTACATTTATATGCCGCCCTTCTCCGAAGACTCAGGGCGGCTTACAATTTTTGGAGCACAACCCAATGCGCTCAGCAATAGCCTTCATTCCATTGTATATGCCTGCTTATTACTAAGCGGCATTTTTACAAGGTCAGCTTATTGCCCCCAACAATCTTGGGTCCTCAATTTACCTACCCTGAGAGGATGGAAGGCTGAGTCAACCTTGAGCCTGGTGGGATTCGAGCCTACAGTAATTGTAGACAGCTGGATCTTAAGAGCAGGCATTTAACAGCCTGAGCCACCAAGGCTGTTTGATCACATGACCCTGATTAATGGTCCAATCAATGGAGTGATGCTGCAACAGTGGTAACTCTGAAAAGTGGTTATGTCACTTTTTTCAGTGCCATTGTAAGTTTGGGTGGTCACTAAATGAATGGTTGTAATCTGAGGACTTCCTGTAACACTAGAAACCTCGTCAATTCTGGCTGTTTTTATGGCCAATATGCCACAAATGCAACTAAAGCGTCCTTGTATCCCAAGCCTGCTCACACTATTCTGTGCAAGCTAGGATCTCTAATCCTAAAGTTTGTTTTGCAAGCCAACATGCTGTTGCGCATCCCCACTAACACAGTATATTACCACACTCAGTTTATACTACAATCTCTTGTCCTTATTTTTTTTTGTTTACTACTTATTCTTTTTCTGTACCCTGTGTAAAGTTGTTCACCTTGAAAAGGAATAGCATTGTGGGCTTGTATATAAGAAGTCAAACTGTCTTCCTTGTGTTCAATTTCTTCTAATAATGTGACAGCAGCTGTGGAAGGAATCCTTTACTGTTTAATCTATGGGAGAGACCACTGATCTGTGTCAAAGCACATGCTTTGCAAGCAGAAAATAGTAGATAATACCCCAAGCGAAGTGCCCACTGAAAAGAATCAAACGGAAGATACTGGTAAATATTCCTCCTTCCTCTTCTTTACCCAAAGAGTTATGGATTTGGGGATCAATGGTTAATAGCCTTGATGGCTATCTGCTGGGAGGCTAGTGAGCTTCCTGGAACAGTTGGTTGGTCACTGTGAGAACAGACTGCTGGACTAGATGGGCCAGGGATATTATCCATCAGCTCAATGCTAATAGTCTATAGAGATTCTCAATCATCCAGGTCATTGTCCCAAAGGTGCTTTTTCAGGAGGCAATTGAACTTCCTTGTTTTTCATTTGAAGACATTTTGCTTCTCATCCAAGAAGCTTCTTCAGCTCTGACAGGACAGTGGGGAATGAAAGGATTTATATTCCTTGCAAACAGCTGGTCATTTGCATCCTTTTAGAGGGTTGTTGAAGCACTTGGAGGTTTATCTGTATCCTCAGGGTCACCTGAGTAACGCTCCTGGTTCCTGTAGTTTGCAATTTTTTCTCTGGAAACCCATTCCTACTCCCACACCATTCAAAGGGTGTTCATTCCCAAATTGTATAGCTAAAAGTCTGTAGCAATTCTCAGTCATTCGGGTCATGGTTCTTTGAAGACGTTTCCATTCCCCACTATCCTGCAAGAGCTGAAGAAGCTTCTTGGATGAGAAGTGAAATGTCTTCATAGAAAAAACAAGGAAATCCAGTTGGCTCCTGAAAAAACACCTTTGGGCTCACCACTAATGTTTTCATAGGCTCACATTCACAAATTCATTTAAGAAAGATGGATAAAGTTGGCATATACCAAATCACATCTTCGGTCTACTTGACCCAGTCTTAAGAGTACTGCCTGGTAGAAGCTCTTGAGCTCCATAAGGAAATAAGTAAAATCAAACCAAGTACCTTCTTCATATAAAATTATGCAAACCAAAAATTCTGGAAGTTGGTTCCCAGTATATCTGGAGGATATTAGGCCACAGAAGTTTGCATTATTCATATTGCTGTTTATTCACTTGCCCTTCCAGGTGTGTTTTAATCTTTCCCCCATCATCTGATTGTACCTTTGTCTGCCCAATCTACTTCATGTCTATGGATTAAAGGGCAGGTCCTCCAGGTGTTGTGGACCTCAACATACTTCTGTACCACCCAGCAAAGATTGTGAGACTTATTGTCCAAAGCATCTGGAGACGACAATTTTGCTTATTCTGATTCAATTAACATTAAACCATTCCAAATTAACAACATATACTTACACTTAAAAGCTGAGCAACCTTAAGTGAAGATGAATTTGAACTTTAAAGAGGATTCAGTATCCTAGTTTGGGATGCTACCTGGAGACAAACAACAATGAGGAGTCTGGATGAAATCCTTGCACTAGCACAGGGTTGATATACTATAATTATCATCTTAAAGTTCCCTATAGGTACCACCTTGAAATTCTACCAAGTTTCTACTTTTATCATTCTTAAGGGATTCTTGTCTTCAAAACAAGGAATGTGCACATGTCTTGTTCAATCCTGTCCACAGTGTCCAGAAATACTCACTATAGAGAATGAGACATGTCCACTAAATCATGAAGCAGGTCCCACTAGAAAGATCCGTGAATAAAATGATAAAGAGTATATCTCATAAGCAAATCTTCCCAAGCTGGATGAGTCATCCAGCATGAAAACATGACCCATAATTGTAGCTCTCCCTCCACTCCTGTAATTTTTTCTTACTTTGCTTGCATTTGCCAGATGTTTGAGCTTCTGGCAATCTGTATGAAGAGCAGTCAACTTTATAAAAAGAAGAACAAAAATACAAAGAGATCACCACTCACTATTAAGTTAAAGTGAAATGGGATATGAAATTTGATTAGATTGTAACTGAGTGCTCTGAACAGAGTAAGGAAAGCAGGGAGGGAGAAGGATAAAGCCAGCTTTGGTAGATGCATATTAGTAACTACCACACCAAGTGATATTTGCTGCCACAAATAATATTTAAATTAGTTTTTAAAACATAGATGGGACTTCTTTGGTCCAAATATCAGTTCCCAACAGTCCTGTTAACTTGGCCAAAGCAACAACAACAACAACAAAACCTAAGGAGGTTCAGCAAATTCTAGAGAATGACAGATTCTACAACTCTGAGCATATCCCACAACAATGTGAATGTGTTTTCCAGGAAATGGAACCTTTTTTTTTAATGTTCTAGTCATAGGAATATAGTCTTGATTTTCTGATGACAGGACTTGAGAAAAAAATGTGACTTCCATCCCACTAATGAAAAATTACTTCTTGTGCACATTGAGGGGGGCAGGCTGCCATACAAGTACTGCAGAACCTTTTGTATTATGGCCCAAAGGGAATTTTGACTTCCTGGTAGACCTGTGGTCAATCTTCTATGAAGTTGATATTCACATGACTGAAACACCAAGGAAGAAAAAAAAGAGGCTAATCCAATGAGATATCAAATATCCCTGGCAGCTACAGAAAATTAGGCACCAGCCATATCCAGTGGTTGGATGGGAGAGAAGAATCCTGCAATATATCATTGGAGCTCAGAGATCAATTGGAGCTCAGCACACCCCTAACTTCCCAAAAATAACTCCACTAGGCAATCTAGACCAGGGGTCTCCAACCTTGGCAACTTTAAGACTTAATGGACTTCAACTCCCATTTTGGGAGTTGAAGTCCACAAGTCTTAAACTTGCCAAGATTGGAGACCCCTGGTCTAGAATGTCTTCTTGAGAGTCTTCTGCTATCAGAGGATACATAACAATAGTTTCATACCTTAGCTTGAATTCATGAAGTAGAAGCTCCCTTATGAGGCATGTCACATCTCCTCAATAAATGGTTAGTGGAGCATCTTTACACCATGGCAACTCGAACTTAAAGCAACATTCCAGCAGAACCTATTTCCAGGAAGGTATATATTTTAAAGCCCAGAAGGCAACATGTATGTATGTGTATTTAAAGAGGTTTTGATTTGAAGTTCAGTGAACTGTGTCATTGAAGCCTTTGAAACAAAAATCTCATTCCTGCATTTTATGTATGTGTGTGTCTCTGTATTCATTCAATTTATAATCCCCAAAGGAACAGTCCTGTAGAAACAGAAAGTGTATAGCCAAAACAAATGATGAATAAAGCAGTGAATTTAAGTTATAAAAAGAGAACATTACACTGCTTTATTGGCATAGCTAATATTAGAGTATTCCAAGCAGGAAATTCCTAGGCTATAATGTGTTGTGCTGAGAAAAAATTGGGCTGTTAAATGTAGCAACAAATTCACATATTGCACTCCTAAAAGAATGACAAGCAACAGAAGAAGAATCAGTCAAGATTCTAACCAAGGTATGCCAGCAAACTGGGGAACTGATTGAAAGAAACTAATCTACATTCCTGTACTAAAAAGGGCACTTAGCAAAATGTGGAAACTATCACATAATATCTTTAATTTGGCATGCCAGAAAGATAAATTGTAAAGATAAAAGTGTTTCTTGTATCTTTACAGTTTATATTGTTTTATTTGTTTCCTAGTATGATTTGATTGCTTATTAGTAACCTTTGACTATCACTAGGTGTTAAATCTTATGTTTCTTGGTGAATGTATTTTATTTTTTCTTTATGTACACTGAGAGCACGTGCACCAAAGACAAATTCCTTGTGTGTCCAATCACACTTGGCCAATAAAGAATTCTATTCTATTCTATTCTATTCTATAATGCTTAGGATCATCCAATGCAGATTAGAGCCTTCTTGGAAAAAGAGATGCCAGAGTTGAAGCCAGTTATAGAAAAGGCTAAGGAACATGAAACGTTACTGTTGATATGTGCTGGATAATTCAGAAAGCCAAAGAATAAATTTTTAAAAGCCACTATGTGCTTCATCAATTATAGAAAGGCTTTCAATTGTGTCAATCACATCAAGCTGTAGGAAGAAAAATGGGAATTCCAGAACATCTTCATTGTTTTCATGAGAAACTCGTGTTCAGGTCAGGAAGCCATAGAACAGAAAGAATACAGTTAAACTGACTGGGTTCAGGTTGGCAAAGGATTGACACAACAATGTATACTCTTCTCTTATTTATTCAGCCTATATGCTGAATAAATGAAAATGAGCATAGTTTTAAAATTGGAGGAATAAACATCAACCACCTGTGCCACGTTGATGGTACTACTCTGATAGCTGAAAATGCAAAGCATCTGCATACCCTAATATTTACAAATCAAGGAAAAAATAGGAGTAAAATTAGGATCAGAACATCATAGAGAAAATCTATCTATATAGTCTCTGAGTCAACAACAACTTGATGTCACATGAGCAATCAAATCAGCCCTAAAAAGAAAAAAAGAAAAGGCAAGTCTTCATCACCTTTCACATAATCTCCAAAAGAGATTATATTACAGAACTGAACGAAGATACAGAGTAACTACTCCACTTAGACGGATCTCAAAAAGCTAAGCATAGTCAGGGGACAAAGTACCACAACTGCAGCTGGACTGGGAAGTCAAAGAAACACCACAAAAGGCAGCAGCAGCAAACTAGTTTCACAATAAATGTCACAGTTTTGTTGAATATTGTAACTTTTCTGTTCAGTTTACTTCCCTCATTGGAAGTGGCTTTGCACATATCTGAATCAGTATCGGACGCTATTGCTGTGTGTCTATATGAAACTGAGAGGGGAGGGGGATTATTCTGCAGCTTTGTACATTTGCAAAGAAGCATCCAAAACAAGCTTGTCATCTTCAGAAAACATAAGAAGGGAGGGAGGGAAGGCAACCTTCCCAATTTGACATGTTGCTATTAATTACAGGCATCCTAATTAAATCATGGTATTTGTCTCTGCGCAACTCAGCAGTCAAATTTCCCTTTTCTTTTCCTTAGCTAAGATTTTTACCACCTAGAGCAGGGGAGTCAAACCTGGGCAACTTCAAAATCTGTGGATTTTAACTCCCAGAATTCCCCAGCCAGCCATGCTGGGGATAACTCTGCACTGATTTCCTTGAACATTTGTTCAAGCACTTGTATACTAACATTTGAAAACAAACATTTGTTTGTTTTCTTATTGTCCACAGTATTCTCAGGAGTCTTATCAAACACCAGAAGAATACCAACAATACCTATCCTGCTTCTTCCGAGAGGAGTGGTGGCACAGTAATTAGAATGCAGTATTGCAGGCTAAACTCTGCCCACAGTCAGGAGTTTGATTCTGATTGGCTCAAGGTTGGCTCAGCCTTCCATCCTTCCAAGGTCAGTAAAATGAGGACCCAGATTGTTGGGGGCAATATGCTGACTCTGTAAACTGCTTAGAGAGGGCTGTAGAAAGCACTGTGAAGTGGTATATAAGTCTAAGTTTGTATTGTTGTTGCTAGTTTCACTTTCATAAAATATTACAGGAAATACAGGTTTGCTTCAGAGGAAACTGTAAATTGTACACTTCAGTCATATCACCATAACTCTTAAAGGGATATAAATATATTTAAAGTATTCTCTAACACACTCACAGCTTTATGTTTTTTTCCAAAAAAAAATTCTCTGAGGCACAGAATTCTAGACCAAATTTATTTGATATCTAATGTGTCTAAGGACCGAGCCTTAATTGATAGATACATTGATATTGCCATGGTTGTCCAGTGTTTATTGTGTCTTTAGAACCACAGTACAGCCTTGAACCCCAGAACAGTACTGTGCTACTGGCTAATTACACATACTTCTTAGTGTGAAAAACACAAATAAAAATGGAAACAATTATGCATAGAAAGGAAAAGCCAAAACATTCCTCTCATCTGGTAGTTCCTATTTACTTTGTGTTTATTTAAAAATACAACAACTTCATTGGAACCAAGAAGTGGTTGAGTCTTAAATTCTTCTGCTGAAGAAACAATGTTTTATATCACTGGGAAAGGAATTGAAAATAAAATACTAATACAAAGCTGAAGTACATCCAAATTTGCAATGCAGTATACAGTTCTGGCTACCACTTATTCAAGAACTGAAAAAGTACTGAAAAGGCAAGCAAGTGCTACGCAATTGACTGCATAAGTATTGAAGAGGGATGAGTAAAAAAAGAAAAAGGTTCAAACAGGAGTTTCCTAGGAGAATCAAGGATGTTAAAGCCTGGATTTGAATTTATCAACAAGAAGTCATAATCAGAAGAAATAGGATCTCAAGATGCTAAAGTAAATAGGGGATAACAAACAAAAGGATAAAGTGGTTACTGTTAGCTTGGAGCCAGGGAAGGAAATTAGAATTAGGGACAAGGTAGATATTTGTCCCTACGCAGAAAGAAAAAGTAGAATCAAAACTTGGGAGTTAGGAAAAATAAGTTGGTAGCCAGAACTGGGCATGAAAAAAATACCCTGAGGAGAAATGAGAGAGGCAGCAGATTTATCTGGTTGGATAGAATTAGTATGAGTAGAGTAGAGTAGAGAAGAGTAGAGTAGAGTAGAGTAGAGTAGAGTAGAGTAGAGTAGAGTAAAATAGAGTAGATAGAATAGAGTAGAGTAGAATAGAATAGAATAGAATAGAATAGAATAGAGCAGAGCAGAGCAGAGCAGAGCATGATTGGACATTAGAGGTGGTATTCAGCAGGTTCTGACCAGTTCTGGAGAACTGGTAGCGGAAATTTTGAGTAGTTTGGAGAACTGACAAATACCACCTCTGGCTGGCCCTGCCCCCATCTATTCTCTGCCTCCCGAGTCCCAGCTGATTGGCTGGGTCTTCTTTTGTTGCCCTACACAGGAGAACAGAGCTAGAAAACAGGTTATGGGGTGGGGAGGGAATGGAGATTTTGCAGTATCCTTCCCCTGCCATGCCCACAAAGCCAGTAAGCCACGCCCACCAAGCCATGCTCACAGTACCAATAGTAAACCATTTTGAATCCCACCACTGTTGGACATGTAAGGAAGTTGTCCCCGGTGCATAAGAGTGTACATATAAAGAACAAGGTAATATAATCAATGTACATACAAACAGCAAGATAATACAATCATAAGATACCAATAGTAGAAAGTAGTAAAATAATAGAATGGCAAAATAGTAGAAGATAGCTAGAAGAAATAAGCCAGAATCAAGCATTCAAAGGAGGTAGAGAAACACAAGATGCAGGATCACTCATGAACAAGCAAGAAATGGTATAGTTTTTTCCTTGATGCAACACTCTGCCAAAGTAGTTTCACTCCTTGCATTTAACAGGGGAAGAGGTGCACTTGACCATGAAAAGAAACCAGTTGGCAATGCTCAGCCAAACATATAGAGAGAGGCTGGTAAGTTTTTACCAGCAAAGCCATCATTCAGTGAATCAATTGGGGAATGGTTACAGTTTAAAGAACCAGAAGGAGAAACAGATTGGGTCAAATGGGGAAGAGTGGAAATGATCTGATCCAGAAGGAGGAATCAAGCTGCCAAATAGAGAAGAGTGAAAAAAAATTATTATATATCCTTGTTGTTTTGAACGTTTTGCAGGAGGTGAGTAGAGTTGATATGCATTGAACCTTTAAGGAGACTGCTCAGCCTGTTCTATAAATGGGAGAGAGGAGGAGGAGGAAGAATTGCTAATTTCTAAGCAAGATTCTCTATACAAGTCAGCAATTTTTTTCTCGTATTCTCTATGTCTGTATGGTGGTTATTTTTCAAAAACAGGTACAGGCAGTCCACAACTTATGATTCATTTAGTGTCCGTTTGACATTACGATGACACTGAAAAAAGTGACTTATGATTGTTTTTCAAACTTAAGACCTTTACAGCATCCCCATGGTCACATGATCAAAATTCAGATGCTTGGCAACTGGCATGTATTTATGACAGTTGCAGTGTCCCGGGGTCATGTGATCACTTTTTGCGACCTTCTGACAAGCAAAGTCAATGGGGAAGCCAAATTCACTTAACAATCGTGTTGTTAACTTGCAGCTGCAGTGATTCACTTCATTGTGGCAAGAGGAGTTGTTAAATTAACAATTAATTGTAAACTTAGGACAATTAACCAGTGGGACAGCTTGACATCAGAAGTTGTGGGTGCTTCATCACTGGAGGTTTTTTAAGAAAAGACTGGACAACCACCTATCTGAAATGGTATATAGGGTATATAGAAGACCTCCAAGGTGCTTTCCAGCTCTATTCTGATTGAAAATGGGAAAACTCACTTAACAACAGGCTTGCTTAGCAATGAAAATTTTGGGCTCAGATAAACAGATAATCAGATTTGGAAGGGACCTTGGAGGTCATTTAGTCCAACCCCCTGCCCAAGCAGGAGACTCTACACCATTTCTGACCAATCTCTTCTTGAAAGTCTCAAGGGATGAAGCTCCCACAACTTCTGAGGGCAAGCTGTTCCATTGGTTGATTGTTCTCACTGTCAGAAAATGCCTCCTTATTTCCAGGTTGAATCTCTCCTTGTTCAGTTTCCATCCATTATTCCTTGTCAGGACTTCAGGTGCTTTAGAAAATAGCTTGACCCCTTCCTCTCTGTGGCAGCCCCTCAAATATTGGAAGACCGCTATCATGCCTCCCCTGGTTCTTCTCTTTACTAGACTAGCCATGTCCAGTTCCTGTAATAGTTCTTCATATGTTTTAGTATCCAGTCCCCTAATCATCCTGGTTGCTCTTCTCTGTGCTTTTTGTAGAGCCTCAACATCTTTTTATAGTGTGGTGACCAAAACTGGATGCAGTACTCTAGGTGTGGTCTTACTAAGGCTTTATAGAGTGGTATTAGTACCTCACTTGATCTTGATTGTATCCCTCTGTTAATGCAACTTAAGATTGCATTAGCTTTTTTGGGTGCTGCTCAATTGTGCTCATAAGTTGAGGACTAATCTAGTAATGTTGTTGTTTGTTCTTAATTAGAACTTAATTAGAACTGGGAAGGACGCAGTGGCTCAGTGGCTAAGACATTGAGTTTGTCAATCAGAAAGGTCAGCAGTTTGGTAGTTCGAATCCCTAGCACCGCGTAATGGAGTGAGCTCCCGTTACTTGTCCCAGCTTCTGCCAACCTAGTAAAGCAAGTAAAAAAATAGGGACCTGTCAGATGGTGCTCCATTCAAAATCCAAGAAAGAAATACTTAGACTCCATTAATTAGAGAAAAGATATCTTTTACTGGAAATCAAGTGGTAGCAACAAAAGAATTCTGAATCTGAGAAAATGGGCACGTAAATCACATATAGAAAGTGATGGCAATGTTCCCACCCACAATAGTTCAATTTGTCCATCCAAGTTGTGTATAACATCATGTGGGCATCTCCAGGTGGTGATGAGGCCTCTGTCCATTGACCTTGACATATTTTGATAAAGATCAAAATCTTTATGCTGCGCATAGCATAGGATAGAAACCTAAAGCAAGAACTTTCCCCTCCCCAACTTATACAGTTCTGTTTTGTAAAACCTCCAGCTCGCTTCCCATAACCATGTCCCCCCTCCTGCCCCCCTATTACTTATGACAGCCGAAAGATGCAAAACAAAGGAAGAAAAACTTGAAGGCTGACAGGACCACTTTGGTGGGAAGGTAACAGCGTTCCGTGCACCTTCAGCATTTAGTCATGCCGGCCACATGACCACAGAGACATATTCGGACAGCTCTGGCTCTTCGGCTTTGTAACGGAGATGAGCACTGCTCCCTCGAGTTGGAAATGACTAGCACATATGTGCGAGGGGAACCTTTACCTTTAATTAGAACTGTATTTACTGAATTTGCAATGGAAGGGAGGAATAAATTAACCTCCAATAACACCCACCCTACCCTCAAACCTGGTGGAAGACTTGACTACGCTGAGAGAGAGGTTGGAGTCAAACGGCCTAGGTGACTCCTTCCAAATTTAAGTCAATGAGAAATGAGATGGGATAGGGTGGGTTTTAAGCCTTGCTCATAGTTATAAGTCCAAGGATTAACCAGTGAAATTGAAATATGGGAAATTCCAGTCAAAGGAGAAGAAATATCTCTTCACACCATACCAAATTTATCTATGAAATTCTCTAGCAGAAAATGTCATGTCAACCTGAACAGTTTTGAAAAAGGGTTACGCAGATTTATGGATGATAAGATTATATACCATATGAATGACTATCACATTGTGATAGCTATAGCTATATATTAAATCCAATATCAGACCCAAGATGACCCTCAGCATCAGGTGCAGAATATGTAAGTGGAAAAAAATGAGGTTGCATTTATCACCTAGTACAGGTAGTCCTCAATTTACCACCATTCATTTAGTGACCATTCAACATTTCAATGGCACTGAAAAAGTAACATGGCCATTTTTTATACTTACAACCGTTGTACATTCCCATGGTCACATGATCAAAATTCGGACACTTGGCAACTGACTCATATTTATGACAGTTGCAGTGTCCCAGGATCATGCGATCCAGTGATGGGATTCAAAACATTTTACTACCTGTGGGCATGGCTTGGTTGGCATGGCAGGGGAAGGATACTTCAAAATCCCCATTCCCTCCCCACTAACCTGCTTTCCAGCTCCATTCTCCTGTGCAGGGCAACCAAAGAAGATCCAGCCGATCAGCTGGGACTTGGGAGGCAGAGAATAGATGGGGGCGGGGCCAGTCAGAGGTGGTATTTGCTGGTTTTCTGAATGACTCAAAATTTCCACTACCGACTCTCCAGAAGTGGTCAGAACCTGCTGAATAGCACCTCTGATGTGAACAAGCAAAGTCAATGGGGAATCCAGATTCATTTAACAATGGTGTTACTAACTTAACTGCAGTAATTTACTTCATAATTGTTGGAAGAAAGGTCGTAAAATGGGGCAAAATTGTCTCACTAAGAGCAGTGGTGGCGCAGTGGTTAGAATGCAGTATTGCAGATTGACTCTGCTCACAGCCAAGAGTTCACTCCTGACCAGCTCAAGGTTGACTCAGCCTTCCATCTTTCTAAGGTGGGTAAAATGAGGACCCAGATTGTTGGGGGCAATACGTTGACTCTGTAAACCGCATAGAAAGGGCTGGAAAGCACTATGAGGTGATACATGGAGTAGGGTCTCCTGCTTAAATGGGGAGGTTGGACTTGATGACCTACAAGGTTGCTTCCAACTCTGATTATCTGTAAATATAAGTGTAAGTGCTATTACTACTTAGCAACAGAAATTTTGGGTTCAATTTTGGTCATAAGTTGAGGAATACCTGTAGTCTTTTAAAGCTACCTGACTGGCCATTACATGAGCAGTGTGGTGGCCACATTTGGGCTTTAGCTTGATCTAGCAAGTAATCTTTTCACCCTTGAGTTAACCCATTGAAAAGGTCCGCTAGAGCAGTGGTCACCAACCAGTGGGCCAGGGACCACTGGTGGTCCGCAAGAAAATTTTGGTGGTCTGCAGAGAAATGTCCCCCCAAAGCACTTCCCCCAAAGCAATTAATGCAGGCTGCACAGGAACACAAGGCTGCGCTGCCCACATGGCCCACCCACCCACTGGCCCCCACCCTTTGGCCAAGCACTAAACCTTACCTTGAATAGAGCCACACGAGCTGGAACCGGAAGGTAAGACCAACGGCGGGGGAGGGAAATCCACCCTGGGGTGGCCTGCTGACATTGGTGGGAAAGTCAGTCCCATATTCCAGAGCTGCAGGAGTCACAGGACTGGCCCTTTGGTCATCCCAGAGTAGCTCCTCCAGTCCATGGCAGGCGGTGTACCCGAGTGGAGGAGCAGCTGCTCCGGGATGACCAAAGCGCCACTCCTGTGACTACTGCAGCTCTGGAATATGGGACCGACTTTCCCACCAATGTCAGCAAGCCACTGTCAGTCAAAATTCATATTAGTGGTCCGCAGGATTTAAAATTATGAGTTTGGTGGTCCCTGAGGTCCAAAAGGTTGGCGACCCCTGTCCTAGAGAGGATACTGTTTCATACAGAGAAACCCTGAAGCCTTCTGCAGGATGTCTACTCCAGGGACATTCTCATCACAGTTCCCTGCAAAAGCTTTTCTCTTCATGACTAGTTATTCTGCAGTCCACCAACAGGTAACATTGCCAAGCATATTTTATATTCTGCTCAGGTGTCCAATTAACATTATAGAAATAGTGACAGTCACATCAGGCAAGCAGCCCAGCACCTGTGAAATGTTAGATAGGGCTGGCTCCTTCAGTGACATCCAGCCTGAATGAGCCTCTCCTCTCTCCATTTGCAAAGGTTTTTCAAGCTTACTTGAAGTTGCCCCGTCACTCCCACAATAGGCAGTTGGTTTTCCTAACTGCGGCTCGTTATGCAAAATGCCTTATTTAAAAACAGTACAAAGCCACCGCACTTAGGAAAATAGAAAAAAACCCTGCCAAAAAATAATAATAAAACCCTCAAAAGAAATTCTACCACACATTTTGTTGTATTCTATGGCAAAGAGAACAAATGGAACAATTTCTGAGCTTGGTGGTTTTCTTGCAGATGTTTCATTACACACAGTTCAACCCTGAGCTTATAAATATTCTTTTCTATGTATACTATTATGTTTTCTTGATATTGCCCAGGAAGATCCAAGGAGTAGTTAGGAACATTTCAGGAACGGTGAAAGGGATCTTGGAGTCTTAGTGGACAACCAATGAAATATGAGATCAACAGTGTGTGGTGGCAGCCAAAAAAGCTAATGCAATCCTAAATTGCATTAACAAAGGGATACAATCAAGATCAAGGGAGGTACTAATACCATTCTATAAAGCCTTAGTAAGACCACATCTAGAGTACTGCATCCAGTTTTGGTCACCACACTATAAAAAGATGTTGAGACTCTAGAAAAAGTGCAGAGAAGAGCAACCAAGATGAGCAGGGGACTGGAGACTAAAACATACGATGAACTGTTACAGGAACTAGCCGTGGCTAGTCTAGTGAAGAGAAGGACCAGGGGAGAGATGATAGCAGTCTTCCAATATTTGAGCGGCTGCCACAGAGAGGATGGGGGCAAGCTATTCTCCAAAGTATCTGAAGGGCAGACAAGAAATAATGGATGGAAATTGAACAAGGAGAGATTCAACCTGGAAATAAGGAGGCATTTTCTGACAGAACAATCAACCAATGGAACAGCTTGCCTTCAGAAGTTGTGGGAGCTTCATCACTGGAGGCTTTCAAGAAGAGACTGAACTGCCATCTGTCAAAAATGGTGTAGGTTCTGCTTGGCCGGGGGGAGGTGGTGGACTAGATGACCGACAAGGTCCCTTCGAACTCTGTTAAACTGTAAGGAATTTATACAATAATAAATAATTTATTGGCATAATAGACAGGGCGTGTTTTTAATATCTTTGTTTATTTTTAAGATATCTTAAATTATAGGTATAATTGCAAGGCAGTCACATCACTGAAGCTGCCTAAACTGAAGAGGTAAAATAGCAATGCAGTGATATCTCTTGAAAGGGTGGGAGGGATTTTGCATGTATTTTGAGATTGAACAGGGAGCAAAATAGCTCAAACAATGTTTATGCTTTTCCGTTAAAATTTGGTGCAGTGATCATGGAGGATTTCCAGAGCTGTGAAAAAATGGATGAAGCGCTACATGCAACTGAGTTGCCCTGGTTGTCATTTCCTGCTCTGTAAGCATGAACCTGATCTAAGCAAGTAATTGAATGGAGAATTGAATTTCAACACTTTTTTTTTCAATCCTTGCTGCCAAAAAAGACATTCCCCCTTCCTGAAAGTGACTAAGCCTAAATTTTTCAGACTGTTGTGTTGCTTGTTTCTTGGAAAGAAGTTAAAGGGAAAACATGCCATAAGCTTTGCAGGATTGAAGGTGCCCATTATGTTTCTTATTAAATCATCTGGTCCATGATGGGGATCCAATGGCTGCCTTAAGTCTCTGAAGGTAAAGGCATCCATTTTGTCCCTTAGACAGGAATTTAAAAAGTCAGAATGAACAGGCCAGGTTCGCGTTTTACAGCAGTTGAAAATGGGATCCCTCAGTCAGGGCTGAGATCAATACATTTTGAGTTGTTCATACTTTAAACATACAATTCATGGCATTAGGAATGGAAAAGGAAGCTGACCTTGAGAGAGAGAGAGGTCAGTTTCTTAGCAAAAGCAACAAGAAGAAAAACATGGTTGAAGTTCAAAACAAGCAGAAAATATGCATAAAGCAGCCCAGAAAGAAACCTCCCTAATTTATAGAGGTATAAGAAATGGACAAACACATCATAATCAGACCTGCAAGATTATATTATTGTAGCCACTTTTAATAAAAGTGGCCTTAACATTACTGTGGAGTTGATTCTTGGTGCAGCCTATTTGATATCAGGGTGATATCAAGTTTGTCAATCATTGCAATATAACACAGTTTTTAAAAGGATTATTATTATTACCTTTATTGTCAGAGTACAACATGTATACAATGAGATTGGCTGAGCCTCCCTTCGTGCACACACACCCCAACACAACTCACAGTGAGGACAGAAGTCCCTAACCCAGTCCCAAGCTTATTATACTATTTGATCTTGTTGCACAATGTGCCAGCCCCGCAAGTCTATCATACTATGTTGACATAAAGTTATTTTCCATTCAGGAGTCTGACAGCCCATGGGTAGAAACTGTTCTTCAGTCTGTTGGTGTGGCTGGCTATGCTTCTATATCTCCTACCTGATGGTAGGAGAGTGAAGAAGTGCTGACTGGGATGTGAGTCGTCCCTGAGAATTTTCCTCAATCTTCTAAGGCAATGAGCTCTAGCGACCTCATCTAGTGGTATCAGGGAACAGCCCACGATGTTTTGTGATTATGATTATGTTTTATGATTATGTTTTGTGATGATTATGAAGATTATGAGATTATTTTAAATAATCAAAGTTCATATGTGTATGTATACATACATACATATACATACATATATCAGTGAGACACTTGACTATCAACTTGATGAACATGTCAAATTGACGCCATCAAAAAGGTGAATTTCATGTCTAGAATTTTTAAGTTATGAATTTAAGCTAAAGTAGCCAACACAGTTACATGTCTATATGGATTTATGGTGAAACTGCAACTGGAATATTATGCATAGCACAAATCACTAAGCTTGAAAAAGGATATTACAGAACTAGAAAACTACAAAAAGCAGCAATCAAAATTTAAGGAACTAAATGAAATCATAATGAAATCTTATATCACCTGAAGTTTATACCATGGAGAAAACCCTGAAAAAGTTTACAAAAGTTTACAAACATATTGTCCCTGTAGAATGGATAATGTGCATAGAATTTTTCTTCTTCGTCATCCCACAATGTTGAAAGAAAACATCCTTCATAATGCAAAGAGGGATTCAAGAGATAAAACTTTTTACCCAACACATAGACGAAATTAGAACCTATTGCCATGAGATGTAGTGATGGCTATGGGTTTAAATAAGTCCGATCGCCCTGTACACTCCCATAGGAGGGGCCTCCTTGGGATACCGTCAGTTAGGCATTGTTGACTGGCGGTCCGCAGGGCTAGGGCCTTTTCTGTGGGAGCTCCCGCCCTATGGAACCAGCTTCCCGTGGATCTCCATTTGGTCCCTGATCTCCGCTCTTTCCGCCAGGACCTGAAGACCTGGCTGTTCCAACAGGCCAGTCTGGACTGACCCGGAGGTGTGGGTTGTTTTATTCGTTTTAGCTATTTTAATTGATTGATTAGGCTTGTATTTGTTTAATTATTTTTTATTGTAATTGTATGGGGTTTTTAATGTTTGCCACCCTGAGTCCTTAGGGAGAAGGGTGGCATACAAGTCTAATAAAATTATTATTATTATTATTATTATTATTATTATTATTATTATTATTATTAAGGGAGGACTGGACGAAATTCCTGGAGGACTAAGATATGAAAAATCTTTATGATTAGGTGCTCAGAGGCATTTTTATTTATTTATAAAATGTATAAAATTTATTGGCCACCTATCTTACCACAGGGTAATTCTGGGCAGCTTACAGTCATTAAAAATGTCTTATACATATGCAATTAAAACATTAGCAATAGCAGTTAGACTTATATACCATTTCACAGTGCTTTTACAGCCCTCTCTAAGCGATTTACAGAGTCAGCCTCTTGCCCCCAACAACCTGGGTCCTCATTTTACTGACCTCAGAAGGATGGAAGGCTGAATCAACATTGAGTCTGGTGACATTTGAACTGCCAAATTGCAGTCAGCGAACTAGCCTGCAGTACTACATTCTAATCGCTGCACCACCACAGCCCTTAGATAAAACCTAAGATCACATGGGAATAGTGTGGGCAGAGTGGGGGATAGGTGAGATCTGTTATTACTTGATCAACCATCTCCACTGTTCTGTTTCCCCTTTGGGGCCCCAAGTCAACTGGCAAAACCAGGTCTTTAGGCCCTTACAAAAAGATAGGAGGGTTGGTGCCTACCTCACACCAGAGGGGCAAAATATTCCTGAGGGCAGGAGCAACCACAGAGAAGGCCCATTTCCTGGACCCCGCCAACCGGAATAATCATTTTTCCCCCAGCTGTTATGTAAGTTCCTCTCTAAAAGTACATTGTCTGTCATTGTCTTTCAAGAAGACTTATTGCCTTGTCAACCTTGGCTTGTTTTCCAGGTGCCTCACACTAACCAGATTAGGGGGTCCCATGGGCACTACCTTCCCTGCAATGTCAGGGAGAAGATTTTTCCAAATGCCATCATCCTGTGGAAAAAAGCTGTTGTCACCCACCAAATAGTTGTCTAATTTTCTGCTAAGTGATAAAGTTGTCATTTCACTCAAGTTTATAGCCCACTCCATCTTCATCAGGAATATAATTTGCCATGTTTTCTTTATTTAATCTTGACAGAGATTGAAGAGGCTTCTGTCTTCTCTCACATTTCACACATGTTCTTCGCCCATTTGGGAGGCACAGCAGCTCATACCATTGTTTTCTCAATGTACAGTATGTGCAGTTCCTCTGGCCCTTTTTAACAATGCAGAATTAACAGAACTAAACCATCCTTTCAGTCGGAATGAAGGTCTATGGGGTTTTTTTCCCCTTCATATACAACCCCATGCTTGTTATCAGTCCTTGGAGGCAGGCCAGGTCAGGAAAAAGAGACCACAAACAATACTGCAGGGCTGTCAAACTTGATCTTGATGATATCCCTCATATACAATTTAGGATTGCATTAGCTTTTTTGGCTGCTACTGCACACTGCTGGTTCATATTTAGCTGGTTGTCCACTAGGACTCCATGATCCCTCATAAAGTTTTCATAAAGGCTGTCAGTTTCTAGAAAGTTAATTTCTTTTGTTTTACTTTATTTTATTTTTTTTATTTTATTTTATTTATCAGTCAAACTTATTAACTTATTTTCATATTCTTCTATGCCTTTATTTCAAGCTAACTACACAGATCTCTAGCATTTTTCGACTTTTGAATCTGACACATACACCCAGTGCCAAACTTTATGATCTATAGGTACTTATGACAAAGCCCTCCCCAAGGCTACTTACAAATTGGATTTGAAGTTCCAATAGCCACATCGCACACTGCAATCACATGATCACATTTTGGGCACTTGGCCACTGATCCACATTTACAGCATCCTGCAGTCATGTGACCATGATGTAAGATCTTTTTGTGTGTGCCAAAACCAGCATTAACCTCTGGTTTCTGGCAAAGAATGTCCATGGCAGACAACAGATTTGCTTAACAATCACAGGGATTCAATTATTAACTACTGCAAAAAAAGTCATAAAATCATGTGCAGTCATGTGGTGGCTTGCTTAATGACCTGCACACCTTATAACCATAATTCCAGGCTCAGTTATGGTTGTAAATTCAGGACTATCTGTGTTTCCACCCCACCCCCAAATGAAGTCCAAAACTTCTGCTTGATTAACCAACCGTAACAGCTTATCCAGTGTTATCCCCTACCACACACTGCACCTAACTTCTTGCAACCTTCTCTTAATATTCTTCTCAAAATATTGATTGTGACAGTTCCTCTTCATTATCTACTTCTGTATTAATACAGATGTTTATCTCCAGATCCTCCCTGACAGATGCTGGAGATTTCCCAATTTCCCAAGTGTCCTAGATTTGAAGAAGCATCAGGTCCTCCACTTCAGCAAAGGACTCTTCAAGTTAATCCTGGCCGATACAAATACAGATTAACAGAATTGGAAGGGACTTGGTAGATCATCTAGTCCAACCCTCCACCCAAGCAGACCCTACACCATTTTTGACAGACGGCAGTCCAGTCTCTTCTTAAAACCCTCCAGTGATGAAGCTCCCACAACTTCTGAAAGCAAGCTGTTCCACTGATTGATTGCTCTCACTGTCAGAAAATGTCTCCTTATTTCCAGGTTGAATCTCTCCTTATTCAGTTTCCATCCATTATTCCTTCAGGTGCCTTGGAAAATAGGTTGACCCCTCCTCTCTGTTGGCAGCCCCTCAGATATTGGAAGACTGCTATCAGGTCTCCTCTAGTCCTTCTCTTCACTAGACTAGCCATGCCCAGTTCCTGCAATTGTTCATCGTATGTTTCAGTCACCAGTCTCCTAATCATCTTGGTTCTCTGCACTCTTTAGAGTCTCAAAACCTTTTTTATGTCACACATGCTTGTGTCAATGCTTTCCCACTCCAGGTCTCAATATAAATGCATACCCAAATTAAATCTGGCTCTTAGTTACCCTCTGTAAGAACCACAGTGTAGATTATGATCATTACAAGTAGTTTTAAGAATCTCCAGAGTTGTCTTTTAGCCAAACACAGACAGTGTTGAGATCCACTCAGCATTAAGGATTCAACCACAGTTTCCACAAATTCATGAGCAACATTTTCAGATGCAAATGAGTAACCAATGGCAGTGGCCTTTCACTCTTTGCATAGGGAGGAGAAATACGGTTGTTTTTCATTTACGGAAAAAATAATGTGACAGAGGTGCATTAATCATGGACTTGATATGATTATAGAGAGAGGAGGTTGCATTATGGCCACTGAAATTACATCTACCAAAATTTCTTACCTGTAATGATGAGGATAGATGTAATACAGGTAGTCCTTGACAGTTTGTTAAACTACTGAAATAACAACAGTGTCTCCACGGTCTTGATCAAAATTAGCACACTTGGTAACATGTGTATTTATGATGGTTGCAGCATCCTGAAGTCACTGTCAACCTCGAACTGAACCTGGCAACAGCCATTTTCCTGTTCCTCAGTTGCCACACAGAGCGGGAAAGGAGGTTGGAATGCCTTACTTGATACAACAGATAGCTTTCTCATGAGAACCAAGGTCATCTCTACTGGCAACGAATAATGTCGGGGAAGGAGTGCCTGAAGAGCCCACCAATTAACCCAATTGGCCATTGTGACCCGACACTTGTGGATGGGGTTATTTCCTATTTTAATTATACTGAAAACTGTGGGAAAGATTTAAAGTTGGTTTTCCTTTAGAGCTATGTTGATATGATATACTCAATAAAGAAGATCTTTGAGGAGGATTCTAGTCTCAGAGTTCTGATTTGCTTGAATAGAAATTAGAATAGAATAGAATAGAATAGAATAGAATAGAATAGAATAGAATAGAATAGAATAGAATTCTTTATTGGCCAAGTGTGATTGGAAACACAAGGAATTTGTCTTGGTGCAAATGCTTGCAGTTTACATAAAAGAAAAGATACATTCATCAAGAGTCAAGAATCATAAGAGTCAAGAATCATACAATCAGCAATCATATCCTACTAGGAAACAGTCAATATAAATCGTAAGGATACAAGCTAAAAATTACAGTCATACAGTTACAAGTGGGAGGGGATGGGTGATAAGGAGTGATGAGAAGATTAATAGTAATAGTAGTGCAGGCTTTGTGAATAGTTGGGCAGTGCTAAGGGAATTATTTGTTTAGCAGAGTGATGGCTTTCAGGAAAAAACTGTGCTTATGTCTAGTTGTTCTGGTGTGCAGTGCTCTATAGCGTCATTTTGAAGGTAGGAGTTGAAACAGTTTATGTCCAGGATGTGAGGGGTTCATTAGTTGGAATTTTGACAATCACAATTGCCATTGGAACTTTCATAGAGGACCTCTGACAAATCAATAAGAGAAGCTATATCGCTTAATGACTGCATGAATTACTTTGCAACTATGGTGATTTGCATAGTCACCACCACAATAAAAAAGGTTGTAAAATCAGGTGCAACTCACTTAACGACTGGATCATTTTGCAATCCCAGTTGAGGTTGTAAATCAAGGTTATAAATCCATGCTTAAGGACAAAAAAAACCCTCCCTTTTTAATGCTTGAGAAGACATATAGAATATAAATTTAAAGTAATGAGAGGCAATTTGAAGGTCACAGGTTCTTGTCTAATGACAGGGCTTCTCTGCAAGTGATCAGTTTAGATCTTTCATACAATAACCTGTCTTTTTCAGGTCAACTCATTGAAATCAAGCAAATAGACTGAGATGCTTTTTCTCCCTTTTTAAATTATTTGGATAAAATACAATTAGGTCTCCTACCTGATAAGGGCTAATTGCATTGTTTAATTGAGACTGAAAAGCACCACAGTATATTTTTGATTAAACAAGTACTTTGCTAAAAGCCATGCAAAAAATTAACAGAGATTTATAGGATGTGTTGATATCCTATTTTATGGGGAGAAAAACCCATCATGTTTAGAAAATGTGCAGCTACTCACCAGAGCTAGAACGGGTAAGTGGGTAAACAGAGAGAGATAGTAAGTGGTTCTGACCAATTTAAGCTTCAAACTACCCATCAGCTGATATGTGGTTTCTGACAAAGAAATGGAGCCTTCCACAACAACAACAACAGATGTTCCTTGTCCCTGATTGAAAGTGATACCTGAAGAGATTTATACAGAAGCCTTCAACTCAAAATAATATAATCAGTATCAGCGATTCTTTGAAGGAAAAGTACTTCCCTGATTACAGGTGGGGGTTAAGGAATCTCCTTATCTAGCTAACAATATGACATTTGTCTTTAACGGCCTTCATTGCATCTGAAAGATCAGTTCTTTCAAGGAATTAATTACCAAGTATCATGAGGCTAATTTATAGATTACACACTGAAAGACTATGGCATAAACTCAATTGAGTTTAAAATCTAAACCACAAAGATATATTTTCAGCAGTGGTGGGATACAAAAATGTTTACTGCTGGTTCTGTGGGCGTTGCTTGGTGGGCATGGTGTGGCTTGGAGGGTGTGGCAGGGGAAGGATAATGTAAAATCTCGATTCCCACCCCACTTCAGGGGAAGGATACTGCAAAATCTCCATTCCCTCCCCACTCCACTAACCTGCTCTCCAGCTCTGTTCTCCTGTGCAGGGCAACAAAAGAAGACCCAGATGATCAGCTGGGGCTCAGGAGGCAGAGAATAGATGGGGTGGGGCCAGTCAGAGGTGGTATTTGCAGGTTCTCTGAACTGTTCAAAATTTCTGCTACCGGTTCTCCAGAACTGGCAGAACCTGCTGAATACCACCTCTGATTTTCATCTTCCATTTAAGAAACCAAAACACATTAAGTTTTCTCCCTGGGTTTCAGGTAAAGTAGTTGGAGGATCACAAGCAGGAGATTCAAATCTCCAAAACCTATGATCTCCAGAATTTATGAAGATCTCCAGAACTGATGAAGCTTCTTAGATGAGAAGCAAAACATGTTCTTCCTCCTCAAGGAAAAACAATCTAGTTGCCTTTTGAAAAAGCAAGAGAAGTTGCTATATTCCCCCCCCCCCAAAAATAATAATAAAATCAATGACTTTGGAGGCCAGCAACCAAAGCTTTTGAAGACAGGTCAAATGACCTCCTGTCATTTTTCTTATTCAGGAAGAATCCAGAGATGATTGGTGCTTATGCAAGAAATCAGTGAGGCTCTGCATTGAAGTTGAAAGCCAAAGGAGAATATTTGTCTGATGAGTCTCTGGTAATAATTGTTTTATGAGTCTGGTATACCCTCAGGACAGTGCTACTGACTCCATTCTGCTCCTTAGAACATAAGAAGCATCATGCCTGAAAAACAGAACATTTTTCCAAGCCAATGTGAAACGCTTGAAAAGCTATCAGTAGAACACAAGCACAATAGTGTCTTCATAACTGGCATTCAAAGGCACACTACTTCTGACCGAGAAGTCAGATAATATGATACCTCGCATGCATGGCGGTAGAGATGTCCCCATTGTCCCAGAATCCACGGAACAAAGCAGCAAATGGTTTTTAGTCTTACAGTCAGTGACAATGGGGACATCTCCAGCCTTCATGCTTGCAAGAGAGCATAAAATGCCAGATCCCATGTTCTGTGTTTCAGAGATAGATAGGTTGCCCCTGGTCACATTGTTCATAAAAGTCACCATAGTTAAACTTTATTTTAAAAGGGAAAAGAGAGTCTGTAGAGGGGCAAATTTCATACATTTATCCATTCTGTTCCTTTTCCCTTCCCCAGCACACATATCGCCTAAAGGGCTATTGTATATCCAACAGAGCAAATAATAGCAATTTGAGTTAAAGCAACACCTGCCTTTAAGCCTAAACCAAAAGAAGCATGTAGGGAGTTAACAAAAGAACCTCTCAGATACCAGTCCACTGAAATTCTTAAGTTTCTTTTGCTGTCAACTTATGTTTTATGGATTATCCGCTGATCATTCGGTACAGTTGTACGCCCTGAGTACATTAATTAAATTCCAGCCTGCTTCAAGGTGAACAAGCTATTCACCCACATAAAACAGTCTTACATCCTGGCAAATGTTGAAAAGCAGTAATTGATGCTTCAAATCTTTGTGGGCTTTTTCTACATGGTGTCAGCAAGTCGAGCTTCCCATTGGGTTGCTTGCAATCAGCTCAAAATGTGACTTTTCCTCTTGTTCTTCTTGTTTTTTTCCTTACTTTTTTTTCTCCTGTCCCCATCCCATTTTTTTTTTGCGTTGCCTTGTTTTGTGTTCATCATTCCCCCAAAATTCAAGGTTCAAGATTCAAGGATACAAGGTATTATTATTAACATTCAAAGTCCTACATGGCTTGGGTCCGGAGTATTTGTGGGAGCGTCTCCTGCCGACATCGAATGCCGATCGCCCTGTGTGTGCGCACAGACGGGGACTCCTCAGGGTGCCGTCCACAAGACAGTGTCGGCTGGTGGTGCCCCAGGGGAGGGCCTATTCTGTAGCGGCTCCCGCCTTGTGGAACCAACTACCCTTGGAGCTCCATTTGGCTCCTGATCTCCCCTCCTTTTGCCGCGATCTAAAATCTTGGATGTTTGAGCAGGCTGGGCTGGACTGAGCTTTGGAGGGGGGGGGTTAAATTGGGTTTTAATTGTTTGGGCTTGTTGGGTTTAATGGTTTTTTAAATTATTTATTATTTGTATTTTAGTTGTGAGCCGCCCCAAGTCGTTTGGGAGAGGGGGTGGCATACAAGTCCAAATAAAATAAATTAATTAATTAATTAATTAAAATTAAAATTAAAATTAAAATTAAAATTAAAATTAAAATTAAAATTAAAATTAAAATTAATTAAAATTAACACTAACATTAACATTAACATTAACATTAAATTAACATGGACATCGAATACTAACCGCCCTGTGCGAGCACATAGACAAGGACTCCTTGGGGTCCCGTCGGCCAGGCAATGCCGGTTGGCGGTCCCCCGACGATGAGCCTATTCTGCCGCGGCCCCTGACCTCTGGAACCAACTTCCCTTGGAGCTCCACCTGGCCCCTGACCTCCGCACCTTCCGCCATGACTTGAAGACCTGGTTGTTTAACCAATCCGGGCTGTGACTCTTTGGGTGGGGTGGTTTTAATTTTTTGTATTTTTGTAATTATATTTCCTTGGGGCTTGTTAGTTTAATTCTTTCTTAATTATTTATTGTTGTTGTTGATTTAATTGTGAGCCGCCCCGAGGAGATGGGGCGGAATACAAGTCCCAATAATAAAAAAATTAATTAATTAATTAAATTAAATTAAATTAAAATGAATGAAGCTGCTGCTTGAACTCAGGCAAGATGCACTGATTTCTCCTTATTTGATTGAGTTCTAAGTCCTGGTGTCTGGTTTTGTGTTCCCCTAAACTCCCAAGAAGAAAAGACCTTATCCTCCCTAATATCTTTCCAAACAATTCATGTGGAAAGGAGGAGGAGAAAGACTGAAGTCACCTCATTTAACTATTCACAAGGTTTGAACTATGGGTAGTCCTCAATTTATGACTGCAACTGGGATCAGTATGTCTGTTGCTAAACAAAGTGACTGTTACATGAGTCACGCCCAGTTTTACAACCTTTTTTGCCATGACTGTTAAGCGAAACACTGCAACTGTTAAGTGAACCACATGGTTGTGAAATGAGTCTGGCTTCCCCCATTGATTTTGTTGGTCAGAAGTCATCTGGGAAGATAAGAAGTGGTGATCACATCACCCTGGGATGCTGCAAACATTGTAAACAGATACTGGTTGCGGAGGTGCTATCAGTTCGGCCCGGTTCTATAGAACCGGTAGCTCTGAAGAGCAGCAGACACCGAACCGGTTCTGTGTTTGCTGCTGTTTGGCCCAGCCACCCGCCCAGGCTCTTACCTGTCCTTTATTTCCTGATTTTTCAACCTCAGCTGCTTTGCGCGGCACAGCTGAGGTTGAAAAAGCAGGAAAGAAGAGGAGCTTGAAACACTGTGCACCCACGCGCAGCGCTTGTTAGCTGTCCGGATGGCACAGCTGAGGTTTTTCAGAAATGGTCTACACACGCACACAAAATGCACTTTCACCAGGAATGGGATTCTACCTACAGGAGAACCAGCAAATCGCACCACTGTCTGGTCCCGCCCTGCCCCACCCACTCCTTACCTGGCATGCACGCCATCAAACTTGCATGCTAAGTTGCTATTTTTCCTTTTTTTTTCCCCCTGACCATCAGCTGTTCTGCTGTGCCAGGAGATTTAGATTAGCTAGAAAGCAGGAAATTGTTGGATTTCTTGCTTTCTAGCTAATCTTTAGATCCTCGGCTCTGCGTCCTTAGGACTGAAGCTTCTATTATTCAGTGCAGACTCAGGTAGCTGATAGCAGAAAGATAGATCTAAGTGAATCTGTGATTCTGTGAGTAACTTAATCTGCCTGTCTGCTTTGCCTGATTTTGGGTAAAAGTTGCTCTTTTTTTATAAAAAATTCAATATTTACATAAATATTTATAATATTTACATACAAGCCATGCCCAGCCAGTCACATGACCAACAAGCCATGCCCAGTCAGCAAGCCACGCCCAGCCAGTCACATGACCACCAAGCCACACCCACAAATTAGGCCACATCCACAGAACCGGTTGTTAAGAAATTTGAATCCCTCCCCTGATCATGTGACCATGGAGATGCTGCAATGGGTCAAAAGTGAGAGGACATTTGCGAAAATGGCAAAGCTGACCACTTTGATTAAAGAAAAGAACATAAATTACTTTTGTTTCCGCATGGAAACTGCTTCTGAACTTCGTTTTTGATGTGGAAAAGAATAAAACTTTGATTTTGGGTTTTATAGATTATCATTAATTGATAGATCTTTATAGAAATGACTTGTTTATACTATTATGGAAAAGAAAAAAGCTGTGATTTGATGTTAATGCCTTATTTTAGTGTAACAGAGAGAGTCGGAAGTCAATGCTCTTTTCTTTTTCATTTCTATCTTTCCTCACTTCACTTTCCCCTTTCTCCTCCCACTGTTCTTGTGTTTACTTTTGTATTTTGTATTTTATAATACTCTATAACTTAATAAATATTTTGATTCGCAAGAAAAAGGACTGGTCATTAGTCATTTTTTAACTTTGAATGGTTGCTAAATGTGTGGTTGAAAATTGAGGACAACCTGTATGCCTGATTTTTCATTTTCAGGAAGTCTACAACTTGACCGAACTGGGATCTGCATCTTCGCTTTTCATGATTCCTCTCTCTGTGAAAGGGCTGCAATGCCCCTAAGCACATTTTCTTCTTGATTTCACAGCCTAGTAATTCATTAAAGGCGCTACTTTGAAGGTGAGATGAGGAGCAATGGGAAGCATTGACAAGAAACCAACCTTATTCCTTTTATTCCTGTCACTAATAAGAATCACTAAAAGATCCCAAATTGGTGATAGGCAACCTATTAGGGTATACATACCCTAGCCTTCCTTCTCCTCATAGAAGAGAGGTAATAATCAAGGCATGGATCAGCTCTCTCCTGCTCTTGTTTCATCTTATTTTCCCCTCGCATTAAAGTTGTCTTTGCACAGTGGATTAGTCACACATTGTAGCTCCCAGGTTGCTAGCCAGTATGAGCTGCAGATTAGCTCTTGAAGAGCAATGCAGCTTCTGTGTTCAAAGCTCCTGATAGTATTCTTCCCCGTCTATCGGTGTTTTGTATGTGGCTGAATCTCAAACTGGAACAAATTGATGTGGATATTTTGAAATGAGATTCCTGTAAAATGAATCAAAACAGACTCTGATGAGGCATCGCTACTAATCTGAGAACACTGATATTTTATTTGCTGCTGTGATTTACATGCCACTCCACTCCAAACAACTCCAAATACCATACAGTTTCAGTTCAGCTCAGGCAGATTTTTTTCAAAAAAGACAAATCACAAGATCAGAATACATTTCTAAAAAATAGGTTCAATATAAGGCAATGTGAAGCACCAAAACAAACTCTTGCCACCCACTCAACCTATCTTCTCTAGGAAGGATTCACACAGATCATTCCTAAAATCATCTCTTTAAAAAACAAGTCTTAATGACATTCCGAAATCAAGCATCAATGGAATTCTGTTCCAGAGAAAGAAGTTAGCCATGAAGAAGGCTTCCATGGGTCTTGATGGCAGCACTCCAAGAGGGTTAGGAGCCAGAATAAGTCCTCTCTTTCTGATCTTAATGGATGGGCAGATGCTACTGGAAGTAGACAGTCCCTAAAATAGACATATGCTAAACCGTGTAGGATTTAAAGGTGGAAAACAGCAATTTGAATTGCATTCAGAAGCTCAGTAGTTCCAAAAGAACTGGCTCCTATGGTTGAAATGAGTCACAGCCATACTTACTCAGGTCATTGTATTCTAAAAGCAACTATAACTTCTGAGTGGTCTTCACAGACTGTAATTTAGAACACATTACTATAGCTCAGCTGAGAGGTGTCCAAGAATTTATCTACAAATTCTTAACAGAAGAATTTCTATTAGGCTCCAGATGTGTGATATTCAGCTTTCAGAATTCTCACCCAGCAACACAATTTCTGAAAAGTTAATCATACATGACTTAGAGACCAACAAATTTACTTGCTGGTGAGGGAATAATTTTGTCTCTGCATGATTTTCATGGGCTCAAGCATAGGGGTTGAGGCTGTTTCACACATCCTTCTAAAGTTCCCACTGTACTCTCCTTGGCAGCCAGAGCTAATACACCCTCTCCAGAAGACTCCACATATTTAAGAGATTTAGAATCCTTACTAAATGACCAGTACCTGGGTGTTTTGAAGACAGTAGCAACATTTGTATTTATACTTTTAGCTTATAGAAATTGTTTGGTGCCTCCAATGAATTGCTAATTTTTTCCCTCTTATGTATGTCCCTAATATCATTATGTAATATGCATTATTACATATGTAAGCGTTAAAGAGGCATGATGGCTCAATGGGTAAAGATGCTGAGCTTGCCAGCTGACAGCCCAGGTTTGAGAGTCAAGCACCACACAGCCGGGGTGAGCTCCTGCTTCTTGCCCCAGCTGCTGCCCACCTAGCAGTTCAAAAGCATGCCAATGCAAGTAGATCCCCACTTTGGTGGGAAATGAACAGTGTTCTGTGTGTACCTTTGACATATAACCATGCTGGCCAGATGACCATGGAAATGTCTTTGGACAATGCTGGCTCCCTCAGCTAAGAAATGGAGATGAGCATTGTGCCCTTGAGTTAATCACGATTGGACAGGGAAACCTTTACCTTTTAAACATTAATAGAGTATTGTACCTTAAGTTCTGTGACTTGATCTTGGACTATAAATAAATAAGGAGTGCTGGTATAAGACCTCCAAGATGATTCTGGGAAGAGACATTATCCTCTTTTAACGACCCCATAATCCCTTGCGGAGTGGAGTCTGGGCAACTGAATGGAGCTGAGTGTTTACTGGCCAGATGCCCTTCCTGTTACCAATGCGGAGTTTTTTTCAGCAGATATATTCTCAGTGTGTCCAGAAATATCTGCCTCTACCTAGAATTGAACTCACAGCCTCCTGATTGTGAGGTGAGAGTTCCACCTCTAGGCCAGCACACTATCCATTCTGGGAAGAGACATAAAGTATTTTAATTGGACTTTTCAATCACAATAGCTTACAGTGGCATTTCTCAACCTCAGCAAGGTGAAGATGTGCGGATTTCTGCTTTATAGGAGGATGTTAAATTCTCCTAACAAGAAACTGGAAATATTTGTGTTTTTTCCCCTAGGAGTCTGAAAAACTGAAACAAATAAGGTGACAATCAGCTAATGCCTGGTTCTTAAACTGAAAGTAAATAAAAGCTTGGCTCTTCATAGCATTCAATAAGCTCTAGCGAAGATGGAGGTGAAGGGTGACATGGTGGGTACTCCCACCAAAAATATATAATACCTCTAATATTGCTCTCTTCATCATAGGACCGGAGAATGGCTGGTGTGATGTCAATTTTAAAGCAGGGATCTGTGGACATCCAGGAAATCGCCAGTCAGACCACAAGTTAGCTTAACATCTGTTTCAATAATGTTGGAACAAAGCTTCATTAAAAGTAAACACAGTAAGCATACTAAAGGGACATGACTTGCTGAATCAAAATCAACTTGACTTCTGCAAAAGTAAATACTTTCTCGGTAACCTTTTTAGAATTCTTGGGGAGTGTCATAAAGCATATGGAAACGTGTTTTCTTTTACTCCTTGTTTCCTTGGCTTTTCCAAAGAATTTTTACAAAACTCCCTTATCAAGGCTCCCCAAGCAAAGTTGGACCACATAAAACCAATAGAGAATTCCCTTTTATGGGTTAGCAGCTGGTAAAAGAACTGGGAGGAATTGGTAGAAAGAAATAGACAGATTTTTACAATAGAGAGAAATAAACATTTTCTTTTTTTTTAAAGGGGGGTAAGGGGGACTTTCCTGAATATGTTTTGAAAGTTTTGTTTTGTTTTAAATCACTGAATTGATGTCAATACCATCTTTGATTATTGGTTGCATATGTGTATGTGGCTGTCGGTTCTGCTATTTTCTTTATGCTGGTGCTGCTTGTTATATCCAGAAATGCTGGCACTGCTGACTTAGTATTTGATTATCTTGATTATTATAATTTTGAGAGTTATAATTGATTCAAGTTATTACTTTGACACCCCTTTTGATCATCCAGAAATAATGCATGCCAAAGGGTTGTTAGCACTCCTCAGGTTGTCATAATGCCTGCATGTTTTGATTGATGATGTTTTCAGTTTTCACTGGCACTATTCTCATTTTTACAAACTTCTTCAATGGCCTGAATCTTTCTTGCACAATGAGGCACTGACAATAATGGTGGGTATTCTTTGGGAAGAGTTACTTAGGTGAGATGAGGAGGGAGGGAGGGAGGGAGGGAAGGAAAGGAAGGAAGGAAGGAAGGAAGGAAGGAAGGAAGGAAGGAAGGAAGGAAGGAAGGAAGGAAAAAGATAACATTAAGTTGGATAGATCATGCACAGTCACCAGTATGTTTTCATGCTAACCTGGCTGGCTACAATTAACATTGTTTGATGGATGAATAGTTAAGCATAATTTTGTCCCAGAGAAGCTTGAAATTCATTCTGACTTCACTGTCATTCTTGCTCTGAGTAATCAATGGTTTGTGAGGGCTGGATCTCCTGTTAGGAATAGCAAGTTGTTTTAATGAGGGATGCTAACTGCTTGCCACAATTGGCTCCCAGTGATGGATTGAAGAATAGGTCCAGCAAAAAGCAATCAAGACACCACAGAGTCATCTGGCTGAAAAGGATGAAATAAGTATGTTGCAGTGCATGATTTTTAGAAGCTCCTCTTACTGCTTTTATTTACTTACTTGCACCCAATGGGACATTTGTGGGGTCAACGCTGTTTGCCTCTTCACAAAGAAATGGTCCCCCTGGCTTTCCATCGACAATTATCATCAGCATATAGTTTGCTAGAAAACTGATCTCCCCTTTAGCACAGCAGATTTCTGCACTGGACGATTTATGTCCAGCAGATTTATGTGTGTGTTATAATTAGAATAATTTAAATATAAATCCAATCTACCAGTTGGCAAAGGGATTTTATTTACATTTGAAAATATACACAGTCGTGGGACTTTCGTTATTTTTCTTCTCACAGCATAAACAACCCATTCACTCTCATCAGCGCAGGATTTTCCTAAGAAGTTGCTTCTTCTTATACAGCACATCCTGGAATGACCTTTAGCGCTCTAGGGAATGGCAAACAACAGCTGGGATTTGATCCTCCTAATGTTCATTTTGCCATGGATCTTCAAAGCAAAACCCATGGCAAAATAATAAAAAATCACAACCATATCACCCTCCGCCCTCCTCTAATTATTCCCTGAGCCCCTAATGCTGAGCATAAGTGATTATGAGGCTCTATAATATTTGAAAAAATACAAAAGCTACCCTCTGGACCAGGGGTGTCAAACTCGATTTCATTGAGAGCAACATTAGGGTCGTGCTTGACCTCAAGGGGCCATGTGGGCATGGCCAAGGTGGGTGTGGCCAACTCAACATAACTCATGTCAGGGGCACCAAGCACTCTGCCAGCAAAATCAGAGCTCCATTTTTGCTGGCAAAGGCATCGTGGGCCAGTCCTTCGCTGTTTCCAGGGAGGCTCCGTAGGCCAGACCTAAGCATCCTGTGGGCCAAATTTGGCCCATGGGCCTTGAGTTTGACACCCTTGTGCCCATGCTTAGATTATAGAAAGCTCACTTCCTGGTATTCAGGATTACTGCTTATAAGCACTATGTGCTTAGAGCTCAAAGCATTGTTAGAGACCCCACACATGGTCTGTTTCTGTTTTTCCCCTCTGAGAGGAGGTTTCAAATTATTTCTAGCAGGATGACCACATTCTGTAACAAGCTTTGCTCCCTATGTCATCCATCTGGTAAACTCGCAAGATTTGTTTTTCTCACCATGTGCATGTATACATCCGAACTAGACTGTGTCATTTCTCTGTGTCAAATAATATACGTGGATATATGTACAATTTTTATGTATGTATGTAAGTATGTATGTATGTACACATGTATGTTTGTGTGTGTGTGTTTGTTTGTTTATTCTGTCATGGCTATGTAGTGTACTGTATATTGGAGGTGGTGACCCTTTGAGAGCTGCATGCAATGAAATTCATTTTAATGTATGATGATTAGTGTACATTTAAAGTAACAATAAAGTTATTGTTCTATTCTATCCTTATACTTGGCACAGACCTTAAATATAGCATAGATTCAGGTCATTCAAAGTACCCTTTAACTCTTTTAGAGAGGGCTGATGTCTATAATTTGCTTTGTCCACAAACCAGATTCTCGGTGAAGCCCAGCCTCCAATAGATTGATCAAAAGCTTTACTCCAACACCAAGAGGAAACTAAAAGGAACAAGTCATCATTTTGGGAGGATGTGTGAAAGATGGGGGAGTGTTTTTGCATGAAAAACCCTTATTCAATGGGGAGTATGGGAATCAGTGTGACAGATTTTCCTTCAAATTGGAATGACCTTACAATCAGACAGCCATTGGGGTTCCTAGAGTTGGGGAGAGGACAAGTGAGAGAATTCTTAATCACCAGCTCACCTCATTGTTCCCTGTGCCATTGTTACAAGCAGTCAGAAAAGGGTTTAGAGGTTATCTTATTTTCCTGACTGACCTAGGAGCTGTTATTTTCTTTTATAGGAAGAATCTTGAGTATTCTTTTCTTTCCTATAATGGTTATCCTATTGTGATTGTTCATAAAGATGCATTCATTAACAGATGCTTGTTTATTTCTTAGATCGTATTTCTTATTCTAACTGCCAGGAAATTTCTCCTTAGTTCTATGTTGCTTTTCTCCTTGATTGGGTTTCCATCCATTACTTCTTGTCCTGCCTTTAGATGCTTGATTCCCTTTTCTTTGTGGCAACTCCTGAGATATTGGAACACTGCTATCATGTCACCCCTAGGTATATCCAATCCCAGCAACCGTTCTTTATATGTTTTAGCTTCCAATCCCCTAACCATCTTAGTTGCTCTTCTCTGCCCACTTTCTAGAGTTTCAACATCTTTTGAACATTGAGGCAAACAAAACTGGATGCAGTATTCCAAGTATGGTCTTACCAAGGCATTATAAAGTGTTTTTTTTAAATTACATTTATATGCCGCCCTTCTCCAAAGACTCAGGGCGGCTTACAATTTTGGGGATACAACCCAATGTGCTCAGCAATAGCCTTCATTCCATTGTATATGCCTGCTTATTACTAAGCGGCATTTTTACAAAGTCAGCTTATTGCCCCCAACAATCTTGGGTCCTCAATTTACCTAACCCAAGAGGATGCAAGGCTGAGTCAACCTTGAGCCTGGTGGGATTCGAGCCTGCGGTAATTGCAGGCAGCTGGAACTTAAGTGCTAGGCATTTAACAGCCTGCACCACCAAGGCTCATGTATTAACACCATGTGATCTTGATTCTATCCCTCTTAATGCAGCCTACAAATGTGTTGGCTTTATTGGCAGTTGCAGCAAACTGCTGGCTCATATTTAAATGATTGTCCACTAGGACTCCAATATCCCTCTTACAGTTACTACCATTGAGCCAGCTACCACCTATATTATACCTGTGCATTTAGGTTATTTTTGTTTTTTTGCTTAAATGTAGAACCTTACTTTTTTTACCATTGAATTTCATTTTGTTAGATAGCACCCAATGTTCAAGTCTATCAAGATTCTTCTGTATTTTAAGCTTATGATTATAGTAAATCATGGGAAAGATGGATTTTTTCTGATTTATTGATCATCTTCTAGACCAGGGGTAGGGAAACTTGGCTCTTTTATCACTTATGGACTTCAACTCCCAGAATTCCTGAGTGAGCCATAAAAGGTTTCCCATCCCTGGCCTACTGGTTTTTCAGTTGTGGAGGGAAATTAATTTTTGACTTGAATGGGACTGTTTAATATACAAATGTAGGACATTTCCTACATTTGTATATTAAACAGTCCCATTCAAGTCAAAAATTGATTTCCACCCACAACTGAAAAACTAGTAGGCCAGGAATGGGGAACCTTTTATGGCTCACTCAGGAATTCTGGGAGTTGAAGTCCATAAGTGATAAAAGAGCCAAGTTTCCCTACCCCTGTTCTGAGCCATTCACCCAGTCTACATTCCTGCTGCAGGCTAAGTTGCCTTTTATCTGACTGTTCCCTTGACTGCATCTTTTCTTGCTGTCTCTCAAGGTCATTCCCATATGCCATTTTATCTGGGCAGGCTCTTGCACAATCCTATATATAAAACCTGATCAGCCTCTAGTATACTGTACCAATCAGAAAGAGACATATCGACCCAAAAGCACAGTTCTGCTCAGGGTATCTGGGCTTGCCATTACAATGTTTCCTTCTGCGATTATGAGCCAGACTTACAGAAAGTGGGGAAATGGGGTAACCATGGCAATTTAATGGCAAGCAAGAAACTTCCATCAAGGTTCTGCCATTGCCTTGAGGTCTCTTTACAGCTCCTTCCAATGAGCAACAACCACTCACACTAACCTAATTAAAGACCTGTTTCACACCAGAGAGAGCAAATGTTACTGAGGATTAATTGATTTCCCATCCACTTCTCCTTCTGCCTGGACAAAGCAGAGCAGACGTTCCACCTCTCTTCACTCCATCTAAGTCAAGTGCCACCTTTTACATGCAATTAATTTCACTTTTTCATTAGCAACCAACTCTGGAACGGGATGAAGTGCCTCTGGTGTTATTCCATGAATATCCTCAGCTTCCTTAGATGATGAAAAAGGCATTTGCTGTTCTAAAAAATGTCCATTTGCTTCCTATGGGCTAAATCCTTTGCTATTATATCTTTATTCCCCATCTCTTCTTCTCTGCCATTTCCAGCATCATTGCTTTCATTATACTGCAAATTTTAAAACTTAATCTTGTATTTAAAAAAAAAAACATCAGTCATCTCCTAATCGTGATTGGTAAGTAATAACTATTGTTTTTCTGGGTATAGTTTTATTTCACACCTAGGCAAAAGATTGCATAGTTGTGCTGCTTTCCTCTCTAAATCTTAAGAAGCTTGTTCAGCAATATTGAGAAGCCCTGCTTGCTGGTTTGGCTGAACCAACGACAGAAATTTGTTGAAACAGGCAAGGTTTTTTTTCCCTCTGGGAAAAAAAATGAAGAGAAGTCTAATGAAGAGAGCGACTAGAGGTGGCACAATAGCAGCCTTCCAATATTCGAGGGGCTGTCACAAAGAAGAAAAGATCAACCTGTTTTCCAAAGCACCTGATGGCAAAGCAAAAAGTAAAGGGTGAAAACTTTTCCAAAAGTCATCCAGTCTAGAATTAAGGAGAATAATTAATCAGTGGAATGGCTTGCTTTCAGAAGTTGTGGGTGTTCAATCACTGGAGGTTTTTAAGAAGAGATTGAATGGCAATTAGTCCGCCCAAATGTCAAGAGCAAGCCCTATTTGTTCATTGCTAGTTCAAGCATGGCCTTTCATTCTGGAGATAGTAATCACGGATTGGCCTATCCTGTGTGGATTTGTTCAATCCTCTAGTAAATGGCAGCAAATCCCATAATTTGATTATGCATTGTGGTAAGTTTCCATTCAAATAGCCTCTTTAGACCCTAACCCTAAAGGCTTTCCTTCTCTGAACCACTCTGAAGGACTTGAGTATTAACAATGGAACACTTACAAAAAAAATCGATGATCAAACTTCAATGTTCAACATCAGTTATGATCCCGAGCCACAGCAGTTAAAGGCTGTGCACCCTACAAAGATGCAGCCAGACTGGCCCAAAGCCAGAAAAATTTTCTGACAGTGAGAGCAATCAACCCATGGAACAGAAGTTGCCTTCGAAAGTTGTGGGAGCTTCATCACTGGAGGCTTCCAAAAAGAGATTGGGCTGCCATCTATCAGAAATGAGATTTAACCTGGAAATGAGAGATTTAACCTGGAAATAAGGAGAAACTTTCTGACAGTGAGAACAATCAACCAATGGAACAGCTTGACCTCAAGAGTTGTGGGAGTGCCATCACTTGAGACTTTCAAGAAGAGATTGGACTGCCATTTGTCAGAAATGATGTAGGGTCCCCCACTTGGGTGGGGGGGGGTTGGACTAGATGACCTAAAAGGCCCCTTCCAACTCTTTTAATCTGTACATTTCCCTCAGATAAGGAAATTTAAACTGAGAAGGATAATCCACTCAGGTTCTCCTGGGTGGCTCTGAATGCCAGCTCATTTTTACAGGCCCTCTCGGCCCTTCTTGCACACAAGAACATAATAATAACGTTGAACTACAATCGACACACAGGAAGCATTTCACTGTGGGGGGTTCAATTACACAGCAGACAGGATCCTGCCTGGGTTTCCCTGGCTGCAAAGTACACCGTGACAGATGGCACATGCTGACTGCAAATCAGGAAGGAGAAATACACTGTGATTAGCGGGTCCTTTTGCAATGACCTTTTGACAGAAATCACAGGGTACTGTGCTAAACAATCAGCCTAAGTGGAAAACAAGGCAGTCTTCAAAAGTGGGGAGAGGACGAGGATTTAAACCAAAAACCCCAAAACCCACCATAGTTCCTTCTTTACTTTCTATTAACATGCGAATACAGACAGGCCTCAACTTGCAACCACTTGTTTTGTGACCAAAGGTACACTGGAAAAAATGGCTTATGACCGTATTTCACGCTTATGACCATTGCAGCACCCCCATGCTCACGTGATCAAAATTCAGATGCCTGGCAACTGGTTCACATTTATGACAGTTGCAGCCTGCCAGGGTCATGTGATCGCCATTTGCGAACATCTGACAGGCAGAGCCCATGGGGAAGACCCATTGACTTAACAACCGTCTTACTGACTTAACAACTGCAGTGATTCCCTTAGCAACTGTGGCAAGAAAGGTCATAAAATGGGGCAAAAAGTCACTTAACAACTGTCTGGTTTAGCCACAGAAATTTTGGGCTCAATTGTGGTCATAAGTCGAAAACTACCAGAATGTCATTGATGGACCTCTTTTGTTCTAGGCTCTTCCATCAGGAGTAGGAGGTTGGGTTTGGTCTGAGGTCTGGGTCGGTGTTAAGGGGAGATGAAATCACTAGAGTAGTGATAGCTAACCTTTTCATCCTCGCATGCCAAAAGTGCGTGCATGCATGTGCTTGCGTGCCTGCACCCATAATGCAATGCAACCCCCCACCCCGTGCATGCTGCACACCTCTGCGCATGTGCACGCAACCCCCTGTGCACCCCACACCTCTGTGCATGTGTGCGTGACCCACACACACACACGCCCTGCGCGCAGATACCTGACAATCAGCTGGCTGGTGGGAGGCACGTGCACATGCACAGTAGACCTGATCTGGGGTAACAGCTAGTGTGTCAGCAGAGATGGCTCTGTGTGCCACTTCTGGCACGCGTGCCATAGGTTGGCCATCATGGCACTAGATATAAAACTCTCAAGTTTTACATTATAGGAAGTCCTCAGCATACAACCGTAATGGAGCCTGCCCATTACAATCAAAAGTCATGATGGTCATATTATGACCTTTTTTCCAGGGGCCTTTAAATAAACGTGTTGATTGTAAGTGTGAATATCGTAGCCATGAAGTGTATGCCCCAGTTGTTAAATGAAGCCATTGTTCAGTATGGTGTGGTTTTGCCAAAAATTGGAAGTAAAACATGGTCACATGAAAATGGCCATAAATGCGGCCATGTTGCCCAGCAGCTAAAGTTCAATCATATGATTGCCATATGACCCCAACCATCAGAAATTCAAATCCAGGTAAGTAGTCCAAAGATAGGTTCATTGTAACTTCAAGCTATCATAATTCAAGGACTATCTGGTTCATTTATATTTAGAATTAAGAATCTGTGGCTCTCAAGGAGTTCCTGGAAAGCAACTTCAAGCATCCTTCACCATTAATCAATTAGTACGTGCTGGGAGTTCAGAAAGCTTCTATTTCCCCATTTGCTATTCCTATTTTTTTCCCTAAGTAGTTGTAAGTAATGTATATGACTTTCCACTCAAAATTATCTTCATAAAAATCCTGGGAGTTAAACTGTGGGAAAACAAAAGTTACCCAAAGAGCTTCATGACTGGATAAACTTGTTTTTCATTTAATTGTTTTATTTTACTTTATATGTAAGATTTATATAGCTATCCAACTCAAACAAATGTAATTTTGGGTGGCTTACATCAATAAGAAAACAAAAACAAAAAATACAAATCACAATTAAAATCACAACAAATACAGTTCATAGGCAATTGTAAACCCACAATATACATTGCACCTGTCCAGTTAAAAATTCCTGTTATGGTGGCCCCACCACCCAGGGGAAAATCAATTTTTTAAAGCTTTTCTAAAGATCATCTTGGTTAGGACCAATCAAATGTAAAGAAAGCTCATTCCAGAGGACAGGAATCTTGGGTTCAAATCTTTTGAAATCCAAGGTTTCACAATCTTATTTTCTGTTCACTGTGATGGTTCTTGCCATACGTCTCTTTGTGGACAGACTATGTGATGTTTTTGTTAGCACGAAATATGCAAGTGTCTATAGAGATTCTCAATCATCCAGGTCAAGGTTTATTTATTTATTTATTATTTATTAAATTTATATCCCGCCTCACTTCCCCCAATGGGGAACTCGAGGCGGCGAAGGTTGTCCCAAGGGTGCTTTCTTCAAGAGGCAATTGGACTTTCTGGTTTTTCTTTGAAGATGTTTCACTTCTCATCCAAGAAGCTTCTTCAGGTCTGACTAGATGATGGGGGAATGGAAGGATTTATACTCCTTGCAACCAGCTGGTCAAAAAAGAATGCAAATGACCAACCGTCTGCAAGGAATATAAATCCTTCTATTTCCCACCATCCAGTCAGAGCTGAAGAAGCTTCTTGGATGAGAAATGAAAGTCCAGTTGCCTCTTGAAAAAAGAACCTTTGGGAAAACATGGAAGATTGAAAATATTTTTTTTAATTATATTTATATGCCGCCCTTCTCCGAAGACTCAGGGCGGCTTACAATTTTTGGGATACAACCCAGTGTGCTCAGCAATAGCCTTCATTCCGTTGTATATGCCTGCTTATTACTAAGCAGCATTTTTACAAAGTCAGCTTATTGCCCCCAACGATCTTGGGTCCTCAGTTTACCTATCCCGAGAGGATGGAAGGCTGAATCAACCTTGAGCCTGGTGGGATTCGAGCCTACAGTAATTGTAGGCAGCTGGAACTTAAGTACTAGGCATTTAACAGCCTGAGCCACCAAGGCCCTTTATTTCATATTATGGTTCTTGAACAAAGACCATCTGAAGCACCCATATATTTAGTCAGACTACTGATGAGTTGCCCAGATGTTTCTGTTTGGCAAATCTGGTCTCACAGAGACAGAAGTTTCCAGGTTCTGCCAACTGATATCCATGTTAGCACAGGTGCTGAAAATCAACAATGGACCTTTTTTAAAAAAAACTTTACTTCTCATTTCCCTTTGGTTACCCTAGAGGACCAGAAAGATTTGTTTAGTCTCCTTTGGAACCCTTATTTTGACTACTTCTGTTTGAAGATGAAGTGAACAAAATTGCTCATATCAGAAACTCCAACTTTGTCTTCTGACCTTTCAAGAACCACAGAAGTCCATTTGTTTATGTAATGATATCACCTGAAAGAGTAGGACTACAAATTAGAATTTTAAGAAAATACTCAAATTTATGAATACAACAAATATTGAAAGTAGTGAGTACAGTTGTTGGTATATTTTTAATTCTCATTTGTAATTTGAACTTTAACTTGAAATGGCCTGAACTTTAACTTGAAATGGCCTGGAGTACAGTTCTGGTATATTTCTAATTCTCAATTGTAACTTGAAACTTAAGTTGAAATGGCCTGGAGTCTTATTCATTAAATTATTTACTTACCTACTTCTTTTCATTTGTAGCTTTTAAGTACATTAATAAAACATTTTTTTAAAAAACGAGAGCTTTGGAAGTGTTCTGCTCTTATGTTTTAAACAGAAGAAATATGAAGGTTTCCACATGCCATTACAACTCTTCTGTCATCGTTCTGATAAAAGCTGTAAGCATCTGCAGATGTCTACATCCAACCCCAGAGGTCCATTGTTATCTTTTTAAGGATTAAAGGATAGGTTTCAAGGGAATTTACCTCCCAGTAACCTCTTGCTACCATTCCCATTCTTAATTTTGAAGAACAAAAATTAAAAAAAAAGCCTTACATATCTAGCCAAAATTCAACCAGTTTTCATGTTTGGTCCTTGTCCACTTTTCAGCATTTCTGAGTCCTTTTATTACCATAAGCAAAGTGTGAGTTGCATTAATTAGCAGAGAGAGTTTTAGTTGCCAGATAACTGTGATGACCCGGGGCAAGGCACGGAGGCAACACAGTCCGCTGATAGTTCAAACTCCCCTTTATTGCTCCAACTTTCCCCCAAATGCTCCCAAGCTTATGGCAAGTCCCAGAGCAAAATGCTCTCTCACACACACACATACACTCACACCTCCAGCCATCTCTGGCTGCGAGTAGTCCAGCAAAATACTGTTAGCACAATGGCTTCAAAGCAAGAAGCCCATGAAGCAAGGAATAAGGCAATGAGTCCACGAAGCAAAGAACAAAGTAAGAAGTCCTGCAAGCTCCAGACATCAGCAATGGCACACAAATTCCATGAATTCAGCATTTGTTCCCTTCAAAAACAGCATCTCCTTAAGTCTCAGTCCCCAGGTTTGCCTTGTGAAGTGGGACAGGGCACTCTTCTCCTGAGTTGTCAGGTCAGCCTACACTGTTCACAGCTCCTCTCTACTCTCTGTGCTGGGGGATCAGGAGGGGGCAGTCCTTGCTCATCGCCTGAGCTCCATTGCTCTTCATCTCCACTGCCTGCCCTCTCTCGGTCATCCTGCCCCTGTTCCTCCCTGCTGGCAAGTCTTCCCAAGCCCAAGGGGCCCAGGGCTGCTTCATCCTGCTCCTCCCCATGAGGCCGCCCACTCAACTTCTGTTGGCCCCAGCTCCGACTCATCCTCCTCTGTGGATTCAGGCTCCAACGGGCATGACAGGAACAGAACCTCAATGGAAAGGTATTTTGTCTACCCAGAAGAGAAGTGAGTGTAGGAGAAGAGGCAGAGCCTGGGGATGGAGTCAAGAGAGGAGTCAGTCTAGAATCATTATATATCCACAAACACTCCAAGTCCAGCCCCCCTTTACTGTAAATCTGTTGACTCTTTTCTAGCACCAATTTAGTATGGAACAGTTGACTAGATCCTTGTGTATAGGCTTGGAGCAATAAATATTTTTAACTGGAACTTAATGTATGGTTCTAATTCTTCACACCTGACAGTGAGTGAAATATACATGTTCCTTCAGAGTAGCAAAACAATTTGGGAGAGTTTGGAGGTATTTTGTGGAACTGTTTCAATCTCCCTTTTAGTCACCTGACTTCCATTTAGCAAGCCCCTTCTCACTCTGTATTTCCAAAGTAAGAAATGTACAAATAAGACAACATACAGGAAGGGGAAAACAAAATCAAAACAGTTGATAGATGTGGATCTCCTATTTGCTTTGCTAGGGTTTCTCCAGCAGTAGCTAACTTTTTGGGTTAATAACTTTTTAAAGAAAAAGTCTATTTAAAAAAAACATGGACTTTAATTAAAGATTTTCAATTATGTAAAAATCTCTGGGACCAAGTTAAGATTAACTGCTCTGGGAACATGTCAGTCTGCTCAGGATGATCTCTGGTGAGTTTAATACAGAACTTTCACACCTTTATTAGAGGATTATTCTTGGAACAATTTTAAGGAGCAGCAAGCATGTGCTTTTTCAGCTTGTTTAGGTAGAAGAGCAGAATGAAATTTTACTAGCTCTATCTGCAGTGTCATATTGAAATTTTTTTCTGTGTTTTTCTAATTATTCCCCTTCAGTTTAAAGGAATGAGATGGCTTTTAATTAATTTTCCAAAGGAAAATTAAAAAATGTCCTGCCCTTTACTTGGTGATGAGATGGCCAAGAACTGAACAGGAATGTCCTGTCTTTCATTGTAGAATCTTCCCTTCATATATTTTGCCTCCCTGGCTTTTAGTAATTAGCATTTTTATTTGGTATTTGCATGTATTTAAGTGTAGTAGAAGTCGCAGGGTGTCAGGCAGCTTATAGATTTAATAAATTATGGTTGGTCACAGAGTCTGCCAGATGTTTAGACTAGAATTGGTATGAAATGTCTTTGAATATTAGTAGATCGGGTTGGTGGTTATGTTGTTGGTTTGAGCTCCGAGCTTGGTGATTTGATTGCAAATGTTTCATCCCCATTCAAGGAGACATCTTCAGTGTGCTTTGGAGTGTGTTTGTCTGGGGCAGCCCTGTCCTTTGAATACCTTTCTGAGTCCTGGTCTGATTTTGGGTTGTGTGATTGGCTGGTTGCAGTTCCTGAGTCATAGTCCTTGGTTTTAAGTACCATATGTGTGATGTAAATTTGTGCTGGTGTTGTTGTTTGGAATGTCTTCTGATTGTCTCCTTTCAGGCTGATTTGATTTGCTGCATGTGATGTGGTCCGATTTCTTGTGATCTGTCGAGTTATCGCTTTGTTTGCAGCGTGGCTGTTCATTGATGCCTTTGGGATCATGGTTGATGTTGTTCTTTTGTTTTAAGTGGTTGGTAGATTGGGTTGATGTCAATGTGTCTGTTTATTGATTTATTGGCAGAAAACCAGGCTTCCAGGCAGTGGTGGGATTCAATTTCTTTTACTACCGGTTCTGTGGGCATGGCTTGATGGGCATGGCAGGGAAAGGATACTATAAAATCTCCAGTCAGAGGTGGTATTTGCCGGTTCTCTGAACTACTCAAAATTTCCACTACTGGTTCTCCAGAACTGGTCAGAACCTGCTGAATACCACCTCTGCTTCCAGGCGAAGTCAAGGAGAGAAAGGGTATTCCTGGAAGTCTGCTTTTCCTCCAATGTATGTGGGATCAGGTGCTTTACTGAGGCAGAATTTTGAAAACTTGAAAAACTAGAAAAATGCTGAGGAAAAGACCTGGTCAAGAACTTCCCTACTCATTAAGATGGGGCTACTGTGCTCAGCCATGGACAAGCAATACAAGAAATCACTCAATAGTATCTTCAGCATCCACAAGAAGGCCACATCAGCATCAAGTTCTTCCAGGAGGTTATTCTTTTGTGGAACACAATGCACACTGAGCTCCTGCAGCTCCCATAGTTTGTCCTGTAGATATCTCTTTCAAACCAATTTAAGAACATCTGAAGCATGCAGAGAAAGCAGCAGTACCATGAAGGGAAGACCTGGAAATTGATGACAAATGCCTGCTGGTAGCCTGGGACATAATCATGTTAACAGGACTGGCAGGATTTACCGGATGGACTCCCATTTTTCTGGTTTCCAGTATCTGCGTTATGCTTGAATAACTCAAAACATCCATCCATTTGGAAGATAAATATGAGCAGCCTGTAATGTTGATCAGTGCTTTGAGCTGTGGAGGAAAATGAAAAGCATAAAGCAAGGAAGATTTGCATACAGAGTGGCTATACTTGCTTTGGGATTCCTGAGTCTTCTGTTTCTGGATAATTTAGCATGTAAAAGTGTTATTTTGAGGCCAAAGTGGCCCTGTAGTCATACCTAAGAATGCAGAAGAGAGGGAAGAAATGCACAAGAAGAAGAGGGTTTTCAGTAACCAGGGCAGACAGCTAGAAGCACACAGCAGGTTGCCTGGATACGAGTTACCATGAGCCATACTTTGGAGCCCTGGAATAAGCTGCCAGGAAAGAGCATACTGAAGAGATATTGTTATTCTGCTCCAGAGAATCATGGCTTGGGGTCTTTCAAACACTTCTGTCATCGACCAGCTTCATAGATAAATGAAATTACAGGTCATCCTCAACTGATGGCCATAACTGAGCCCAACATTTCTGCTGCTAAGTGAGACAGTTAATTTTGCCCCCATTTTATTACCTTTCTTGCCACAGTCATTAGATGAATCATTGCAATTGTTAAGTTAGTAACATGGTTGTAAAGTGAATCTGGCTTCCCCATTGACTTTGCTTGTCAGACAGTCACAAAAGGTGATCGCATGACTCCAGGACACTGCAACCATCATAAATGGGAGCCTGTTGTCAAACATCTGAATATTGATCATTTATTATTTATTTATTTATTTATTTGACTTATATGCCACCCCCTCTCCAAAAGGACTCGGCGGCTCACAGCTAAAAATACAACAATAAATAAATTAATTAAAAGTATATTAAACAAGTTAAGCTGAATTAAAAATTAAAACCCATAGTTAAAATAGGACCAACCCCAGAGAATCAGCACAGCCCAGATTGTAAAAGAGCCAAGTCTTCAAATCGTGGCAGAAGGTGCGAAGATCGGGGCCAGGCGGAGCTCCAGTGAAGAAGATTCCACAGAGTGGAAGCCACCACAGAGTAGACCCTCCCCTGGGTCACCGCCAAGCGATATTGAGTCGCAGACGGCACCCCAAGGAGACCCTGTCTGTGTGCCCGTACAGGGGTTAGTATTTGATGTTGGGAGGAGCCGTTCTGTAAATAACCTGGACCCATGCCATGCTGGACTTTGAATGTTAATACCTTGAATCCCACCCGGAGGGCAACTGGAAGCCAATGCAGGTCGAGCAGGAGGGGTGTAACATGGGAGTATCGAGAAGCTCCCATCACTACCGCAGCCGCATTCTGCACCAGCTGAAGCCTCCGAGTGGTATGCAAGGGCAGTCCTAGGTAGAGAGCGTTACAGTAGTCGAGTCAGGAAATAACGAGCGCCTGAGTGACTGTGTGCAGGGCATCTTGGTCCAGGAATGGGCAACTGGCGAACCAGCCAGATCTGGGCAAAGGCCCCTGGCCACAGCCCCCACCTGCTCCTCCAATTTGAGCCGTGAGTCCAGGAGGACCCCAGGTTCCGTGCCCTGTCCATGGGGGCAACACCTCCTCCCCATGACCAAAGATGGAACATCCAAACTGGACCGAGATGTCGGTATGCACAGCCACTCTGTCTTGGCTGGATTGAGTCGAAGCATGTTCCTGTCCATCCAGATCCATCGCTTCCAGACAACGGGACATCACGGAGAGAGCATCACTGATTGGCCTGGGGTGGAGATGTATAACTGCGTATCATCAGCATACTGATGATAACTCACCCCAAAGCCACGGATGATCTCACCCAGCGGCTTCATATAAATGTTGAACAGGAGGGGCGAGAGGACCGAGCCCTGGGGCACCCCACAAGTGAGATACCTTGGAGTCGACCTCTGCCCCCTGCCAACACTGTTTGCGAACGTCCGAGAGGAAGGAGGAGAACCACTGTAAAACAGTGCCTCCCACTCCCAACCCCCTGAGGACCATGGTTGGTATCAAAAGCCGCTGAGAGATCTAACAGGACCAGGACAGAGGAAAACCCCTGTCCCGAGCCCTAGAGAGATCATCAATCAGCGCAACCAATGCTGTCTCCGTGCTGTACCCGGGCCGGAAGCCCGATTGGTATGGATCCAGGTAGTCCGCTTCCTCCAGGAAAAGTGGCAATTGCTGGGCCACCACACTCTCAACAACCTTCGCTAAAAGCAAAGGTTGGAGACCGATGAAAGTTGTTCAACGGCTGGGTCAGGGCAGGCTTCTTCAGAAGGGGCCTCACCACCGCCTCTTTCAAAGTGGCAGGGAACAGCCCCTCCCTTAACGAAGCATTGACCACTGCCCAGAGCCAGCCGCACGTGACCTCCCTGGAGGCATAAACCAACCAGGAAGGGCACGGGTCCAATAAACATGTGGTGGAGCTCAGCTGCCGCATAATCCTGTCCACTTCATCCTCAGAAACAGGATCGAACTCAGTCCAGATAACATCATGTGACCAAGAGGATGCTGCAACAGTCATAAGTGTGAAAAATGGTCATAAGTCACTTCAGTGCTGTTGTAACTTTGAACAGTCGCTAAGCAAACTGTTGTAAACCAAGGACTACTTGCATTTCCTAATCCCTCTTAGGCAATGCCTTATCCTGGATTCTATAACTCATCCCCAAAACTGTAGTAAGTACCCTTATAGTGGAGTTTGTTGGACATCATATTCAACTAAAGCTCAATCCTTGATTATTCATCAAGTTCCCCAGCCAGGAGATTTTTACCTATACATGTATATATAGCTAGAACTAAAGATTATATAACGAACAGCCTTGAGTTTTGCCTTGTCTTTCTTTTTCTCTGTCCTGATAAAAGATATGAGAATGTATATCTACCAAAGAATTCAGTTGACTAGACTGTAATTCTGTCAATTGCTCCAGATAAGGATGGAGATAATTTTTACTTTGATTGTGAGTTTGCTATCCTTGGTCCTGAAACTGTTTCTAATACCTTTCCAGGGTCCTGAATGCATTTTTCATATACTTTTTCTAACCAGGACATTGTTATCTCCTGAGTTATAATCTGCTTGGACAGTGACAGCCACAATAAAGAAGGTTAAAGCTGTTTGAGAAACTGATTTCTTTAAAGCATTGATGTGACACATCAATGCTCTATGCTGGTTGCCTTCCAAATTAATTTTCTTTTCACTGTATGCAAAATGTTGCTAATAAAAGCTTGTTTAATACATTGAATTAATCCCCATTGTCCAGGATCCACCTTGAAATCTTTAGAGAAGAAATTTTATTAATATAACATTTCTATTTTTTTAAAAAAAAGTTGATTGAATGTGTGCCATCAAGTCAGTTCAAGTCTTAGCAAGTTCATAGAGGGATTTTCTCCACAAAAATCTGCCCTTTATCTGGTACTTCAGGATTTTCAACAGTGCACCCATCACCACTGCAAATATTCCCTTTGCTTCTCTCTTTTTCTACCTCCCCCATCCTTAAAGTCTCTTCTAGGTATTTATGTACTGGATTCGAAGTAGGATAATTGAGCCTGGTCATTTGTGTCTTGAATAAGAATTCTACATTGATTTGTTTGATGATCCATTTGTTTGTTTTCTTGGATGTCCATGGTTTTCTCAGAAGCATTTTTCCAACACCAAGTTCAAAAACATCAATACTCTTTCAGAAACACATTTGGAAATTGCTTGTTAATTGCTTTTCAACTATTAAGAACCTTTGGCTTGACTGGTTTTGAAGCATTGGATGATTTTCTGTCAAACCTTAATGAAAGGTTTTAGCTATACGTTTTTTAAAAATGGGGGAGAGAATAGGTGTTTTTTTAAAGCTTTTCTTTTAAAAAATAAACGCCAATTGACTTTTATTGAAATGTCAGGATTGAAGTGCCAATGCTTTATGGATGTGTTTATAGATAAGAGAACAGGAAAAGAAGAGATAATCTGTTGTATTTTAAGAGGTGATAAATTACAAAATATTTGTGATGAAAATGGGAAGTCACTTCTTTGTTTCTTTTTCCCCATTCTTTTTCTTTCTTTCCCAATTCTCTTTTCCCTTTTTTCTTCCTTTTCTGCAGCTTCTATTTTTTCTTCTGTCTTTTTCAGATTGTACTAGCTTTTACTCTTGTAATTATCATCTTTAATAAAATTACTGTGTAAAATACAGATCCATCAGCGTAGTGTGGATTACAAATGTTCTTAAAAGATTAAAGAATAGATCTCAATCAATCAGCAATAGAATTTGGCTGGTATGGAGCCAGATTATTCATGGGACTGCCTGTATCTGCTTGTTTATACATGTTCCAATGACAGGTCATGCTCCATTAAAGGTTATTATCTGGCAGAACCCAGGAAGTGGACCTTTTTGGTCTCTTTTCTGGTCTTTGGAATACAATTTCCCTGAAGTTAGACTGGACCCAGCCTTGTTAGCTTTTCATAATGACAATTGTGAGGTTAACTGAAGTCCATGAAATGTTATTATTTTACCATTGGGTGGATTTCGTCCTTGGTTGCCAGCATTATACTGTTGTTTATATTGTATATTTTTGTTCATTTTTATGTGGTCTTAGCCACCCAGAGGCATTATGGCAAGATAGACAGCCATATAAATTGAATAAATAAATAAATCATCCCAAGGCTTTGTTAAGTGACCTCAAATCACCTCTACTTCCTGTTTTAAAATCTTCCACCAGAAGCTTTAGATAAGCACCTATGTCTCATAATGAAATTGTAGTTTATAATTCTGGCCTCTTTTTTTTCCACAAAGGAAAGAGGGAGAAGAGAGATTAAGAATAGAGAAAGACGGTGGGCAGTTCATCAGATTTAAAAAGAGGGAAGAAAAAAGATATAAACCATCATTCTGTAATGGAGGAGCTTTGCTGAGCTAGTTTTTTTTTAAAGAGAAGCAACTTGTTATTGTTCCATTTGGTTTTAATTGTTCATTGTAAATTGTTTATGGTTCCTGTGTAAACAAGAGGCAGAATACAATCCTTCCCTCCCATGACTAAAAATTATACTGACATGAAAAAAGAAGAGACAATTTCAGAACCTTAGACAATTTTCTTGAAGAAGACAGTGTCAAGGTTCCAAGTAACACACCCAATGGAATCAAAACTCCAAGGCTGGCACATTCCTCAAAGTATAGATTTATTAGGCATGTCATATTGGCACATCTGGGGAAACCCGACTCTGACCTCCATTTGGGTTTCCCTAGTTAAAAGTAAAGTTTTCTTTCCCCTGCCCATGCAGTCCATCACATAGTCCAATCAGGTCACAATCCAAGGGTCAGTTGGTCTAAGATCCCACCTCCTTGCACCTGGTGGGAAAGTCCTTGGTTCTCAGAGGAAAGAATTTTATTTTGGCTACAGTCCCCCAGCTATCTCTACCTCCTTCCTCCCATTCACACAACTCAACTCCTCCTCTGTGGCAGTGCTGAAGGTGCCAGTGGAAAATGGCTCCAGGGCTGACCGATGGTTGTGCAACAACTCTACAGAACTCTGTGTCAGGTTTGAAATTCAGCTGCCAACATAATGAGAAGGGGGTGGAGGAGTTGACAAGTTCAAGGTTATAATGTATGTCGTACTAAGAAATTCCAGTTGCAGTTAATTGGTTCTCATGATTTATGAAGTGTAGAAGTGGGAGGAGAAAAAGGTGGATTCTGTGTAGTGCATGAAAATTCTTTCACTTTGGGAAATGCCTTAGACGTACCAGATCTGTTTCTAAATAATCAATTGGAGAGAATATGTCTCGGAGTGATTGATATCATGGATACTTTCTGGATGCCTTAAACTCTGAAGGAAATGGATAACCTGGACCTCTTTCAGATAGAATTCATATTCAAAATTCAGTCCACACTGATCACACTTGTGGATGACCACTGGTGAGAGTGGGAAAGGGGTAGTTCATCCATCTTCACTTCTCTGGTCTCTCAGCAGCTTTCAAGCGTGATTCTGGAGAGTGGGAATAGGCACTATTGTATTGTGCTGGTTCTCTTCCTTTCTCCAGAGCTGGTTCCAGTCAGTGTTGCTAGGAGAGGAGAGGTCCAGCTCTTGACTTCTGCTTTGCAAAGTCTCTCCAGGTTCAGTTTTCTTTCTTCTCCTATTTAACCTCTACATGAAGCTGCCGGGTGAGGTATTCAATGGCATGGGGTGAAGTATCATGAGTGTGTTGATGATACCCAACTTCAACACTGCTGTCCAAGTGATGCCATGAAAAGTATCTGGGGGCTTTGGGAGTTTGGATGGGGAACAATAGGCTTCAGCTCAATCCTAGCAAAATTGAGTGGCCTTGGGCATTAGGACTCCTGGTCCCAAGAATTGTGGAACTTTCTGTGATGCCTAGAATTCTCATCCCAATGGGATTGACCCACCCTAGTCATTCTGGCAGAAAGAGCATGCTCTAGATGCCAGAATTGCAGCTGGCAGAATCCAGTAGAAGAGCCTTTTCTGCCATGGCTCCCACTCTTTGGAACATCAGCCAGTTTGAGCTTAGATCCACCCACACCCTCTTAACAAGGCAATGAATATATCCAACACACTTCCATCCTCTTATTTTCCCCACAACAACAACCCTTTGAGGTGGATTAGGCTGCAAGAGAATAACTGGCCCGAGGTCATCCTTTCATGGCTAAGGCAGGACTTGAACTTAGAGTCTTCTACTTTCTAGCCTTAACCACTAGATCAAACTTCTTCTTTTTTAACCAAACTGGCTTTTCCCCCATTCTCCCACCCTTTGGAGTCCTTGCCCCAGTTCTGGGCTAATTAGCAAGGGAAAAATCAATGTTTGCATTTACACTCATTGGAAATGAAGTGATTACAAGAGACTAAGCAAGCACCCAATGGGGAATACACATTGAAAGGAATGGCATGGCTATTTGCTTAATACGTTCCTGACCACTTAGGATACAAAAGGAAGCCTTTAGGGTGAAATTGATTAGGATCCTGCCAATTTGAGATAGCAGCAGAAATGCTAATTAACTAATCAGGGCAAAGAAAAGCAGTTTAGGAAGAGATAGCTTGTTCAAACAATCTCTCCCTTCTGCAAGGGAGAAAGTTCTATGAAGGAGAAGAGAAGAAAATATATTAAAAAAAATACAACTTAGGCAGTCAGCACAGGACAAAAAGTTTTAAAAATACAAGAGTTAAAAAAAAGGAGGGAGGAACACCTCTAAGATTGTATGGCACTCTTGAACCCACACTCTAGTTGTCAGACCAGGTCCAGATGGCTTTTCAGAAGGCCAGAAGGAGGATTGCCTCACCTCCAGAGGAAAGATTGCTATAGGGTGGGAGTAACAGCAGAGAAGGCTCTTTCCCTAGACAGTCAAAATTCTTTAACCAATGAGCTCTACAACATACTCTCCCTGTTTAACTGGGTGGAATGGATCAATGAAATAGGGACAAGGTGAGCCTTAGCTAACCCAATCCCTTGCCATGAAGGGCTATAAAGGTAATAAAATATGTTGAAGTGGAAACATGAAGCAAACTGTCACTCAATGAAGTTCATATAGCAGAGGTGCTTTATATGCAACCCCACAACAGCTTATGTCATCCTATTCTGCACCAGCTCCAGCTGCTGGATAGTCTTCTAGGGTAGCCCCTTATAGAATGCACTGTAGTACTCCATATGGGCATGCGTGGCAGAAAGATGAGCTTCCCTCTTCAGGAAGGGTCATGATTGGTGCACAACTGGAACAGCTTCCAAGATCCGCCCCAGAGATTGCAAATTGAAATCCCCCAAGACCATCAACCTGGGGGACTCCACAGCCCATCCTGCGATGGCCTGCAGCAACCTGAGCAGGGAGGTTGCTACACAGCAGGGAGGCTGGTAGAGCAGTAATAGTCCCAATTGATCCCATGATCCTATCTTCAGAAACAGGATCTCACAACCAGCAACTTGTGGAACAAGCCCCTGAAGGCCAACAGAGATTCCTAGATGACAATGGCTATCCACCCTTTCTTACCAGGGAGTGACATACCCTAAACCTAGCCAGGCACATTTCAGAGAGGGAAACCATCCCCCTCATGACCTGGCCAGGCCTCAGTAATGCATGTCAAGTAAGCCTAGTCTTAACTAATGAGGATGCACATAAGAGGAGCTTTATTATTAACCAACCTGGTATTAAGCAACAACAGCTGAAAGTTCAACCTCTATCAGTCTGGTGACCACAAACTGGGCCTGAGTATAGAGAGTCAAAACACAGGACTTGTGTCAAACACTGGGGATGTGTTCCCTTCCCTAAGAGCAGCCCGTCTTCTGTCTCTCAACAAAAAATCTCCTGCACACCACCGACTGCATAGATTGACCTAACCCCAAAGCCCACCAGACCCTACATTTCCCCCAACACTGGCCTCTTTGCTTTCCGGGTTATGGATCCCTCCACCCACTCTGATGTTGCAGAAATTCTACTAATGGACTACAGGTAACAGTGGTCCTTACAGTCTTTCAGCCCTCCTTCTCAGCACTGTTGAGAACTCTAAGTGCTTAACCCCACCCCATCCAACTGAACTTCTATAACTGGCTTCTCTCACTAGCCAGCAGGTAGTAGCCAACCCATTTCCCCCCTCTTCCCAACTCTTACCCAGGTAAGGGGGTACCCAATTAAATACACAGAAGTATTGGCACCAGCATATTAATATTTGTATTATCTAACAGAATAACATAATTGGAAGGGACCTTGGAGGTCTTCTGGTCCAACCCTCTGCTCAGGCAAGAAACCCTATATCATTTCAGATAAATGTCCAATCCCTTCTTAAAAATTCCCAGTGTTGGAGCACCCACAACTTCTGGAGGCAAGTAGTTCCACTGGTTCATTGTTCTCTCTGCCAGGAAATTTCTCCTTAGTTCTGGGTTGCTTCTCTCCTTGGTTAGTTTCCATCCATTGATTCTTGTCCTGCCTTCAGGAGCTTTGGAGAATAGCTTGACTCCCTCTTCTTTGTGTCAACCGCTTAGATAGCTTAGTTAATAGCGTTAGCAATAGCACTTAGACTTATATACTGCTTCAGAGTGCTTTACATCCCTCTCTAAACAGTTTACTGAGTTCAGCATATTGCCTCCAACAATCTGGCTCTTCATTTTACTGACCTCGGAAGGATGGAAGGTTGAGTCAACCTTGAGCCTGGTGAGATTTGATCTGCCAAATTGCAGGCAGCCAGCAGGCAGCAGAAGTAGCCTTCAGTACTGCATTCTAACCACTATGTGACCACAGCTCTTAGATATTGGAACACTGCTATCATGTCACCCCTGGTCCTTTTTTCATTAAATTAGACATACCCAATTCCAGCAACTGTTCTTTATATGTTTTAGCCTCCAGTTCCCTAATCATTTTTGTTGCTCTTCTCTGCACTCTTTCTAGACTCTCAACGTTTTTTTTTACATTGTGGTGACCAAAACTGGATCTACTTGCTTTATGCTTTCAATATATATAGCAAACTATAATGTCAAGCATGGGGAAATTGGGAAATCCAGGCAGTTCAAATGAATATAAAGGTTTGTTGCAAGCTTAAGCTCTCTACAAGAACCTAAACTACAAATGCCGAAAGCCAATTGGTGGTAGATATGAATCAATGGAATTCAAGGTGGGCTGGACTTAGATCTGTTGTGGTTGCAAAGGGACTAGAGACTGATGACATGTTTGACCCCCTCCCTTAGGCTCAGGGTGGTCATCTCTTACGTATGAATTAACCATGGATGACACCAAGGTAGAAGGAACCTTTCACATTGCTCTCTCCCATTGACAGATTTTGTGTGCCATCCAATGCACTGAGTTCCATAATTCCACCTTTGCTGTCTACATACTAATAAGATTATAGGAAATGTACCTAACATTGTGCCTACCAAGGTAATCTTTCATTTTGATGCTCCTCAATATACTACTGAGTACAATTACCTGTGCATTGAATGCTTCACCAATGGAACATTATTCTCATGAAGGTTGTCTGCCACTGAGAACTATTTGAATGCACAAGGAACACCATATTAGCCTTACTTGAGTTAACAGCCGAATCAGACTCAAAAATCCCGTCTGGACATAAAGTCAAGCAGTCTTTCTTCTCTCCTTCCCCCATTTATTCCTCCCAGGTGATAGAAATGCTAGTCAGACATTCAGAGAGGCACTGAAGGTTAGAAACTTTGTTTTGTTCCAATGGAAGATTTCCTCTCCCAGATGAGTCTCAGTAGTAATTACATTAGAAAGCTCTCCTTGCTTGCCTTGTAACCAGGACAATATTTTTAAAAGATTTATTATTTCAAAGCTCTTCCATTTCCACTGAAGCAGGGAAACTTTAGAGTCCCATATTGATTAGAAAAGGGGATTGTGTTGCAAGGTAGAGCAAGTCCCAGAGGCCTTTCTTTCCTATCCTTTGCTGGAAAATTGCATCTAACACAGCTGCATCCTCCCACTGCCGAAAACCTGGTGAATTGTATGAATCTAGGCACAATTTCCCATTATTCATCCATATGCAGGTGTTGATGACCCTTAAATGGAGGGGAGGAAAGATGTTCTCACCACACAAGAAAATGAATTTAGGAAATGTTGGGGGGAAGCCTTGGGGAAAAGGAACTAAGAATTATCAAAAGGAAAAAAAGCTCTGTTATCAACTGTTTAACATTAGCAACATATGTATATATTCAAAGATATATGTAACAAAGAAGTTTCTTACCCACCATATGAAATATTTAATTTATTTATTTATGTCTCATATTTCTCATCCCTCTAAAGAATATAGTGTCCTGATATTATCGGAAGAAAAAGGGTGTCGGGGTTCCGGCGATTGCCCTAATTAAATCATGAGCCTCGAGCCAAGCTTCAAAAGAATCCAAAAGATTTATTAGGAGCAACATGTCAGCATTAACCTAAATGAAGTCAACTCTGACATACATAATTTACAGTCACCTCCCCTCATAAATCAGATTTCCAATGAAGCACATTCATGGGCTGGGTGTCATCAACCATGTTCTCCAATGAAGGATTTTCTTGGGCAGAAGATCCGGTAGCCTAGCTACAATCTTTGTAAGATAAGCATGGAATGTACTTCTAATTTTAAACTGCCATACTGCTCCTTCAGATTCCACCCTGCAGTTATTAAGTGAATCACATGGTTGTTGAGTGAACCTGGTTTGCCCCATTGACTTTGCTTGTTGGAAGCTGTCTGGGAAGGTCACAATGGCAATCACATCATCCCAAGATGTTGAAACCATCATAAATAAGGAGCGGTGGTGGCACTGTGGTTAGACTGCAGGCTACCTCTGCTGGCTGCCAGCTGCCAACAGTTCGGCAGTTCGATTCTGATCAGCTCAAGGTTGACTCAGCTTTCCCTCCTTCCAAGATTGGTAAAATGAAGGCCCGGATTGTTGGGAGCAATATGCTGACTCCATAAACTGCTTAGAGAGGGCTATAAAGCACTGTGAAGTGGTATATAAGTCTTTCATCATGTGACTATGGGGATGCTGAAACAGTCATACGTGTGAAGACCAGTTGTAAGTCATGCTTTTCAGTGTCATTGTAACTTTGAATGGTCACTAAACAAATTCTTGTAAGTAGAGTACTATCTGTAGCTACAAACAAAAAATATAGCCATTTTGGACATATCATGAGTGATTATTAATTTGAGCATTCATAGACCACCAAGTATGGAAGGTTTTTAAGAAAGATACACTACATCCAAAGAATACATTAAACGGTCAAAAGCCATATAACATGGGTTTCAATCTAATATTTCCAGATATTTCAGAACTCACTGACAGCTACCAGGAATAATCAGCCAAAGACTGTCACTAGACAGCTGAAGGCAGGATACTTGTGCTGATTTTAATAATCACTGAGAACAATGTATAAGTAAGCATGTTCATAGATAACTTGAACCTAAATTATTAAGGCCCTGATAGGAAATTTCTAGTACTTCGGATTTCATTTTGAACATTCAATTATTTAAGGTTGTCTGGGAAATTCCCAATTACTGCATCAATTTTTTTAAAAGCTCTACATGCAAATGTGTATGTATATTCTTCTAATGAATATATTTGGTATGTATTTTTCCTGTCTCTGAGGCTGGATGTATTGAGATTTGTAATGATTGCAGATTTCTGTAGCATGGAATGTGTCAGTATTTTGATGGCAGGGCTAAAAATAATACCATTCTAAGCTAAGTAATAAAAAAACAGTGTTAAGACTTGAACCACTGGCCTGGGCAGAGATATACTATCAGCCCTTTATTAAATTGTAATAGCAGAAGTTCCACTATAAAAAACAGAGAATTGTTGACTCTGGACACATCCATAGTCTCTCCTGCAAAAAGTATCTGTTGAAGATCTATGGAAACAGACAATAAATCATTTTGAACAAAGTTGTGTAAGGCTTTATACATCATCGTAAGGTCATAAGGACATGAAATTTTACCTGGGAAACATCCCATATCTAAAGCTGATTGTAGATATTGGCTGCTTCATAGTATAACAGGTTTTTCACACAAGGAGTGTGAACTATATTTTATTAGAATGTTTTTAAGATATATCTGAATGGCAGAAATATATTTTCTGAACTGCACAGGCAATAGTTTGGATTACATAACCATTACATAGTCTTCTTAGGTATTTTCCAGGGACACCAATACTTGATTGCTCCAGTTAACAAGGATGCCACATTAATCCTGCATCAACAAGGCTGTACAGTGGGAAACCAAAGGTTGAGATTATGTGGCCCTGCATCCAAATGACTTCAAATCTTGGGCTAAATGAGGGTCCTGTAGAAAAATCCAGACATCACATGTAGGTAAATGGGGACATGAATTAAGGATCTGCAGCTGCTCTTTTGTAAACATTGGATGGAATTCAGGACCAATTAAAAGCCCATTAGGAAACACTACATTAGGACTACCCTATTTCCATAATAATCTTCTGCATCCAAGACATAAAGGGTGAATGATTATTTGTACTAATCTTCTTTTATGCTACATTCATTTTATTTTCTACAACTAGGCAGATATGTTTTGGGGAGTGCTGTGACAGAGAAAGCATGCTTCCTAGATCCCATCAGATGACACTGTTTAATGGACAGAATTTGGAGCACTGGAGTTGGATGTGCATCAGAGGTGGTATTCAGCAGGTTCGGACCAGTTCTGGAGAACCAGTAGTGGAAATGTTGAATAGTTCGGAGAACTGGCAAATACCACCTCTGACTGGCCCTGCCCCCATCTATTCTCTGCCTCCCAAGTCCCAGCTGATCGGCTGGGTCTTCTTTTGTTGTCCTGCACTGGAGAACAGAGCTGGAAAGCAGGTTAGTGGGGTGGGGAGGGAATGGGGATTTTACAGTATCCTTCCCTTGCCACGCCCCCAAGCCACGGACACCAAGCAATGCCCACAGAACCAATAGCAAAAAAATTTTGAATCCCACCACTGATGTGCATTCCTTGAAGAACGTGTTCAAATTGCAAATTGGAAGGTGACACCGAGTACAACTCCTTATTCTTAGTGCAGGAATCCAGTCCTCTTTCCAGCTTCTAAAGACATCCAGTGAAAGGGAATCCACATTTCTCTGTGTAATTGGTTCTGTTCTTTAACTCCTCGTAACTCTTAAGAAGTGAAGAAAACAGCAGGCTTTGCAACTGAGAGATACATAATCTCATATGCCCATTTATGTAAACTTGGCATCCAACATCTAAAGGCTGCATGATCAATCCCTATCACATATAGGCAAAAAAGATAAAAGAGTGGTGCTCTGCGAACAAACTGTTGCCATGCACTTCAAGGAGAGAAACTCAGGGAGAAGTTTGTTCTCTGTTTTTTTTTTTTTTTTTTGCGTATCTCTCTCTTTTGAAGAGTTTTAGGTGACTTGCTGGCTGTCAGAAACTCCGAGCCCATGTTTCTGTGTGATGCACATTGAATGCTATTGTTTCTTCTAATTTGAAAGCTGAGTGCTTGAATGTTGGCTAACCCATTAATTAAAAGCTGCTAAACTGGGGAAGGGGGAAGTGAAATGAGGCTGTGCAAATTACCCTCTTGAGTGTGGAAAAGTCACACTACATAATTTTACAAACATAGGAAACTGCCCATTGGTCTATTTAGCCTGGGTGTACAATGCCTGCTGGGCCAAATGTTAAATTGCCTAAGAGCAATGATGCCATAAATGGAATGGGAGACTATAGACAGGTGGCAGTAAAGAATTTTCTGTACCCCTTTGCTGCTATCTAGTCCTTGAAAAGGATTTTGCTGCTCAAATAAAATAGGCATCATATCATATTTCCTAAAATGGATGAAACAATTTATATAGCTGCCTATAATAGCAGTGACTTTGTGTATGCAGCACATGGTAAAGTAAAATATAAAACCAATGACCCAGCCACATAGCATACAAAATACACTGCCCAAATACTAAACCATCAACAACAACAACATCCATATGCCTGAGGTCTAAAACCATTCCAGTTTCAAACAATGTATTTATTTATTTTATTTTATTTGTCAAGCATGTACAAGATAACAAGTATAAGTATGAACATAAACACGAACAAAGGAAGTAAATACAGATAAATTGGGACAGTAAGACAGGGACAGTAGGCACACTGGTACACTTTTTTTAAAATTAGATTTATATGCTGCCCCTCTCCGAAGACTCAGGGCGGCTTACAGTTTTTTTGGGATACAACCCAGTGTGCTCAGCAATAGCCTTCATTCCATTGTATATGCCTGCTTATTACTAAGCGGCATTTTTACAAAGTCAGCTTATTGCCCCCAACAATCTTGGGTCCTCAATTTACCTACCCCGAGAGGATGGAAGGCTTGAGCCTGGTGGGATTCGAGCCTACAGTAATTGTAGGCAGCTGGAACTTAAATGCAGGCATTTAACAGCCTGAGCCACCAAGGCTTTTATGCATGCCCCCTTTAAGGACCTCTTAAGAATGGGGTGAGGTCCATAGTAGACAGTTTGAGGTTGAAGCTGTGAGGGTTTGAGGTTGTAACAACGGAGTCGGGTAGGGCATTCCAGGCATTGACCACTCTGTTGCTGAAGTAGTATATTCTGCAACTGAGTTTGAAGCAGTTTACCTTGAGTTTGTATCAATTGTTTGCCCGTGTATTATTGTGGTTGAAGCTGAAGAAGTCATTGACAGGCAAGACATTGTACCAGACAATTTTGTGTACTATGCTTAGATCAGACCACAGGCGGCACAGTTCCAGATTGTCCAAGCCCAAAATTTCAAGCCTGGAGGCATAGGGAATTCTATTGTGAGTGGAGGTGTGGAGTACTTTTCTCGAGAAATACCTTTGAACCTGCTCAATCGTGTTAATGTCCGATATACAGTGTGAGTTCCAGGCAGATGAACTGTATTTAAGAATTGGTCTGGCAAAGGTTTTGTATGCCCTATACAATAGAGAACAAACAAACAAACTCACCAGCAGGCACTGAGCCATCCCACCTGTGTGTTATATCCATGCCCATCCATGCTGGAAGGGGCCTTCCAGAATATTACATGTGGCTGAGTTCAAGCAGCAATAAATGCCTCTCTGTGGGAAAGGATGGCTCCCATAGGTGGTTCCTTTCTTGAAGAGCGTGGTGGCCCACCTTGTCCTCAAGGTGCCATTGCTGAACCCAGCTGCTTACTGAACCATTTTTGTCCTCCCTCTAACTTCTGATTTTTAGAGAAGGTTGTCAAGAACAAGGTAGGTATATGGTTTCTAAAGATTTTGGAGGAAACATTTGAACCTAATGCCTAGTTCAGGTTGGAATATAGCATTGAGACAGCATTGACTGTGTTTGTGGATGTCTTGTGGAGGGCTCAGATGGGATAGTGCAGGGGTGTCAAACTTGTGGCATCACATTGTCGTCACATATCATGACATATCATGACCTTTTTAGATAGATAGATAGATAGATAGATAGATAGATAGATAGATAGATAGATAGATAGATAGATAGATAGATAGATAGATATAGATGATAGATAGATAGATAGATAGATAGATAGATAGATAGATAGATAGGAGAGAGCTGATGGATAGATAATGATGATGATGTGTGTGTGGGTGAGAGAGGGAGAGAGAGAAAGAGAGAGGGAGAGAGAGGAAGAGCAATGGGGAGGGGGGAGAGAGGGGGGGGGAAAAGAGAGAGAATGGGTTTAACTTCCTTGCCCAAATGCCTGAGGGAACATTCAGCTTTTTACTGCCTTAGGAAAAGGCCAAAAGATTAAGATCTGGGTACATAATATGCAGTTCCAAAAGTGAAAATGTGAGAAATATGCATCAGACATTTGTTTATTTAGTAGATTTATATCCCACCTTTCACTCAGGCAACATTCCTAGTCCTATGTGCCTCATAACAGTCACCCTGTGAATAGGTTATGCTAAGGGATAAAGACTGGCTTAAATTCTCTTCCCCCAGCCACCAGCTAAGAATCTAAATCTTCCCTTCCTGGATGGACACCTTCACTGACATGTTAGCCTTTAAGGCTTTTCGGCACTCTGTCTCCTTACCCTTCTTCAACAGGTAGATATTTTTATTAATAACTTGAAGCCCAAAAGATCAAAAACGTAATCTATTTTGCCTCTGAGGAATAATGAGAGAGAGATTTCAATTGCCCAAAATTCATTTAAAACAGCCTTGCACTAAAGCATAAACCACCACCCCCACACACACAAACAGTAGAAAAGAATAATAAAATGCAGGCTTTGGGATTTTTATGTGGTTTTCCTCCCAGGGGAAACAAGCATTTGAGGGAAAAAATTGTTTAAATTAAATACTCTTAAATTTGTTGCCTTCCACTTTTGTCCTGCAGCTTTCCAGTCTTCCGTTTAAGTGGAGGGAGAGGCCTCTTCTGGGGCTGAAAGGATAAACCAGATCTTGCAAAGAATTTATATAGCCATTTGTAGTCCATCATTCTGAGTGGCTTAAAAACTGCCAGTGCAAAGCCATGTGTTTCATTTGTTTTCTTTACTATGTTTATATTGTGCCCTTTTTATAAAAAAAAAAAATCTAAGGGCAGTCATAAAAGTGTACATGCCAACTGCTTCTCTGTGTCTAAAATAAATTTTGGGCAGATACATCTGCTGTGGCACTTTCTCATTTAAAAAAACCCCCAAAGTTTAGCTTTGTCAGTTGGGGAAATTAAATGCCACCTTGTATCACAGGAACCCTTGGGTGTAACCACATTAAGAATCAAAACTGTTATTGTTAGATCATAGGTCGGAATAAACACCAGGAGCCAAGGATCTGCTACACTTGTTTATTGCACGAGGTAAGTATCTGCTACAATGTATCAATGAACATTCCCGCTGGCAGGCAGCCCCTTATATAGCTTCTGGCTGCCCATCTGTTACCCATTAGCTTTAAATTATTTTCCCGCACTTCTCATGACAGGAGAACTTAGTGTCCACGCCTGCGCAGGCACAACAGTTATCACCTTTAAAGCCCTACATGGCATGGCTCTATGTTAGTTGAGGAACAAGAGAGGCCATGATGGCTTACATAGTAAGATGCTGGGGCTGCGCACCGCTGAGGTCAGTGGCTCAATTCCCGTGAGCAAATAAACCAGAAGAAAGACGCCTCCCCAATTGCCTACTGGCATTCAGGCGTCTGGCAGGTAAAGATAACACTGCCCGAAAAGATTCCTTTCACAGAGGCAGCTAGCCACCTCAGTGGTCCCTGGCTAACACATGCCGTACACTAAAAAAAAAAAGGTTGAGGAACTGTCCCATCCCTATGGAGCTATCATGCCAGCAGGGGAGGCATGCTATGCACCTTGTCAGTCAGGGAGTTTCACCTGTCAGGGTCATAGATTTCATAGAATAATAAAGCTGGAAGGGACCTTGGATGTCTTCTAATCCAACCCTATATAATTTCAGACAAATGGCTGCCCTGTCTCTTCTTAAAAGCCTCCAGTGATGGGACCCCCCAAACTTCTGAAGGCAAGCTGTTGCACCAGTTAATTGTTCTCACTTGTTAGGAAATTTCTCCTTAGTTCTTCTTTCCTTGATTAGTTCTGTCCATTGTTTCTTGTCTTGCCTTCTGGTGCCTTGGAAAGTAAATTGACCTGCTCATCTTTGTGGTAGCGCCTCAAATACTGGATCCTTCTCTTTACTAAACTGCACGATTCCAGGAGAAGAGCCATCTATACTGTGGCTCCTCCTGCTCTTTGAAAGATCTTGCCCCCACAGAATGAGATCTACTCTCACCCTCCTGACTTTCCATAAGGGCCTGAAGACATGGCTCTGCCAGTTGGCTTGGGGCCCCAATGGGATAGTTTCATGCTGGATGTTGTTGATGGACCAATAGCACATCCTACCTCCCCTCCTGCACATTCTGTTTCCTCATCTGTATAACTATTTTTGTATTTTTATTAATGTTAGATTTCTTTTAATGTTGTAAGATGCCCAGAGTCACCTGATGGCGAGATGGGTGGTAAAATAGATAGGTAGGTAGATGATAGATAGATAGATAGATAGATAGATAGATAGATAGATAGATAGATAATGTTCTCACCTAGGCTTCACAAAATCACGAAGCAGACTCCTTGTCCCTACAAAACCCCTTTTTATTAGGCTAATGTGAATTCCTATCATTCACATCCAACAAAGTCCTGGCAAATAGTCTTTCAAGGGTGAATTACAACCACAGACCTTATCAGACTTGGAGAGTTGCCAGGTCGATAGCTTCCAAGTGCAACACTGTACAAGAAAATACTTGTAAGGAGTCTCTGTGAGTCACAAACTCAGATACTCAAATCTTCACACTAATTAAATGAACTAATTGTCTCCTGCAAACACCACTCCCCTTTTGCTCCTCTTTATTCCCTATGGGAGGGGGCATTCACTGTCCACCTGTGCCTTTACTTCCAAGTCAATCCTTGTTCCTTAACTGTTCCCTTCTCCTGGCAGCTGTGTGCATGCACACATTGGGAACAGGCTCCAGCTGTTCTTCTGCCCCACTGATCTCCAACTCCGAAGGAAGCTGATAACTGTCAGACAGCCCTGGCCCCATCTCTGCCTCTGAAGCAGAGCACTCATCAGAGCCTTCCCAGACTCCAGGACTGACCTATGCTCCTCCCCAACCTCCTCACTGTCCAAGTCTGCTTCCAGCTCAGCTGGCCACTGGTGGGACACAGCATATAGTTAGATGATAGATGATAGATAGATAGATAGATAGATAGATAGATAGATAGATAGATAGATAGATAGATAGATAGATAGATAGATAGATAGATAGATAGATAGATAGATAGATAGATAGATAGATAGATAGATAGATAGAGGATAATGTTTTGGAGGGAGAGAAAAAGAGACAGTAAGAAAAGCTTCATTTTTCTACTTGCTGTGAATCAGTTTTGATTGAATTCATTGTTTAGTTATGAGCTGAAAGTAAAGCATTTGATCTATATTCCACTAGCACAACAGAAATAATCAGGGAACACAATCATATTTTTATTATTGTTCAGAGCACTCAGGGGGAAAATTTAGGGCCAGGTCCTTGAACATTGCACCAAGTTTTAAAATTCATTACATGTGTGGATTTGCAGAGACAGAGAGAGTTTATCAGGATAATTTAGAATGATTCAAAGTTTCTCAGCTTCAGCAACTTAAAAATATGTAGGCCTCAACATGCTGGCTAGGGAATTATGGGAGTTGTAGTTCACACATCTTAAAGTTGCTGAGGATGAGAAATACTGGTCTAGAGGATTATTGCATAGAGCAGGGGTAACAAACTCATGGCCCACAGGCCGGATGCATCACACACTGGCCATGCCCAGCCCCATTTTAGCGAAGGGGGGGGAAGTCGCAATATGTCACATAGTGACAATGGGACGCTGCGAGTTTGACACACCTGGCATAGAGTTGTTTTTCTATGGGAGCTTCCATATTTTGCTTTAATTTGAAACAACTCCAGACCCAAGGGACCACATAATATCAGGCAGGAAACATGAGAAAGGGACTTGCAGCAAGCAAGGGACACTGTTTTGCAGTGGTTTGCCATCTTCCTGAAGAGAAGTATCAGTTGAGAACTGAAAGACTGAGTCCACCTCCCCTCAATTCTAGGATGCTACAAGGCTCAGTACTTTCCTGTCTACTAACCATTGGTGTGAAACCACTAAGCAAAGTCATCTGTTGGTTTGGGCCAGGTTTCATCACTATACTGATAAGAGTCAACTGCATATCTCAACTGCTGGCAATGTTGTCAAAGTGCTACCGTGTTTCCCTGAAAATAAAACCTACCCCGAAAGTAAGACCTAGCACTATTTTCTAAACCTGCCCTAATATAAGACCTACCCCGAAAATAAGACCTAGTGTAAATCTCCAGTTCCAGGAAGACTTTTCAGGGAGCAACCGTGCACCCGCGAAACACTGCCCCCTACACACTCACACCCACTATTTGGCACCATAAATATATAAGACCTACCCCAAAAATAAGACCTAGTGTGTTTTTGGGAGCCAAAAAAAATATAAGACAGTGTCTTATTTTCGGGGAAACACGGTACCTGGAGGGTGTCTGAATCTGATGGGGAGGAAAAGATTAAGACTCAATCCCATCATGATGGAATGGCTGTGGGCTCAAAGATCTACTGATTCCAGTGAAACTCCATCATTAGCATTGAATGAGGTTAAATTCCCCTGAGGTAGTTTTGTTATTTAGATCAACAGGTGTGGCCCAGTAAAATAAAAGACAAAATCCAGGTTTGTCTTGATAAGACTAAAATGTATGAAGAATGGTTACAGGAACTGGCCATGGCTAGGCTAGTAAAGAGAAGGGCATGACCAAGAGAAGGGGAGAGATCATAGCAGTCTTCCAATATTTGAGGGGCTGCAACAGAGAGGAAGGGCCAAGCTATTTTCTAAAGTGCCTGTAGGCCAGACAAGGAATAATGGATGGAAACTGAACAAGGAGAGATTTAACCTGGAAATAAGGAGAAACTTTCTGACAGTGAGAACAATCAACCAATGGAACAACTTGCCCTCGGAAGTTGTGGGAGCACCATCACTTGAGACTTTCAAGAAGAGATTGGACTGCCATTTGTCAGAAATGATGTAGGGTCCCCCGTTTGGGGGGGGTTGGACTAGATGACCTACAAGGTCCCTTCCAACTCTGATTGTTTGTCATCTGTTAAGACAAACTGTGTTTATTCTGCTGAATAAAGACAGGTCCTCCTAATAAGAAAGGAACCCTGAACATAGTGCAAGGCATATATGTATGTTTCTTTGCTTTCACTTTGTTACATAAGAGGCAGCTGGCACACAACAGATAAGGTATAGGAATTTATAAAAATAGTCAAGCACCCCTTCTGTGGTTTGGATCACATGCCTAACTTACAGGCTGATGGTTTCCTGTGAAACTTTCTATGGCCTCAAAAGTCTGAACGTCAACCTTGCCATATCAACATATCAACAATCATCAGATTCATCAGATTCCTGATCAACAGTTTAATGTAATGGTAATTTGCCATTTGTACAACCTCTTGGATTGTCAGCTCCTATTCAAGGAGCAGGTAGCAACTGTGGCCAAGAGTAGAAAAAGAATTTTTTAACTTGAAGTAAATTTCAGGGTGACAACATCATTCCCAGATGCAAACTGGTGGTAGAATAAAGACCAGAGTATCCACAAGCAATGCATTTCTTAATAGCTCATGTTTTCTCTAAGCATCAGTTGTAGCATCAGGTTTATTCTTGAACAGCTTTTTGGTCTAAGTTCCCTTCCATCTTTATTAGGAATACATCTACGTTATTTTCAAAGACATAAAAACAATGGGTGACTTACTTTGTTGCAGCAAAACAAAAACGCCTCCATGATCTAACACCTTTATTGTGATGGCACAAGATTCAGAAGGATAATTTTTGGCTCATGCAGAAAGAGGTGGGAAGATGCAGCAGGGATTTCTGTTTTTCTAGCAATCTGCAATCTTTTTATTCTGCCATCGGTCAGCGGACAGCAGGCAAACTCTCCTGGGAAACATGCACCACAATGGAGAGTTTGAGATAAATGGACCATCATCTGCAAAACTGGTTGTACAGCACCTAAGTCATAAATGGGATTTATTATTGATGAGTAACTACATATATGTGAAGTTTACCCACAACTTTGTAGAGAGCAACCCAATTCCTTTAGATAGCACAAAGTAGATAAAAATACAAGATGAAGCTCTTTGGCAACTCCAGATATTGCCTGCACCAGCTACTGGACTAGTCCAACAAGATGGAATCCTTAGCTATCTGCCATTTTGAAAACCTTATTAATTTATTAAGATTTGTATCCTAGCCTACCTTCAAGAGCTTAAAGCACTTTGCACTAGAAGACCTGCAAACTCCTTTCCAACTCTGGCATTCTATATTCTGTAACCTTCTGAGATTAACCCAATGTAGATACTTCTGTACAGAAAGTCCTTGACTTATGACCACAATTAAACCCAAACTTTCTGTTGCTAAGCAAGTCACTTGTTCAGTGGGTTTTGCCCCATTTTATACCTTTCTTGCCACAGTTGTTAAATGAATCAGTGCAGTTGTTAAGTTAGTAACACAGTTGTTAGGTGAATCTGGCTTCCCTGTTGATTTCTCTTGCCAAAAGGTTACAAAAGATAATCACATGACTCTGGGACACTACAACCATCATAAATATGAGTCAGTTGCCAAGTATCTGAATTTTGATCACATGACCATGAGGATGTTGCAATGGTCATGTGAAAAAGAGTTGTAAATCTAATTTTATGAAGCTTCTCCTCTGGTAATACTGCTTTGCAAACTAGGGCATTCAAAACCTTTGCTAGACCAATACTTGAATACAGCTCTGCTGTCTGAAATCCGCACTGTATATCAGACATAAATACAATTGAGCGAGTCCAGAAGTATTTTACCAGAAGAATACTACACTCCTCTGTTCACAACAGAATACCCTACACCACCAGACTTAAGATTCTGGGCTTAGACAACCTTGAACTACGCCGGCTAAGATTGGACTTAAGCATAGTACATAAAATCATATGTTACAATGTCTTACCAGTTAATGAATATTTCAGTTTTAACCACAACAACACAAGAGCACACAATAGATATAAACTTAATGTAAACCACTCCAAACTTGATTGCAGGAAGTACGATTTCGGCAACAGAGTCGTCAATGTCTGGAACTCACTACCTGACTGTATTGTCACCTGCTCAAACCCCTATTCCTTTACCCTCAAACTAACCTCTATTGACCTCACCCCATTCCTAAGAGGTCTGTAAGGGGCATGCATAAGCGCACAATCGTGCCTACTGTCTCTGTCCTATTGTCCCCAATTATTAGTTCCTATTTCTTATATTTGAACTTATTTTTATTCTTATTTCTATTGTATTGTAAGCTTTTGACAAATAAATAAATAAATTTAAAAAAAACAGTCATTTTTCAGTGCTGTGGTAACTTTGAATGGTTACTAAATGAACTTTGTAAGTCAAGAACTACCTGTATTTGAATCTTTCAACTGGTAGTCCAGTTTGATAACCTTTACATCATAATGTTAATTCATTTTTTATATATTTCTAATGCATCAGCAATGGGCATTATGCTTTATTTCAGAAAGCCACTGTGCAATCCCCTTACTGACTTCTAGGTGTTTGTTTATTTTGTACTGTTTAGATTGTGACTTTTTTTCTGCCTATAATGAGATTACTTTATGCAAGTAATTATAAACTAGGGATAATAATTCCCCATAATTAACATGATTAAAACAAGATTTTATCCAGTGCATCAAATGTCTTAAAGTCTTTGGGATTATCTTCCCAGTTTTAAACTACTAATCCTATTTGCATTCCTGAAAATACCAAGCAATTGTCAGTAGCAAATTAAAATGCCCCAAGGAAGAAACAGGCATTTGAAATTAGTTTCGTGATGACTCCACTAGTCTTTCCTTCTGCTCCCCTGACAATGTGGGAAGACACCGGAAGAAAGCTAGATAGACTGCAACATGCTTTTGTCTAACCCAGATGCATAAGAGAAAAAGATGCTTCCATTACAATTTTCCTTCTCTAGATCATAACATTTTTTTCTTGGACGTAAAGAGGATGTGAACCTAGAGGAAGACCTTCTGAGTTATGGCCCTAACATTATGGAATAACTTATTTATTGGACTTTCTCCCAGACATTTTTTCCATAAAGCTATACTGTCAGTTCTATTCAACCAGGCATTGGAGTTGCCAATTTGATCTTTTGTTGACTTGTGTGGTGGAATCACCAGCTAAAGGGAAATCAAGAGGCATTCAGTTATGGAATCAAATTGGGGAAATGTCATGGAGCAGACTAATGAAGCTTTATATGCCAGTTCCCAAGAGAACATAGCCAGTCTGGCAACATTCTTGTAGTGTAGGTGATCAACAATAAAGAACTGCTTTGGCCTATTCATGGGGTTGTTCAGTTCCTTGCAATTGACATTTGGGGATTTTTCTTTTGGGTTTAGATGTTCTAGGCTACATGAATAATAATCATCTATTATTATATTCATAGACCAAAGCAGCTTAAAATATTAAAATAGACACAGCATAATCCAAGCATGGAAATAATATACCAAAGCACATACAATGTTAAAATAAAATAAATCAATGCTCAGACTTTCCCAATCTGAAACAAACATTTCTTTCAGATCTATACCCAACTTTATTTAATTATTTGTCAAATATATATGGCCACCCATCTCACATGAAGTGAATTCGGGCAGCATGCAATAAGATTAACTATTCAAACACTCTACAATAAATACAGGCAAGGTTATGAGAGGGCACACACCAAGATATTACATGTCATTCAGCCAGTGGGCAGGCTCCCTATGACCATGGGACATATTGAAAATTCCATATTTTTGTATTCCAGAAGAACACAAATGTTGGGGTTAATTTCACCTTGGGGAAAAGGGAACAGTGTTCCAGAGGGTGGGTGCCATGGTACAAGAGGCTCATCTCCTAGGTCCTTTCAGGTAGAACTCTTTAGCAGACAGGGCTTGCAAGATGCATCTCCTGCCTGACCCAATGGGATAGGTAGATTTAATTGGGGAGAACCAGTATCTCAGACACATACTATGCTATACACTAAACCAGGGCTCCCCAAACTTGGCAACTTTAAGATTTGTGGACTTCAACTCCCAGAATTCTGGGAGTTGAAGTCCACAAGTCTTAAAGTTGCCAAGTTTGGAGAACTCTGCACTAAACATGCTATTACTTCATAATATAGGCAGTATATAGAATGAAATACTGTATCACCTGAAATCTCCATTTCCTGATCATTTAACGGGAGACTGAAATAGCCCTTCTTTTTTATTTGTTATACATTTTGGAAGAATTTAAGAAACAGGTAGTAGAAATAAGAAAATGGGGTACAAAAAAGCATAATATGGATGGATAAACAACAAACCTAAAATATCACAAAACTAATAAACCCCACATATCATTAGAATTTAAAGTATTGTGATATATTTTATATACATTTTCCACTCAAAACCCCAATTTTCTTCTTCAGCTTTGAGTTAAAAAGTACTTGGTTAACTTTGTTCAATTCAGTGAAAGAAAGCTACAAGTAAGTAATAAATAATCCATAGCACCAATTCCAGTCCTGTCCATATATTCTGGTGTAATTTGGGATAATTGGATTGTATAGATTTTATTTTATGAAGGTGAAGAATGAATATTATATATTTTAATGCTTTTAATTGTGTTCTATCTCTGGAACCATTTGGAGGATGCAGCTAAGCCATGTGCACATTTTTGCAATTGATCACTCTCATTTTTCACTTCAGTGAAGTGGGGATACCTGCACAAAAGGAGAATTTTCTAGCATACCAGGGGATTTTGGACTACACATCATTTTGATCGGTAATGATTCAACAGTAAATTTTGGATGCACATGTTCTGACTGTTGATAACTTTTAATGGATCTAGCCAAAATTAATCTTCAAAAATATTTATGATCAGAATAATCCTTTTATTGTAGAAATATAAACTTACATCATGTCTATGTTTTCTCTTAGGTACATCATTCTTTCAGGAGAGGGAGGAGAGAGAGCTAAAAACCAGAAATCTTTTTATACTTAGTGGGAGGGGAATATGCAGTGATGCATCATGGAACTTGTATGCTTAATATTAGGAACAACAATGAACATTTTTTCTTATATGAATAAAGCAGTTTGGCATTTTACCTTAACACTGACCCAGCCTTCATGAGCCCCACTCAACAGCCTACTCATGAGGAGAAACTCCTTTTTATTTAGAAAGGCAGGAATACACAGCAGTAGGTGATTCCCAAGCCATAGCAGTCTCTGAGTTTCCCCTCAGGGAGCCTCAATTAGCACTCCAATCCCAACACAAAGAGTCCTGACCAACCTGGATAGTGGCAAGGAAATCCTGGCAAGGAATCTGCCAGAGGGAACTCTTCTGGAACATGTACAGTTGTCTCCAACAACCACGCCTCCCTCACCCCTCCTCCTTATATCCCAGCCAGGGAGGGGCTTGTTAACATCTCCTTCTTTTCCTTGGATAGCTGGCCCTCAGTCCTGCCTTGTTCTCCTTCTCCACATTTCTCTGTGCATACGCACATCTGGGACAGGCTCCAGCTGTTCCTCCCCTTTGCTCAGCTCCAGCCCCAAAAACAGCTGCCTCTCTGCCTGAGTGTAGTAGATGGGCCCTGCTTTGCACCTGGCTCTGAGACTTCCTGCTCCTCAGAGCTTTTCGCAGGCCCCAATGGTAACCCAGGCACCCCCTCCATCTCATCTGACTCATCTGAAGCACAACAACACAAAGAGAGTCCATGTCCGATAGCCAGCAGGAAAGTAGCTACTGTAACATCGTGAGGATGCATAAGCAGGGAACCACTGGAATCTTCTCCCCAAATTCTAATTGGTAGGATATGTGTGATGCAATATTCAATTATTTATTTATTAAATTTATAGGCCTTCCATCTCACTATTCAGATAAATACGACATGTGAAAAGACAGCAAATGACCTCTCCCAAATTGTTCTTAGAGTTAAGAAGTGTTCCTAATATTCAGTTGGAATCTGCCTTCCTGTAACTTTGTTTTCTGGGTCCTGCACTTTAGAATGATAGAGAATGGGTCTTAACTGTCTTCTGTCTGACCTTCTTTTAGGTATACTTGAAGTGTCTTCTGTTTTCAAGGTTACAGGTGAAACTTGAAAAATTAGAATATCGTGCAAAAGTTCATTTATTTCCGTAATGCAACTTAAAAGGGGAAACTAATATATGAGATAGACTCATTACATGCAAAACAAGATAGGTCAAGCTGTGGTTTGTCATAATTGTGATGATTATGGCTTACAGCTCATGAAAACCCCAAATTCACAATCTCAGAAAATTAGAATATCGTGAAAAGATGCAATATTCTAGGCTCAAAGTGTCCCACTCTAACCAGCTAATTAAGCCATAACACCTGCAAAGGGTTCCTGAGCCTTTAAATGGTCTCTCAGTCTGGTTCAGTAGGAATCACAATCATGGGAAAGACTGCTGACCTGACAGTTGTGCAGAAAACCATCACTGACATCCTCCATAAGGAGGGAAAGCTTCAAAAGATAATTGCAAAAGAAGTTGGATGTTCCCAAAGTGCTGTATCAAAGCACATTAATAGAAAGTTATGTGGAAGGGAAAAGTGTGGAAGAAAAAGGTGCACAAGCAGCAGGGATGACCACTGGAGAGGATTGTCAAGAAAAGGCCATTCAAAAGTGTTGGGGACTTTCACAAGGAGTGGACTGAGGCTGGAGTCAGTGCATCAAGAGCCATCACACACAGACGGATCCTGGACATGGGCTTCAAATGTCATCAGAAGCGTCTTACCTGGGCCAAAGAAAAACAGACCTGGTCTGTTGCTTAGTGGTCCAAAGTCCTCTTTTCTGATGAGAGCAACTTTTGCATCTCATTTGGAAACCAAGGACCCAGAGTCTGGAGGAAGAATGGAGAGGCACACACTGCAAGATGCTTGAAGTCCAGTATGAAGTTTCCACAGTCTGTGTTGATTTGGGGAGCCATGTCATCTGCTGGTGTTGGTCCACTGTGCTTCATTAAGTCCAGGGTCAATGCAGCTGTCTACCAGGAGATTTTGGAGCACTTCATGCTTCCTTCCACAGATGAGCTTTATGGGGATGCTGACTTCATTTTCCAGCAGGACTTGGCACCTGCCCACACTGCCAAAAGCACCAACATCTGGTTCAATGACCACGGGATTACTGTGCTTGATTGGCCAGCAAACTCACCTGACCTGAACCTCATAGAGAATCTATGGGGCATTTGCAAGAGAAAGATGAGAGACATGAGACCAAACAATGCAGAAGAGCTGAAGGCCACTATTGAAGCATCCTGGTCTTTCATAACACCTCAGCAGTGCCACAGGCTGATAGCTTCCATGCCACGCCGCATTGAGGCAGTAATTGCTGCAAAAGGGGCCCAAACCAAGTACTGAGTACATATGCATGCTTATTCTTTTCAGAGGTCCAATATCGTTCTATGTACAATCCTTGTTTTATTGATTGCATGTAATATTCTAATTTTCTGAGATTGTGGATTTGGGGTTTTCATGAGCTGTAAACCATAATCATCACAATTATGACAAATCACGGCTTGAACTATCTTGTTTTGCACATAATGAGTATCTCATATATTAGTTTCCCCTTTTAAGTTGCATTATGGAAATAAATGAACTTTTGCACAATATCTAATTTTTTGAGTTTCACCTGTAAATATGCCTTGAATATTCTTCTTCAATTTCTCCACACAAGGATTTGTCTTTTTGGCACATTTAATTGCAGAACTTTGTGATATCCACATGCAGAATGATGTACTTGCCCCAAGAAAATTGGACGCTTTCCAGCAGAGTTGCCAAATTAAAATTGCCCCTAGTAAGGATTACTCTGGAGTCCTGGAATCTTGGATTAACAGCTGTGCAAGGTACCATAGCCAAAGACTCAGCTGTTTTTTGAGCAAACAAATTACAAGACACAATTTGTCCACTCATCTGCAGTCTTTTATAGCAGGGGTCTCCAATTCTGGGAGTTGAAGTCCACCAGGCTTAAAGTTGCCAAGGTTGGAGACCCCTGTCTTAGAGCAATCTTGGCACCTTCTACAAACTGCAATTTCTTTGACACATCCTGGGAGGGAAAATCTCCAATCCACAACATTTTTTAAGACATGAGAAGGATCCATTGAGCCTTGCAAAATTCTCAGGTGATTGGTATGGGCTTCCATTTTATAATCGGGTACTTTAAGACATGTGTTTTTCTTTTGTAAAACGATTGAGGCCGGGGGAAAAAAGCAGAGTGTATGAATTCATCCCCAAAATCATGCTGCTATTATTTCTGAGACTCAAGGGAAGGAAGGCTGACCTATATAAACCCATGGCTTCCATCTGGTTCTTCATTAGCATCTTGTCATTAAAACCAACATTTACAGGTACAGGTAGAAAGATCTTGTTAGAACTGAAGCAAGCTGCCAGAACAGGTTCAATGCTTTCTTCCCTTCCTACACATTCTGGTTATACTCATTCTTCCACTTTGGCTATTCACTTTAGGAGGAAACGCCAATGGCTATGAAATGTTTCTTTCTGGTGCTTACATAAATTAACAGAACAGCAGAGATAGAAGGGACCTTAGAGGTCTTCTAGTCCAATCCCCCACTCAGGCAGGAAACCCTATGCCATTTCAGATAAATGGTTGCCCAATCTCTTCTCAAAAAGCACCCATAACTTCTGGGCACAGGTTTACTTATTTTTATTTATTTGTTTGTTTGTCAAATATGTACAAGATAACAAGTGTAGGTATGAACATAAACACGAACAAAGGAAGTAAATACAGACAAATGGGGACAGTAAGACAGGGACGGTAGGCATGCTGGTGCGCTTATGCATGCCAACTTTAAGGACCTCTTAGGAATGGGGTGAGGTCCACGATAGTCAGTTTGAGGTTGAGGGGGGTTGAGGCTGTAACAATGGAGTTGGGTAGAGTGTTCCAGATGTTGACCACTCTGTTGCTGAAGTCGTATTTTCTGCAATCGAGTTTCTGCAATTGGTTGTTCCACTGATCAATCGCTCTAACTGTCAGGAAATTGTAGGATGTAAATATCATTAGGACTATAGACAATGATGAAAAAGTTGAATCCTCTGGTGTGTGTGTGTGTGTGTGTGATTCCTTCAATGAAAAAAAATGCCACATGGCTGTATTTACATGATAGCACAACAGACTAAATCTGTTGTTGCTCTCAAGAAAATTTATACAGGGATCCAGCAACAGCAACTGATGGAAAGAGCAACTCAGTACAATAAGGTTACACCACATGGCAACGTGGCCTTGGGCCATCTTGAAAAAGCTAAGCAGGGTCAGGCCTGGTTAATTCTAGAATGAGAGCCTTTCCTCAAAATACCAGGACTGTAGGCTCACTGAAAAATTTTTAAATCATGGAAAAAAGCAGTGCCAAACAGAATTTTTATTGTTAACCAAAACCCAAGACCTACGTGGTAGCATATACTCATTGCAGGCCAGGCAAAATTCATAGGAAGTTTACATTTTGATGTGTGTCACAGCTTCCTTAGATTTGGCAAGTTTAATCAGGGTCATTCCTATCACCTTTCTACTGCTGCTACTTTCCTTCTCTTTCTTTCTTTCTCTCTTGCACAAGCACATGGAAGAATGAAAAGTGAAAAGGCATTTAAAAAAAAAGAATGCTTAGACCAGCCCCGGTTTTGCAAAGCTACTCTACTCTCCTGTCTTTATGATCAAAATTAACCCTGTCTTCTGGATTTGTCCAACACAACTCAATTCAGGATAAATAATCTATAACTGTCCCCAAGATATTCTAGAATTACTTGGATTTGATCCTAACCAGGTTACTGGATTTGTAGAAAAGGCTGGGGCTTTAAATTCAGGCGAGCACATCATGTGAATATTTTCCAGGAATAAAGATTGACCAGATGGTCAAATGCCTTTCTCACCGATATTCCTACAATCCTACCAATCACTATCCTCTCATTTTCCTACAATCTCTCATTTCCCCTTCCATCTCCTTTCTTCATGTACAGTAGGTCAGGATTATATTGTTTTGTTTTCAAGTGTCTTTGAGAAAAGTTGAATGAAGAAATATTTGCACCAGATATATTTATACCAAGTCAGCACATGGCTATCTCCTCTCGTTTGCCTTTCCCCGTGGTTAATCTTTTCTAATATCTCCGTATTATTAACTAGATTTAGAATAACTTTATTGTCACTTTGAATGTACACTAATCAGCATACATTAAAGTGAAATTTCATTGCATACAGCTCTCAGAGAGTCTCCACCTCCAATATACACTACATAAACATGACAAAATACATAAATAAATACAAAATTATGCAATATACCCACATATAGATCTGGATAGTCATGTAAATATCAGAGAACAAGCCTCTTTACTCTGTCTTCATTGACCTGACAAAGGAAGTTGATATTATAAACGTGGAGGTTCTCTGGATCACCCTGAGATGTTATGGATGCCTGAGGAAATTCACAAAGCTGATTCAACTACTCTACAATGGAATGACAGATTCCTTACAAGGTTTATACATCAGCTACACCTGCCATTTCCAGTAGGGTAAAACAGGGTTGTGTGCTAATCCCAATCCTATTCAATCATCTTCATTTACATGAAGAACAGAGGGATAGAATCAAGATCATGTGAAGTGTTAATACTACTTTATAATGCCTTGGTAAGGCTACACTTGGAATACTGCATCGAGTTTTGGTCACCACGATGTAAAAAAGATCCTGAGACTCTAGAAAGAGTGCAAAGAAGAGCAACAAAGATGATTAGGGGACTGGAGGCTAAAACATATAAAGAATGGTTGCAGGAACCGGGTATGTCTAGTTTAATGAAAAGAAGGACTAGGGGAGACATGATAGCAGTGTATATCTCAGAGGCTGCAACAAAGAAGAGGGAGTCAAGCTATTCTCCAAAGCACCTGAAGGCAGGACAAGAAGCAATGGGTGGAAACTTATCAAGAAGAGAAGCAACTTAGAACTAAAGAGAAATTTCCTGACAGTGAGAACAATTAACCAGCAGAACAACTTGCCTCCAGAAGTTGTGAATGCTCCAACACTGGAAGTTTTTAAGAAGAGGTTGGATAACCATTTGTCCGAAATGGTATAGGCTTTCCTGCTTAAGCAGGGGGTTGGACTAGAAGACCTCCAAGGTCCCTTCCAACTCTGTTATTCTATTCTATTCTATATGTTGTCACATACTGTCTGGGATCTAAAGGAGAGAGTGTACATCAGGTACCTATTGGTCAGCTCTCTCTTTGATGTTCACTGCCTGAAGGCATGCAGTGCCTCCAGTCATTGAAGAAACCCTCTTTCCTGATGACTGTGTCAATTTATGGAGCAATTTATAGTTGATGCTGAACAAATTCTCAACATCTTAAGCTATGGGTTTTTGGACAAAGAAATTGACTCCAGGATTAGCAAGGTCAGCCAGGGTGGCTGTGAACCAAAGTGCTAGATCAATACAACTTTGTGCTAGTACAGGTAACCCCTGACTTACGACCACAATATGAGCCCAAAATTTATGTTGTTAAGTGAGACACTTGTTAAGTGAGTTTGGCCTCATTTTACGATCTTTCTTGCCACAGTTGTTAAGTGAATCCCTATAGTTGTTAAGTTAGTCACACAGCTGTTAAGTGAATCTGGTTTCCCCATTGACTTTGCTCATCAAAAGGTCACAAAAGGGGATCACATGACCCCAGGACACTGCAACCATCATAAATATGAGTCAGTTGCCAAGTATCTGAATTTTGATCATATGACCATGTGGATGCTGCAACAGTGGTAAGTGTGAAAAATGGTCTTAAGTCACTTTTTTCAGTGATGTTGTAACTTTGAGCGATCACTAAACAAACTATTGTAAGTCAAGGACTACCTTTACTCTGTGCTGCCAGACTGGGATTGTGAAGCTACCCCTTGTCTACAGATGAATTGCATCACAGAGTGTTTTCTTCAGACCCAAAGGACCATATGCGTGCACACACTCCCACGCTCCCTGCTCATGCATGCATAATCCCCCCATGTTGCCCCCTTACCTGCACTGCACCTCCCAGCTGATTTTCAGCCCATTTGAGGCCTTTCTTGGCCTCCTAGAGGCTTGAGGAGAGCTTCTGCAGGCTTTGCAGGCCAAAAAATGGCCCCTTTTTGTCACTTCCGGTATTTCCAGAAATACAGGAAGTGATGAAATGGGCCTATTTTTGGGCCTGCAAAGGCTTTCCTCAAGCCTCTGGGATGCCAAAAAAGGCCTCAAACAGGCCAAAAATCAGCTGTGAGGTACATGCATGCGCAGTGAGGTAAGTTTGCCTGTGGCTCACATGCCAACACAAATGGCTCTGTGTGCCACCTGTAGCACGTATGCCATAGGTTCACCATCACGGATATATATCAAAGAAACTTTGCATAAAGATGAAACTAAAGTTAACCAACTTTCAGGCTTGTTTGTAAATTGATAGTCTAATGGCACTCAATAGGAGCCACACTTTTCCTGCTGTTTGGATTAAAAATGTATTTAAAATTGCAGTTTGATCAGTGTTTGTAATTGTTTTCATCTCCTCACCTTTCATCCATTTTGATGTTGCCACATCTGAAAAATACCCTAGCTGTGCTTAAGCCCCTTCAAAGCTGAAAAGAATGCTTTTCATTTGTCAAAGAACAGGACACATGGAAGAAAAACTCAGTGTACTCATTATGGATCCTGAAGGGGCCAGGCAGCCTCTCCTTCAACTCACCCTGCTCTCCTCCCTGCCACTGTGAAGTCAAATTCATGGGGACAATTATTCTAATCGGTACCAAGTTCTGAAAGTATTAAACAGGGGCAACCGCAGGCAGTCGGGACACTTGGCTTCTTTGCTGTATTTACTGTAAGCTGCTTATAAGCAGGGGTGACATTTGAAAATCTATGTTCGTAAGATGTTGACCTCTGTGGAAGATTGAATGGGAATGGGAAAGTCATGGAGATAGAATCTGAGTGTGAAAAGTCTGGTCAATTGCAAAGAGTCAAGCCTTGAGGATCTTCTGATCCCAGAAGGTAGCATGAGTGGATGAAATTGATGATCTCTTAAAATAAAGTCATTCTTAATGGATAACAGAAAGAATTTAGAAGCCGAGGTGGTGCAGTGGTTAGAATGCAATATTGCAAGCTGACTCTGCTCACCGCCAGGAGTTCAATCCTGACCGGCTCAAAGTTAACTCAGCTTTCCATCCTTCCAACATTGGTAAAATGAGGACCTAGATTGTTGGGCAAGACGCTAACTCTGTAAACCACTTAGGGAGGACTGTAAAACACTATGAAGCAGTATATAAGTCTAAGTGTTATTGCTATTTAGTCATGGATTTAAGGAGGTGGGAAAGATGGAACATTTGTTCATCACTGGCAATATAAAAAATGTGTGAAGGAGACTCAGAGCAGCCCTGCCTTGCACCAATCATCCTTAAAAGGGGCAGCGAAGGGCCAGAGCAGCTTTTCACATTTCTGTTAATATATCCTACAAAAGAGGGACACGGTGGCTCATTGGCTAAGACGCTGAGCTTGTCGAACAGAAAGGTCAGCAGTTCGGCAGTTCGAATCCCTAGTGCCACGTCATGGAGTGAGCTCCCGTTACTTGTCCCAGCTTCTGCCAACCTAGCAGTTCGAAAGCATGTAAAAAATGCAAGTAGAAAAATAGGGACCACTTTGGTGGGAAGGTAACAGCGTTCCATGCACCTTCAGCATTTAGTCATGCCGACCACATGACCACGGAGATGTCTTTGGACAGCTCTGGCTCGTCGGCTTTGTAATGGAGATTAGCACTGCCCCCTAGAGCTGGAAATGACTATCACGTATGTGTGAGGGGAACCTTTACATTTACCTTTTATCCTACAACAGTAAAATAACACTCCTGGAATCTAAGGAGATCTGTTTCCTGTGCTGAAAAGGGGAGAGATTCCTGGACATAATTGTTGAGCTTTCCAAAATGTTCCTTTAAAATTAAAGTACAACTGTTTTGTAGATCCAGAAGTCAAATTCACACATACACAGAGAGGGAGGCAGGAAGAGAGACAAATCACTGAAGCAAATTTTCATTATCTTACATTTAGATAGATAGATAGATAGATAGATAGATAGATACATACATACATACATACATACATACATACATACACACACATACACTAAAATGTAAATGTGTGAAAAATATATAAGAAAAAGAAAAGAACAAGAAAAAAATGAAGGAGAAAAGATAAAAATGCAAGAACAAGGGGGGAAAGTAAAAGAAAGATAGAAAAGAAAAACAAGAGATTCAAAGAATTAATTTCAGGTCTACTTTACAGTTGTTATAAGTACAATTATAAATTTTCTTCTTCCTCTATGGTTACAACATAATCTCTTCTTTCTTTAATCTAGTCTATTGAATCATGAAAACCATAAAACTTAAGTTCTTTTTTTTCTGCACCACAAAGTCTATAAGGGGTTTCCAGACAGCAATAAACATAAATATTGTCCTTGCTCTGATCAAACAAATCAATTTAGCCATTTCAACAAGTTCCATCATCTTCACCCACAATTCCCCATTGTGGGTAATGCCAAATCTTTCCATTTTTCTGCATATAATAGTCTTTCTGCAGTTATCATGTACAAAAATAAAGCTCCATAACTCTTTCCAACTGTTTGTCCATCAATCCCAAAAGAAAATCTTCTGGTCTCAACTGTATATTAAGCGCCTCTAAGTCAGTGTGTGCTTTTCAATCCAAAATTTATTTATTTTATTTTACCTTCTGCTTGACAAAAATCTAATGTCTCATGATGTTAGCCATTTGTGCTTGCTCATTATTTCTCATCTATAAAATGCTTCTTGTGCTGAGATCCACAAAGTATTTCTTGTCCCTCTTTTGGTATATGTAGGAGAAGAGAAGGCAGAGATGGTGGGTAGAGTTAAATGTGTTATCAGTTTTGAAACCTTACATTGCCACAAATGGTCCGAGTCCTACCCCTCTTGAATTCCATTCACTCTTATCAGGCACCAGTTTAGTATTGAACTTTAGTTGACTAGATTCTTGTGTATAGGTTTGAATACATTTGCTGTGCTGCAACTTAATGTATACTCCTGATCCTTTGCACCTGACAGTATCGATATATTGCCTCTTTCCATCTCCCTGGGCTCTTTTCTCTCTGTAGGATAGATTTCATCAGCATTTGTAAAGATCACAAAAGTTCATCCTCAAAACATTTGTAATAAAAACCTGACAATTCATCTGGCCTCAGCACCTTTTATGATTTACTCTTTTTATAAACGCCAAATGAATTACCAGTAGCTTCAGAAATTCCCCTTAATGTTATAGGTTCTTCATAATCTGTCTCTGTTTGTCTGTAATCCCCAGTAAATTTTGTTTCTTTAGATATCCATCTAATTTCCCTAGAGAGATGTCACTTTCTTTATACAAATTGAAGTAATGTTCATAAAATGCTTTTTGTATGGCCGCATTGCCTGTAAATACATTGTCTCACTGTTGTAATTTCATTATAACTTTCTTTTCTTTGTGTAATTTATATGATAGCTGCTTCCCTGGTTTATTTGCAAACTGAAACATTTTTTGCCTTATATTTTAAAATTATAATTAAAATTAAAATTATAATTTGATTTTTATTTCCATTTCTCTTACTCTTAACATATATACTTGTCATAAAAGCTTAATTTGTTCAGAAATACCTGCTCTGGAAATGTCGTCTTCTTTTCTCTCTATTCATCAAAAATAGCTTGTGTTTATCTTGACTTTGTTTTCAGTTTACTATTATGTTGTATAAAATAACATAAATAAAAACTTTTCTTGCATCCCAAACCATTCTTTTTATTTATTTATTAAATTTATTTTCCACCTATCTCAACCATCTTAAAATAAATCCTTTACTTAATTTTTTTCAATCTTTTAATATCTTTTTGCAGTCCTTCAATATTGCTTCTTTCTGCAGCAATATTCTGTAGCAGGGGAGGGGTGGCGGAGTGGCTGTGGTTATTCGGGAGACCCTGATTCCAAGGGAGGTCGCTGTTCCTGAGATAGGCGGAAGTGAGACCCGCCTCCTGAGGTGGGGGCCTGGTGGTCGGGTGGGTTTGCTGCTGACATACCTTTCCCCCAGCTGTGTGGCAGCAACCCTGCCTGGGTTTCTCGGCGTTCTCTCGGGGTGGCGGTGGATCTCCGGGCTTATGGTCCTGGGTGATTTCAATCTGCCTTCCCTTGGGGGCCGGGTTTGGCCCAGGAATTCATGGACTCCATGGGGACCATGGGCCTGACCCAGTTAATTCAAGGCCCGACTCATGAGGGGGGAAACACTCTCGACCTGGTTTTTGTCTTGGAACAGTGGCGAGTGATATAGGGCAGGTGAGTTGTACAACACTGCCCGTCCCATGGTCTGATCACTATCTCCTGCAGCTGGTCTTCCAACAGGCTGCCCCCCACTGCTAGGATGAGGAGCCACTTAGATGGTTCTGTCCCAGATGCCTAATGGACCCTGAAAGGTTCCAGGCGGAACTGGGTTTTTCCCCATTTCCCTTGCCCACAACTCTGCTGAGGACCTGGCAGCTGCTTGGCAGCAGGCTGCTGAGGCTGCCCTCAACAGGGTTGTCCCCATGCGTCCCCTCACATGCCGTGGATCCCGGGTAGCTCCTTGGTATACTGAGGAGCTCCGGGAGATGAAGTGCCATCGGAGGGGTTTAGAGAGCAGGTGGAGGGCCACCCGCTCCCAAGCCGATCGAGCCCAGTTGAGAGCCCATATAAGGACTTACCTGGTAGCTATGCGGGTGGCGAGAAGGTCTTATCTCTCCACCCTCATAGCATCCGCAGATAACCGCCCAGCTTCCCTGTTTAGGGCCACCCGCTCCCTCTTACATCCTGGGGAGGTGGTGGACCCTCTCGGGAAGGGCTGAGGAATTTGGTCAATATCTGTCGGATAAGATCGCGGATTCGGGCGGGTTGTGCTCCACCTTGCAGTGGTCTGAGGATCGTGGTGCAAGTAGTCTGGCTGATGTGATCTGGGCTGAGTTGACCCTGTTTCTGAGGATGAAGTGGACAGGATTATGTGGCGTCTGAGTTCCACCACATGTTTGTTGGACCGTGCCCTTCCTGGCTGGCTTATGCCGCCAGGGAGGTCACCTGTTGGCTCCAGGCAGTGGTCAATGCTTCATTAAGGGAGGGTGTCTTTCCTCTGCCTTGAAAGAGGCGTGGTGAGGCCCTCCTGAAGAAGCCTGCCCTGGACCCAACCGTGTTAGACAACTTCCGTCCAGTCTCCAACCTTCGTTTTTGGCGAAGGTTGTTGAGAGTGTGGTGGCTCAGCAGTTTCCACTTTTCCTGGATGAAGCAGACTACCTAGATCCATACCAATCGGGCTTCCGCCTGGTTTCAGCATGGAGACGGCATTGGTCGCACTGATGGATGATCTCTGGAGGGCCCGGGACAGGGTTTTTCCTCTGTCCTGGTCCTATTAGACCTCTCAGCTGCTTTTGATACCATTGACCATGGTATCCTTTTGCACTCGGGGCTGGGAGTGGGGGCACTGTTCTTCGGTGGCTCTCCTCCTACCTCTGGGTGGTCACATTGGTGTTGACAGGGGACAGAGGTTGGCCCCAGGGCTCACTTGTGGGATCCCTCAGGGGTCGGTCCTCTCCCCTTTATTTAATATCTACATGAAACCGCTGGGTGAGATCATTTGTGGTTTTGGGGTGAGGTATCACCAGTATGCTGATGATACCCAGTTATGCATCTCCACCCCAAACCAAATCAGTGATGCCCTCTCCGTGATGACTCGCTGTCTGGATGTACGGATCTGGATGGATGGAAACATGCTTCGCTCAACCCGCCAAGACTGAGTGGCTGTACATACCGGCATCTCGGTCCAGTCAAGAGTGTCCATCGTTGACCATAGGGGATGTGGTGTTGCCCCCTGTGGATAGGGCATGGAACCTGGGGTCCTCCTGGGCGCGGCTCCAGTTGGAGGAGCAGGTGGGGGCCGTCGCCAGGGGGGCCTTCGCCCAGGTCCGGCTGGTTCGCCAGCTTCACCCCTTTCTGGACCGAGATGCCCTGCATACAGTCACTCATGCCCTTGTTACCTTGCGACTCGACTACTGCAACGCTCTCTATTTAGGACTGCCCTTGCACACCATCTGGAGGTTACAGCTGGTGCAGAATGCTGCCGCGTGGGTTGTGATGGGAGTTACCCGATTCTCCCATATTACCCCCCTCCTGCGCGGCTTGCATTGGTTGCCTGTTGCGCTCCGGGTGAGGTTCAAGGTTTTGGCTTTAACATTCAAAGTCCTACACAACATGGGTCCTCAATATTTAAGGGAGCGCCTCCTACCGATATTGGGGACCAACCACCCTGTACGGGCACACAGGCAGGGGCTCCTTGGGGTCCCGTCGGCTGGCCAATGCCGGCTGGCAGTTCCCCGACGGCGAGCCTACTCTGTGGTGGCCCCCGACTTATGGAATCAACTGCCTCTGGACCTCTGTCTGGCTCCTGATCTCCGCACTTTCCGCCATGACCTGAAGACCTGGTTATTCGACCAATCCAGGCTGTGACCCTTTTTCGGTGGGTTGGTTTTTTATGTTTTTTAGTATTTAACTTGTTGGGCTTGGTAGTTTAATTTTTTCTTAACTATTTATTGTTGTATACGCTGTTGTTGTTTTTAGCTGTGAGCTGCCCCGAGTCTTCGGAGATGGGGCGGCATACAAGTCCCAATAAATCAAATCAAATCAAATCTATTGTCTGCCTCCCGAGTCCCAGCTGATCGGCTGGGTCTTCTTTTATTGCCCTGCACAGGAGGACAGAGCTGGAAAGCAGGTTAGTGGGGTGGGGAGGAATGGAGATTTTGCAATATCCTTCCCCTGCCACACCCACCAAGCCACACCCACCAAGCCATGCCCACAGAACCAGTAGTAAAAACTTTTGAATCCCACCACTGGTCCAGTAGCTGGTGCAGGCAATATCTGGAGTTGCCGAAGAGCTTCATCTTGTATTTTTATCCATTTTGTGATATCTAAAGCAGTGGGTTGCTCTCTACAAAGTTGTGCATAAATTTGGGGAATTGGGAAAGCTGGATTCATTTAACAACTATGTGACTAACTTAACAACTACAGTGATTCATTTAACAACTGTGGCAAGAAAGGCTGTATAACATGTGGCAAAACTCAATTCAGAAATGTCTCACTTAACAACAGAAATGTGGAGCTCAATTGTAGTCATAAATTGAGAACTACCTGAACTGCAAGAGATGCTCCCAAATGCTTGTCTTAACCAATAGCAACCTAATTGGAGTATCTTTCATTGATGCTTTGCTTGAATTGTCCTTCTATAAACTTCCCTGTGTGCTACCTGCCCAAAATATGCAGAAAATGGAGTTGCCATAGCAGCACAGTCAGGACCTGGCCCTCTAAAACACCTCCATTTTAAAAACTTATATTATGATTTATGAGCAAGGCTAAAGAGAAAGATGACATTTGTGCAGGAATGATCTTGATACATAGTTCTCTAAGAAATAAATAATTTCCACATCAGTATTTTCAGAAGGCAATTGTAAATCTCAACACATTTTTAAGGGCAATGTTTGATAAGGTTGAGCATGTAGAGAAAGATTTTAGGGCTGGGAAGCCTTCAAGGAAGAAAGGAGTATGCCATGCAATGAATCCTTGACTAAGGAATCCATCCATTTCCTTATCACAAATATCACAGCCTACTAATTTCAGGATCATAAAATCCATGATTTATAAATTTAACAGAAACAGTTCCTATCTATGTCTACCTTTTAAGTCTGGAGTCTGTTCCTGCTTGGAAATGCATTTTCTGTATTCTGCAACCTTTCTCCTCAAAAAATATGCATTTGGGCATGCATATTCCCCTTTAAAAAAGCATATTTTTAAAATTATTTAAAAATTTGCAAAACTGGTTTGGGGTACATGTAAGGTTTTCTAAATATCATTTTTCCCCAGTCATTCATAACTGTAAACAGCTCATAACTTTACAGTAATTGAAATCCAGCATTTGGAATCCAGAGTTTCATCCCCAGAAAAAGACTGCGAATTTGTCTTTAGTTATTTAGTATCATGGAGGACAGAAAAGAAGGCTTGATGTGTATAAAAAAATTAACCAAAATTAACTGTGTGGCCATTTTATTAAAACAAACTGAAATGTCATAAGGAGATAAATAATAGTGAAACAAGATAAATAATGTGCTTGATGTTGAAACTACAAAGTCTACATTTATTACAGAGAGCTGTAGTGTTGTAGTAGTTAGAATGCAGTACTTCAGGCTACTTCTGCTGACTGGCAGCTGACTGCAATTTGGCAGTTCAAATCTCACAAAGTTGACTCAGCCTTCCATCCTTCTGAGGTCTGTAAAATGAGAACCCAGATTGTTGGGGGCAATATGCTGACTCTGTAAACCGCTTAGAGAGGGCTGTAAAGCACTGTGAAGCAGTATATAAGTCTAAGTGCTATTGCTAATGCTATTAACTAAGCTAAATAATTAAAAACCATTATAGATTCCATTATTATCCAGAAGTTATCTTCAGGCTGAGATCAGATACTCCATACAATAAAAGCAGCCCAAAATAAATACAATACAACTGAGAGAGATAAAAATTACATCTATTGGTGTATCGTTTGGAAAAGAGCTGTACTGCTCTATTTTTGTTTTCAGTTCTAAAGTATTTGTTTGATTGCTTGACTGCCTGATTGATTACATGTCATCAAGTCAGTGTCAACTCTTAGCAATTTACACAGATAGACTTTCTCCAGTGTCATCTGCCCCCAAGCTGCTCCTTCAGAATGTTTTACTCATCTACATTCTTCTAAAACTCTCATTATCATGACCTTTAACTGGAGGAAACTGTGGATCAAAGGCATTTTTTAAATCAAGGTATTACAAATGGGCTAACTTATAAAATATGTCCAAAATCTGAGTCCAATGACTCCTAAGAAGAATGACATTTGGGAAAGTTATTGCTGCTTCATTGCAACTGGGCTGCTGTTGTGGTTCTGTGATCTTCATCAATGTTCTGGGACAGTTTCAAAACCAGCCCTTGCTCCCTTTCCCACTTAGCAGCAAGCACTTATCTATGGGATGGGATGGGAAGGGAAGTTTACAATGTTCCCTGCTGAATGTTCCCATAACTGAATGAGAAAACTGATGGGAAGATATAAATTCCTTCTACCCTCATTGCTTTTTTGCCAGCCCTTAGACATTCTACTTCTCTGTTTAGGTAAGGAAAATACTCTGAAACAATGACCCAAAGGGGCACCTGTTGTCTAGTGTCATCCTGTAACCAAGTTCATCCAGCTGAAGCTACTGTTGGTTTGCCTCTTCTTTTTCCTTCCACCTTTCCTGGCATTAGAGACTTTTCCAGAGAGTTAGGTCTTCAAATAATGTGTTTAAGATATGATAATTTCAGTCTGGTCATTTGTCTCTTTGGGTTTTTTTGTTTGTTTGTTGTTTTTTGGTTACCCATGAGTGTTGTATGAGTGTTCTCCAACAACAAATTCAAAATCCTCAATACTTTTTTTACCTGCTTCTTCAACTTTCAATTTTTCATTTCCATAGGGCATCACAGGAAAACCATCCCCCCAATTAATTAATAATTGAAATAAAATATAAATAAATACAAAAAATAATAATAATTAAAACAATTAATTAATTAAGAAGAAAACAAAAACAAACAAACTCAGAGAGGAGACTCAATGGACCACTGGGCTTTTTTCTGCTGCCAGCTTTCTATGTTTTCTATTCCCTGTATGATTCTGATCTTTGTAGGTATAGACTTGTCACAGAATGCGAATATATGTATCTATTAACAATATTCACGGTATGTGAATATCTTTTCATTGCTACCCTACCAAATGCTATACTGATGCACATTTCTCAATTGCTGGTTCCTTTGGAAACTATGCACCATTTCAATATCATCATTGTCAGTTCTAGAGATGGTTGCCGCAGCTGTTATCATTAATTTAGTCTTTTTCATATTTAAGTTTAGGGTCATTTTTTTCCAGTGCTCCTTGAGTTTCATTACTAGAACTTTCGGATCATTTGCCTTTTCAACTGTCAGAGTCATGTCATCAGCCTAACATAGGCTATTGATGTTTCTCCCACTGATTTTAAAACCACATTCATCTTCTTCCAGTCCAGTTTCCCTCAGTACATTCATTAATATAGGTCCATTGAATAATGGGGGAGTCTATATTTACTGATCTGGAGGCACTCTGTTTCACTATGTTGCACCCGGACTGAGGCTTCCTGCCCTGTGTATGTATATATCATTTGAGGGCAATTTTTTCAAGGCACCCAAAGGCCAGACAAGGAATAATGGATGGAAACTGATCAAGGAGAGGTTCAATCTAGAAATAAGGGAAAATTTTCTGACAGTGAGAACAATCAACCAATGGAACACCTTGCCCTCGGAAGTTGTGGGAGCTTCATCACTGGAGGCTTTCAAGGAGAGACTGGACTGCCATCTGTCAGAAATGGTGTAGGGTCACCCCACTATAAAAAAGATATTGAGACTCTAGAAAAATGCAGAGAAAAGCAAGCACGATGACTAGGGGACTGGAGGCTAAAAACGTACAAAGAACAGTTACAGGAACTGGGCATGGCTAGTCTAGTGAAGAGAAGAATGGGGGAGACATGATAGAAGTCTTCCAATATTTGAGGGGCTGCACAGAGAGGAAGGGGTCAAGCTATTTTCTAAAGCACCTGTAGGGCAGACAAGGAATAATGGAAGGAAAGTGAACAAGGAGAGATTCAACCTGGGAATAAGGAGAAACTTTCTGACAGTGAGAACAATCAACCAATGGAACAGTTTGCCATCGGAAGTTGTGGGAGCTTCATCACTGGAGGCTTTCAAGAAGAGATTGGATCACCATTTGTCAGAAATGATGTAGAGTCTCCTGCTTGGGTGGGGGGTTGGACTAGATGACCTAAAAGGTCTCTTCCAACTTCATTAATCTGTAAACAATTGGAGCAAGGTGGCTCAAGTGGTTGAAATTCTGGGCAGGGAGTTAATAACCCCACGGTCAAAACCTGAGAGCTGTTGTGGGGTGGGATTGAGCTCTCTTCACCCCAGTTCCTGCCAGGGACATGAAAGGAGCCCCCAACTGGGCATCCCCAGAGCAATGGTGATGTCGCCGGCTAATCCTTTCAACAGCCTTGGTGCTTCTGACACAAGTGCAAAAAAAAAAATGAGGACAATGAGATGTTCCAGTATTCCCATTTTCCTAAGAACGTTCTACAATTCGAAGGCCTTTCGAAGCACATTTGATTTCTTGATACGTTTTGGCTTTATCACTTACCTACTATTCAGCATTAGTAATGTCTCAGGTTCCTCAGCTTTTTCTTTTAAAAATCATTCTTGAATACCTGGCATCTACCTTTTCATTTAGGCTTTTAATATTACACACACACACACACACACACACACAAACTTACTTCTTGCTATTTGTGATGGCATGCATCTCTAAGAGATGTATGAAGTTCATACTTTCGTACAACTTCAGAAAAAATTGGTGGCTCAGGCTGTTAATTGCCTGCACTTAAGTTCCAGCTGCCTACAACTGCTGTAGACTCGAATCCCACCAGGCTCAAGGTTGACTCAGCCTTCCATCCTCTCGGGGTAGGTAAATTGAGGACCCAAGATTGTTGGGGGCAATAAGCTGACTTTGTAAAAATGCCGCTTAGTAATAAGCAGGCATATACAATGGAATGAAGGCTATTGCTGAGCACACTGGGTTGTATCCCAAAAATTGTAAGCCGCCCTGAGTCTTCGGAGAAGGGCGGCATATAAATATTTTTTTTTTAAAAAAGCACAAGCTCTAAAAAGACTGTTATGCTCAAATACATCAAACATATGAACCATATTTTATTTTTCCTCCCAGAAACAAATCTTTCCAGGTGTGAGAGATTCCTTTTTCAATGACTGAACACAACATAGCTTAGATTAAACTACCCGGTCGTTTATTATATCATGCACATTCCCCAATAATAGGCGAGCAAAGTTAGCTTCACTCCCTTAGTTCTTACGGTTGACTTAGCCATGTAAGGAAGCCTTTGGTGCTCTGTCCTTACAGATGTGAAAGTTCTTAACGTCTAATGCAATCCATGTCTCTCACTAAAAGTTGTGCACTTGTTGACAATTATGTGCTGCCCCGCACGGTTGCTGTTTATTTAACTACCAGCAAAGTTGCTGCCAAACTCCAGGCTAAACTCCAAGTTCTGTTGTAAGCAATGTTGCTCTTGAGCATTCAAGCTGAGCTCTCAAGCCAAGCTCCAGGTAGGGATCAAGCACAGTTGGCTGCTTATCACGGCTTGTGATCCTGGCAGCTAGATTCAGCCATGTTCCTTGCTTTAGCTATTAGACTTGCCCAGACATTGCTTCTCGCTTCCTCATCTCCTTCTCATCTCTTCTTCTCCTGTTCTTCTTCTCACCTACACTCTTCCTTGGTTAACTGAAAGTGTGGGTAGAGTGTGGTGATCTAACCAAGCTGTCTATGGAAATATCACATCCTTCAAAATGCCAGAGTGCAGCTAAAACAAGCCAGTTATGGACACTAGTCAAATATTAAGGTGTGGCCAACTGGCTGGCTGAGATCCTGGTGTGGATGCCTATGAGGTGAGTCTAAGCCATGCAGTCTGCTATCCTCATAAGAGCTAAGGCAGAATTGAGCACTTCCCCTTTAAGTTTCCTGGTAGAGCCCATAAAATTATTGTATGGCTCAGGGATGGAGGATGAGCTGTGTCTAAGTTTGGGGAAAGTGACAATGACTGTTTTTTCCTAGTACTGTCACTTCAATCAGCATTTTCAGCACAGCTTTTCCCGAGCACTTTCAACTGTGCTCCTCTTTCTCTCCCACCAGGATTAACCTCTTTTTTCCATCCAGACCATGTTAAAAAATCAAGCAGTGCTATGTTTCATTGAAAAGTTGACTTTCAAGCCCCATCATCCAAAGCCTCTAATACCCCAAAATTGTATTCAATAAATACATTCAATAAATACATGTGCCTAATCAATTTCTAACCTGTTCATAAGTCCACATCAGAGGATCTGGCAGCCACACCTGGATCAAGGGCCACTGTAGAATAATAATAATAATAATAATAATAATAATAATAATAATAATTTATTCGACTTGTATGCCGCCCTTCTCCCTAAGGACTCAGGGCGGCTAACATTAAAACAGCACAAAATTTACATAAAAGAAAGAAGAAGGAGAAGAGAAGAGAAGAGAAGAGAAGAGAAGAGAAGAGTAGAGAATAAAAGAGAAGTTTATTTGTTCAGGTGTAGCTAGAGGAAGGAATTCTGCTTAATATCTTATAAACTCTTATGACAAGAGATTATTGACAAGACTGCAGTACGCTAGTGAAAACTTTCCTTGGGTGGCTACTATGATTGTAGCTCAGTGGTGGGATTCAATTTTTTTTACTACCGGTTCTGTGGGCATGACTTGGCTTGGTGGGTATGGTGTGGTCTCCCTCCCCACTCTTGGGGGAATTCCATTCTCTCCCCGCCCCACTAACCTGCTTTCCAGCTTTATTCTCCTATGCAGGGCAACAAAAGAAGACCCAGTCGATCAGCTGGGACTCGGGAGGCAGAGAATAGATGGGGGCGGGGCCAGTCAGAGGTGGTATTTGCCTGTTCTCCAAACTACTCAAAATTTCTGCTACCGGTTCTCCAGAACTGGTCAGAACCAGCTGAATACCACCTCTGCTGTAGCTTGATACTACAGTTAATATTTAGGAGGCATATTTATGGCTGATGAATATTGGCAGGCAGTTATACAATGGATCTTGGCCTAAAGATCTCAAAATCGCAAAAGATTGAAAATCTCCATAAATATATATTTATATTATATTATTTATATATTAATTGGACTTGTATGTGCCCCTCTCCGAAAGGACTCGGCTCACAATTAAAATACAACAATAAATATTTAAAAAAGAATTAAACTTAAACAAGCCCAATAACTAAAATTAATTTAAAACTAATTTAACAACCCCCCCCCCAAGAGGTCAGTCCAGCCCGGCCTGTTCAAACAGCCAGGTTTTCAAATCGCGGTGGAAAGAGTGGAGATCAGGAGCCAAACGGAGCCCCAGGGGTAGTTGGTTCCACGAAGCGGGAGCTACAACAGAGTAGGTCCTTTCCCGAGGCACCGCCAGCCGACACTGTCTCACGGATGGCACCCAGAGGAGTCCCCATCTGTGCGCGTGCACAGGGCGATCGGTATTCGATATTGGCAGGAGACGCTCCCGCAAATACCCCGGACCCAAGCTGTGAAGGACTTTGAATGTTAATGCCAACACCTTGAATCTCACCCGGAGGGCAACCAGCAACCAATGCAGCTCGCGCAGGAGGGGTGTAACATGGGAGTACCAGGAAACTCCCATCACAACCAGCGCAGCTGCATTCTGCACCAGCTGAAACCTCCGGATGGTATGCAAGGGCAGTCCTAAGTAGATAGTGTTGCAGTAGTCGAGTCGGGACGTGACAAGTGCATGAGTGATCGTGTGAAGGGCATCTCGGTCCAGATATGGGCATAACTGGCGAACCAGTCAGACCTGGGCAAAAGCCCCCCTGGCCACGGCCCCCACCTGCTCCTCCAAACTGAGCCGTGAGTCCAGGAGGACTCCCAGGTTCTGGGCCCTGTCCACAGGGGGCAACACCTCTCCCCCTATGACCAAAGGTGGAATCTGTTGACTGGTCCAAGATGCCTGTACACACAACCACTCAGTCTTGGCTGGGTTGAGCTGTAGCCCGTTCCTGCCCATCCAGATCTGTACCGCATCCAGACAATGGGACATCACGGAGAGGGCATCACTGATTTGGCTTGGGGTGGAGTTATACAACTGGGTATCATCAGCGTATTGATGATACCTCACCCCAAAGCCACAGATGATCTCCCCCAGCGGCTTCATATAGATGTTGAACAAGAAGAGGACCGACCCCTGAGGGACCCCACAAGTGAGTGCCCTCGGGGTCAACCTCTGCCCCCTGCCAACACCGATTGCCCTGAAAGGTAGGAGAAGAACCACTGCAGAACAGTGCCTCCCACTCCCAACCCCCCAAGGCGTCGCAATAGGATACCATGGTCGATGGTATCAAAAGCCACTGAGAGATCTAATAGTACCAGGACAGAGGAAAATCCCCTGTCCCTCACCCTCCAGAGATCATCCACCAGTGTGACCAATGCCGTCTCCGTGCTGAACCCAGGTCAGAAGCCCAATTGATAAAGATCTAGATAGTCCGCTTCCTCCAGGAAGAGCAGAAACTGCTGAGCCACCATGTTCTCAACAACCTTCGCCAAGAAGCGAAGGTTGGAGACTGGATGAAAGTTGTTTAAAATGGCTGGGTCCAGAGCAGGCTTCTTCAGGAGGGGTTTCACCACCGCCTCTTTCAAGGCGGCGGGGAAAGAACCCTCCTTCAACAAAGCGTTAACCACTGCCTGGAGCCAGCCGCACGTGACCTCCCTGGAGGCATATACCATCCAGGAAGGACACGGGTCCAATAAACACGTGGTGGAACTCAGTCATTGCATAATCCTGTCCACTTCATCCTCAGAAACAGCATCAAACTCAGCCCAGATAACATCGCCCAGACTCCCTGTACCCCACTCCTCAGACCACTGCCAATTAGAGCTCAGCCCCTCCCGGATCCGAGCGATCTTATCCGACAGATATTGTCCAAATTCCTCAGCCCTACCCCACAAAGGGTTTACCGATGTAAAAGGAAGTGAGTGACCCTGAACAGGGCGGCTGGGTGGTTATCTGCGGACGCTATGAGGGCGGAGAGGTAAGCCCTCCTCGCCGCCCCCACAGCTACCAGGTAAGTCCTAATATAGGCTCTTAACTGGGTTCAGTCGGATTCAGAATGGGTCAACCTCCATCTGCTCTCTAAATCCCTCCTACGCCGCTTCATCTCCCAGAGACAAATGGACCTTGGGTTTCAACCAACTCCATCTCTTTTCCTTGAAGCGCTAACTGCAAAGATCTTGGATATTGCGCTGCAATCGACAAAGGGTTTGGGATTCACAAACATGGCTGGGAAGAGGAAGGTAATTAAAGTCACAGTTGCTTTGATGTGATTTTTGAATTAAAATTGTCTCTATCCTGGCCAAGTTTGGTTCATTTGGTTTATACAACATGGTACTACTGTTATTATTGACCCTGTGAAGCATTATTGACCCCTGTGCGTGCGCACAGACGGGGACTCCTCGGGGTGCTGTCGGCTAGACAATGTCGGCTGGCAGTGCCTCAGGGAAGGGCCTACTCTGTGACGGCCCCCGCCTTGTGGAACCAACTCCCTTTGGAGCTCCGTTTGGCTCCAGATCTTCTCTCCTTCCGCTACGATCCGAAGACCTGGTTGTTTGAACAGGCTGGGCTGGACTGACCTCCTGTGGTTTTTAAAATTATTTTAATGGTTTTTAGTGATTGAGCTTGTCGATTTAATCTTTTTAAAAATATTTATTGTTGAATTGTGTTTTAATTGCGAGCCGCCCTGATTCCTCACGGAGAGGGGGCAGCATACAAGTCCAATTATAAATAAATAAATATTGTGTGAATCTAGCTGGTAAGTCCCAAGTTGGGGGTATCGACACCAAACAGGGCCAACCTCAGCCCCTAAATCATCATGAGCAGGTTAGTTAGGTGCCAAATGAATCTGATTTTTGTCACAGAGTCTGTTCTTTGTACTGATCTTTAAAAAACATTTTATTATCAAGCCAGCAGGGTATCCATGTTCATGCTAGAAACATTCATTGTATTATCTCGTTACCAATCTATACTAACGTTTTGTTCAACAACAGGGTCCTTAGTCTTAACGACAAAACAGTAGGAGGCAGCTTTATTTTATTCCATAATCAGGATGCTGCTATAGAGGCAGGAGAGGGAGAGAAATATCAGTTGTCAATTACATGCTACACAACTGCAAAACTGCAGCATAACCCTCTAAAAATGTTCATTATGCCCATATCTAAAATGATTTCGCTGCCAGTATTGCTTTCATCCACTTTTCTCTGGCCTCTCAGTGTAGGGATATTATTACCATATTTCAGTAAGACTTAAAATTGGATGTAAGTGATCTTTGGGAACTTTAAACCAATGAGTTCTTAATTTCTCCAAGGAAGGAGTCTTCCACCAGGAATTTCTCCTTCAAGGGAAGAACACTGCTACTCAAAACAATCCACAGAGGAGTTGAATGAAGGCATGAAAAGCCAGTGAGGCTTCAAGCTTCTGGGGAACTGACTATACAAGGAAAGACAAGAAATTTTCAGATGCTTATTATTCCCTTTACTAAGTAAATAAGCACACACTATCCGTGAGAGTGTCACAAAGTCCTTTATTCTTTCTGCAGATATTTCAAAGGCAGGTTGACTTTCGTTCATTTGAAAGCAAACCTGGTTTTAAAAATGCAGGAGAGTTTCTCTGTTTATTACTAGAGGACAGCGATGGGATAAAGAATGGCAGAGCTCCAATCAACGAGAACAGAAGTATAAGTAAGCCAAAATCCAGAAGGTTTCGATCTCAAATCACCCCGCTGCCTGGATAGCTGGCATGGCATTAGATGGCCATCCTCTTGTTACAGTTGAAGCTAAAGTGGGACAGAGAAGATTCAAAATACTTGGGAGATGCTTTGGAGAAGCCCTGGCTGTGAAGACTAATTACATCCTTCATTGGTGTGAGTGCCTATAAATAATTTGTCAACATCCCCTCTGAACATTCCTGCTCTGCATTAAACACCAAAGGGTGTTGGAAAGAAGGTTTATTGATGCAGATACAGATTAACAGATTTGGAAGGGACCTTGTAGGTCATCTAGTCCAGCCCCCTGCCGAAGCAGGAGACCTTACACCATTTCTGAAAAATGGCAGTCCAATCTCTTCTTGAAAGTCTCAAGTGATGGTGCTCCCACAACTTCTGAGGGCAAAGTGTTCCATTGGTTGATTGTTCTCACTGTCAGAAAATTTCTCCTTATTTCCAAGTTGAATCTCTCCTTGTTCAGTTTCCAACCATTATTCCTTGTCTGGCCTACAGGTGATGAACAGGATCACATGCCTTGATGCTCTTGGGCTAAGAAAAAGGGAGGGGATGCTGAGAGTCCCTGGGTTTTATGCCCTCTGTTGGGCTTTGAAATTGAGCTTATGTTCTGATTGGTTGTCAGACTCCCATGGGGCCATGCAGGGGTAACTTTGTAGGTTGTCTTTTGAGTCCCAGGCTTGGTTGACTCTTGCTGGGTGATGATGTAATGAAAGAGCTTTGGGATTCCTATTATGGCTCTGCCTGAAGGAGGTAGATCTTTGTTATGTAGAATAGACTGGCCCAGGCCTTAATGGCCCATTAACAAAAATGGAGTGAGTTTCTGCCTCTCTGAGTTTCTACTTCACCTTTGGGGAAATTTTCTGCCTTTTTAGTATACCCTAAAATATTTCATTTTTCTAGGAGAGGGGTGGGTTTTAATTTACAGCAAGGGAAAGGAGAGGAGAACAAGAGAATTTGCCTCCTCAATTCTCTCTCTCTCTCTCTCTCTCTCTCTCTCTCTCTCTCAAGTATTCACCACTCCTTCTTATCTCTTCCTCTCTGAAGCGGTTTATTGTGAATTATGCATTCCAGCCCTGCATGAAGTATTCAGCTTGTGTCCTTTCATTCCTGCTCAGCCTCCCAACAAAGCAATAAACTGTCAGCATGCCAAATAGTGGAGTCTGTAAGCAGGGAAGGCGCCACTGGCTTCCCGCAGTTCAACGGAATCATCCAGCACGGCATTGTAGCTCAGACTTCAGGTGGCCACAGGTGAGGAAGCCTCTGGAGAAACAATAATCACACCCACAACCGGCACAATGACAGTGTGATACCATAGCATGGCTTTCATCATTCAGACTCTCCTTGTTGGTCTACAGATTTTGCTGCTCTAAATTTTCTGCTAACCATAATCATATCGATCAGATAAAGCTCATTGTGTGAATTTTAGGCCATTCACACTTTCTCAGCTCACTTTATTTCACTGAGCTTTTGTTCCGGAGATTAAAATGAGATTTTTCTATGTAATCTGCCTTGAACTACCAGAGGAAAAAAAATCAGCACATGTATCCAAGAAACAAACTAATTCTCATCAGTCCTAGGAGCATTAATGTATTTTAAAACATTTTCTTTAGCACCTGTCAAGCTCTCTCTCTCTCTCACCCACCCTAACTTTGCACAACTAAGAAAATAAAAAGAGACATGTCTTAAGTTAAAACAGAGGGGGAGAGGAGACTTCGCACACTGGAAAGCAAAGCACCAATGTCTATGATCATTTTTATTTCCAAAAATTCTTCAAGGCCTCAAGTGGGTCCCATTAAGCTTTCTTAGAAAATTAAAACAATTTGCAGCTGCAGTCCAGTGCTTGGTTTGGAAATCTGCTTGCCTGCCTAGAGAAAAGATAAAAGCAAACAGATGTAGGTAGCAGCATATAGTGTGAGTGCATGAAAACTAGCATTCTTCTATACTCATATATGTACCACCAGATTCCAACACCTAATTGTTTCCCAAGGGTAGCCATGTTGGAGCCATTCTCCCATCAAGTCCCATTTTGAAGCAGCAAACATAAATATATCAACTTATCTGATATGAACAACTTGTGGAAAATGCTTGGCAATTCTGTATTATAGTGAATTTAGAGGACATTAAGACATGTTCTTTTTTTGTTGTGGCTCCTATTTGTGAAATGTAAGAGTAAGCTTACCTCAAATCATCCTGTGGAACGAGCTACCCCTGGGGCTCCGTCTGGCCCCTGACCTCCGCACCTTCCTCCACGACCTGAAGACCTGGTTATTTGACCAATCCGAGCTGTGACTCCCTCCCGGGGGGGGATGGGATGGTTCTTAATTCATTTTTTAAATTTTAAATTTTAAATTCGGTATTATTGGGCTTGTGTTTGTTTAATTCTTTTTTAGCTATTTATTGTTGTTGTATGTTTTTAGTTGTGAGCCACCCCGAGTCTTCGGAGATGGGGCGGCATACAAGTCCAAATAATAAATAGATAGATAGATAGATAGATAGATAGATAGATAGATAGATAGATAGATAAATCTGATAATGACCTTCTGAAAGCATGTTAACATGGAATTCTCCTGGACAAAATTATCTAGGATAGGAATTGTTTGTATAAAATATAGAACAACAGACTTGGAAGATCTTTTAGTCCAACTCCCTGACCAGGCAGGAGACCCTACCATTCGAGATAAATGGCTATCCAATCTTTTCTTAAAAATCTTCAGTGATGGAGCAGCCACAACTTCTGAAAGCAAGTCATTCCACTGATTAATTGTCCTAACTGTTAGGAAATTTCTCCTTAGTTCTGGGTTGCTTCTCTTTTTAATTAGTTTCCATCGATTACCTCTTGTCCTACCTTCAGGTGCTATGGAAAATACATTGACCTCCTCTTCTTTGTGGAAGCCCCTTAGATATTGGAACACTGCTATCAAGTCACCCACTAATCCTTCTTATTATTAAACTAGACATATCCAATTCCTGTAACTGTTCTTCATATGTTTTAGCCTCCAGTTACCATCTATTCCAGTGGTTGCCAACTGGTGGGCTGCAGCCCACTGGTGGTCCATAAGAAGATGTTGGTGGTCCACAGAGAAATGTCCCCCCAAAGCAATTAATCCAGACTGCGTGGGAACACAAGACTGCACTGCCCACCCGCTGGCCCCCATCCTTCGGCTGAGCGCAAACTTGCTAAAAGCAGCAGCCCTCGCTGGTGCTGTTGTAGCAAGAGGGGGCTGGCGGCACAGGCAGGCTGAAGCAGTGATGCAGATGGCTGGAAGGTGCAGGAGTGCCACGCTACTTGCATTTGCGTGGTACTCCCACACCTTCCAGCTTGCCTCTCCTGGCCTGGGATCTTCCACGATGGCCGTGGGCTGTAGGGACAGTCTGGGGCAGGAAAAGTACAGGCTGCTGGTGGTGGGAGGGGGTGGAATGGGCAAGTCTGTGCTCATCATCCAGTTCAGAGGCCTGGAATGGGGCATCATCGTTGTCAGTTGTCTCATCCCTCTTGTCCTGCAAATTTGTACATTACAGGTGGCAGCCCCTATGGCGGAGATGTCCAACCCCACCACGGGCCAGTCCCATATTCTAGAGCTGTAGTAGTCACAAGACTGGCCCTTTGGTCATCCCAGAGCAGCTCATCCATCGCACAGGCCAGTTTTGTGACTACTGCAGCTGTGGAATATGGGACTGACTTTCCCACCAAGGTCAACAAGCCACCGTCAGTCAAAATTCATATTAGTGGTCCGCGGGATTTGAAATGATGAGTTTGATGGTCCCTGAGGTCCAAAAGGTTGGTGACCCCTGATCTATTCTATACCTGTGCATTTGGTTTTTCTTGCCTAAGTGTAAAACCTTATTTTTCTCACCATTAAATTGCATTTTGTTGTATAGGGTGCAGTTCCCTAGTCTGTCAAGATATTTCTGGATCCTGAGGTTATCTGACAAAGTACTGGCTATTCCCCCTAGCTTGGTGTTATCTGCAAATTTGATGATTTCCCCTTCTATCCTCTCATCTAAATAGCTTATGAGATGTTGAAGAGTACTGGCTAGAGAGAACCTTGGGGTACCCCACTGCATGCTTCCTTTGTGTAGATGTAGTTCCATTAAGGACTGCACATTGAGTACAGTTGATCAGCCAGTTATAAATATATTCTCCAGTTTTATCAATATATTGCTCCAGTTTTAAATCATGGATGAGCTCTGTTTCTATGGTTGTATTAATACTGCAATTTGCACCATGGATGAGTTGTTATTTATAACCCAATGTGTGATTGCACCAGTATAGAAATCCAATTAAAATAAGTAAATATGTTCTCAAAATTCCCAAAAGATTGCAAATCTTAGGCCCAAAGTGCTCTTCCTGCCAACATCTAAGAATATTAGCTTTCCTTTATCACTGTAACAAGTGTGCTGCCAAAGGCTATTTTCAAGAAAATACACTAAAACTAGATTTAAATATCACACATATCTGTAAAGTGCACATAGCGTGTTATGTCTCAACCAATAAGCCACACTTAGGTTCGATGACCCCATTCAGACAAAGTCCTAAGGCGATGACTAAGTTCTCATGAAGACTGAACCACTCACTACCCAAATCCATTTTAATTTACTTCTAGTATGTTATACAAAGTTATCTACCACATTTTCCACTTGGTATAACTGGATATTCACCATTAAATTCTAAGTAAAGTCTGAACATCTTGCAGCTGAGTATCATATCAATCTTACTCTGTGTGTAGAATAAAACGGGAATAAATTTGGTAATAGTAAACAAGAACCATTAACAGATAAAAGAGACAAGTGAGCCTGAGAAAGAAATATATTGAAAATAATCCCACCTTGATTCTGTTTCGTATATGAGCAGGCAGAGGAAAACTGGCAGATTTTTAAGAATCTGTTATTTTATTATATAAAAATATATTTCCAATACAGTAGTCTTTGTATGTGTACTTCTTGGTCTGGCCTGTTTCAAAGGACTGATGCTATAGTTTTGAGGATGGTTATTATTATTATTTCCTGAGCTTGCATTGGTATGGTCTTCACACTATCATGGGTATGTGTGTGTGTGTGCATGCACATGGGCATGTTAAGGTGTTTCCAAAAGATATTATGTACATACCACTCTAGCATGCTCTAAAATTACTTTCCCCTTTGAACCTGAAAATGTCAGGGTTCCAAGTAACATACCCACAGCAGAGGTGGTATTCAGCAGGTTCTGACCAGTTCTGGAGCACCGGTAGCGGAAATTTTGAGTAGTTCGGAGAACCGGCAAATACCATCACTGACTGGAGATTTTACAGTATCCTTCCCTTGCCACGCCCACCAAGCCACACCCACAGAACCGGTAGTAAAAAAAATTGAATCCCACCACTGACCCACAGCAAACAAAATGCTGAGGCAGGTAGATTCCTCAAAGAATAGTTTGATTGAATATGTCATATTGGCACAAGCTGGTGAAAGCCAACTCTGAAGGTTCCTGCTGTTTTTACCTAATGAAAAATCCTCAACCCTAAACAATCAGTCACATGGTCCAATCAAAGCATTGTCTGGTTGCCTGGTGACATCACTCCAAAGATGGTCAGGTCAGCTTTAGAGTTGACAGAAGTACTTCATAACCCTTAGGATCACCATCTAGTCCATATAAGACTTCTGCCTAAACAAAATAAGAGAATTTAAAAAGAAAAACAGTTCCATCTGCTCATGATTTGTGAAATGGAAGAAGCCTGTTTAGAGTTCTCCAACAACTGGCCAGTTGTTCTTTCTTTCTGACATGTGGTGAACAAACACCCACCAGTGATTTAAATGCAAATTTTCTAAATAAAATTTACCTGTGTGGTCTCCTCCCAGCTTCCTCATCTTAAATGGATGCTCTAAGTGTCCCTGTAATGACTGGGACACTTCCAAATACTTATTTCTTAATGCCAGTTTGAGTAGCACTTTATTTATTTATTTAGTATTCCTCTTGCCACCTGAGTAAGAAGGTTTTCAGCATCATGGAGTCCTATGTGTCATCCTTCAAGGAACGAGTGTGCCTTTTATCATCACATTAAGCAAAGGAGATTGAAGTGACATTCAGAGGTGAATACTTTTTGCAACGGCTTTCAACTCAAGTTGCAAAATCACATTTGTGTAGTAAGAGAGGTTTTAAATGAGTTTTATGGACTTGTTTCCAGGCTCGACAAACATCTGATCACTTCCCTCCTTCTAAGGCCCGCTCCTTACATTCCTGAGGCATTAAAAAAATCACAGGATGGATCTGAAGACATAGCTCAGAGTAAAAGTAGATAGATTATTTGTGCACTAATTCCCTGGTTCCATATCAAGCTATTTCTAGCCACTGGGGTGGGGATGGGGAGTAATTGAAACTCTGGGAAGAAGGGGACTGAGTACATAAGCCAATATTTGGCTTAACTATATTGATATCATAGGTATAGTTCTCCTTATGTCAATTCTCCAAATAAATCTGAAAACTGAAAAAAAAATTGAAGTTTCCCAGTGGTTCCCCTAGTTTCGAAGCATACAGCATTTAAAGCCCCTTTCCAATATTATAAGGGTGTTATCCTTGCTCCTTTCCTCAAGATTATATAGCATAGTATCTAAAATCATACATTGCAATGTCCTTCTGGTCAATGAATACTTCAGCTTCAACCATAACAATACAAGAGCACACAATAGATACAAACTCATGGTTAACCACACCAAACTTGATTGCAGGAAATACGACTTCAGCAACAGAGTGGTCAATGTCTGGAATACTCTACCTGACTCTGTGGTTTCTTCCCCAAACCCCAAAAACTTTAACCTTAGACTGTCTATTATTGACCTCACCCCTTTCCTAAAGAGGTCTGTAGGGGACGTGCATAAGTGCACCAACGTGCCTACCGTCCCTGTCCTATTGTTTCTTTTATTTTTCTTATATGTATTCATTTCATGTATTCATAACTATGTTTATCCTTATACTTATTATCTTATAAGCGATTGACAAAATAAATAAATAAATAATAAATAAATTAAACATGGTTTCTCAAGATTAAAGAGTGTCAGATCTGCCACTTTGCTTTGCCTTTTCTTTGCTTCAGTGCCAGCCTGCCATAAACTCAAGGGGAGGGAAGCTGTTTGGGAGCGAAGAAAGTACTTTGTACTGGCCAGACACAACATCTCAAGAACGTCCGATCAAAAAGAAGACTGAAGTTCTATTCCGAGGACGGCCTCTTCAAAAACATCTGGTATGAATATGATTGGACCAGTGGTGGGATTCAATTTTTTTTTTTACTGCCAGTTCTGTGGGCGTGGCTTGGTGGCCATGGCAAGGAAAGGATACTGTAAAATCTCCAGTGGTATTTGCTGGTTCTCCGAACTACTCAAAATTTCCATTACTGGTTCTCCAGAACTGGTCAGAACCTGCTGAATACCACCTCTGTGATGGAGACACATGGGAACCAGCAGGAGGGCAGATGTGGGAACCAGGGGATTTCACTAGGGAATTGGCACAGAAGCCTCAGACCTGTCTTTGCTTTGCTGTACTTCACTTGAGTTTAGTAGAACCATACCTTACTCTAAAGATGGAGTCATGGATCATTCTTGCCTAGAGTTGAACAAGGCAGGGCTGACAGTTCTTTCAGTTTCAACTCACAGAACTCGATCTCCAATCCCTAATCATCTTCATTGTCCTTCTCACTGTTTATTCAAAATCTTCTTGAAATTTAGTGCAGAACTCAGGTGCAATTTGAACTCTTCCAAATGCTTTTCAGTCACTTGAAAGCTGGCATGTATCTTTTTAATATCAGGCTGTTATCTCCTCATCCCCCTTGTTACCACACAGTTTATTTTAAATTGTATACTTGGGGGAGCTGTCAATCTTATATACTGTGAAGTGCCAAATAAAATATTGTACTTCTCATGGACACTTCATGTCATTTGCTGAATTCAAGGCCACTGCTTTATTAGCATTTGACTCTGAGGAACAAATTATTTGGGGGTGGGATGGGGTTTCTACCTGTATAAGGATGGGGATCCACTTTGTCATCAGGAAAGAATTCCTTGTAAACTAAAGCCAGTGGGTTGTATGGACATTTGACTCCTGGACCGATTAATCCCATTTTGGGATCAAGGAAGGAACCTGCCCTCATTTTGCATAGCGGTTCTAAAGATCAGCATTTAAAAGAATGGAAACAAAAGAATGAAAAAAATTAAAATGAATCAGCTTCTCTCTGTCGGCAGGTCAGCATGATTTGGTAGCTGAAGATGTTCCCATCTCCGATTTGTCAATAATGTCTTCCTTTCTCCCGCAACCCAGTTCCTGATGTTTATTGATAAGTTTGGAGAAAATTGCAGAGCAGCTCGAGAGACACCCTTAATGATGGAAAATAATTCACTTTCTAATTAGACATACTGTATACTGCAGCCACAATTGTTGAAGAGAGTACCATTAAGATTTGTGACACCATATAAGTAAGCCAGTAGAAAGCTGTTTTCAATAGAATTAGAATTCAGGGCACAGAGTTTCCAAGCTGTTTCCATTTGCTAGTGAAAAATAAGAGGTCTAAATTGTGTTCATTTTGTGTTAATCTTAGTCTTTGGATGATGGGTTCTACCCTGTGGTGGGATTCAAATTGTTTTACCAGCATTCAGTGGGGTAGCTTGGTGGGCACACTTTGCGCGGGCATGTGCATTTTACACGCATGCACACTTTGCATGTGCGCACACAAAACACATGTTTCACACATGCGCAGGATTGCATGAGGGTTTCTTAATTACCTTCTCCTCCAATCCTGCACTCTTCCTGTGTGTTCAACAGCTGACACGCAACAATCGGTTGTGCTGTGCAAAGCAGCTGAGCTTCAAATGCAGGAAACAGAGATCAGTGTACAGCCAGGGCAGGAAGGTGGGCCCAGCAGCTGATCATCAGAGTGAACTGGTTCTCTCCCAGATGATCCTCAGGGCTACCGGTTTGGCTGGATCAGTAGAATACCACCACTGGTTCCACCATTCATAGATATTTCTTACACAATAGAAAATATTTGATTTGTGCATATCTTCCAAACAGGAATGGGCAGGTACCTGTGTCTGCAGGAATGGGGGAGAGTTCCAAAACATCAAGATGGCGGTTGTGACTGTGTGGTCTAAGCCCCAGCCATTTTTAGTTGCATCTCATGCATTTGACGCAAGTATAATAGGCCTGGACTCTGAATATATGATTGCAGCCACCAACTTAACTTTTTCACAGAGAGAGAGAGGGAGGGAGGGAGGGAGGATATGTATCTATGTTCTAAAGCAGGGGTGTCCAACTTTGGCAACTTTAAGAATTGTAAACTTCAAATCCCAGAATATATATATATATCTTTATACCCTCCTCAGGCTCAGAGAAAGAAGAGTATTGAAAACATTTTTTTGTTCTTCTACAAATATCTCATTTTAATTTTGTTTTGTTTGCATTTGCATAATCATGTTTGCTTTGTTTTCCCTTTTTGCGTGATGATGAGTCAGTCAGCAGCTCCTCATAGTGGCAAGGAGAATGACTAAGTGCATTCTCCAGAAGTTGTGGATGCTTCAACACTGGAGGTTTTTAGGAAGAGATTGGACGACTATTCATCTGAAATGGTATAGGGTTTCCTAGAATAATAATAATAATAATAATAATAATAATAATAATAATAATAATTTATCAGACTTTTATGCCGCCCTCTCTCCCTAAGGACTCAGGGCGGCTCACGGTATAAAACACAATACAATAATTTACTTAAAAAATAATTAAACAGTACAAGCCCAATAATACTAAAAACAATTAAAATTACTTTAAAAAGAAAGAACCCCCTTTGGTTCAGTCCAGACTGGCCTGCTGAAATAGACAGGTCTTCAGGTCCCGGCAGAAGGAGTGGAGATCAGGGGCCAAACAAAGGCCCAAGGGGAGCTGATTCCACAGTGTGGGTGCCCCCACAGAGAAGGCCCTACCCCTGGGCACCGCCAGCCGATGATGTCTGGCCGACGGTACCCCTGGGAGGCCCTGCCTATGGGAGCATACAGGGCGATCGGAGAGTGATGCCGGCAGGAGATGTTCCCGCAAGTACCCCGGACCCAAGCCATGTAGGACTTTATATGTTGTCCCTTCCAACTCTCTTATTCTGGGAGATGGCATAGACAAATAGGAGAACTGTGGCATTTGTGTGGTCTTCTTTGTACATTGTGAATACTCACTGGTGGTTGCTGAAAATAATGTGCTGGGTTAGGCAGTTTAATCCTATAGAGCTCTTTACGCAAAAGGAAAAGGCCCCCAAAAATAAAAATGTGAGACTTCTTACTTTCTGGTGCATATTACGGTATATCATAAAACATAGAATCTTAGGGCTAGAAGGGATCTTGGAGGACTTCTAGTCCAACTCCCTGCTCAAGGCAGGAGTCTTATGCCATCCCAGTCAAATGATTTCCCAGTCTGTTTTTGAAAATCTCCAGCAATGGAACACCCACCACTCTGGGAGGCAAGCTATTCCTTTGAGTAATTGTTATCAGTGTCAGAAAATGTCTCATTGCTTCTAGGTTGGATTTCTCTTTAACAAACCTCCACCCATTACTTCTTATTTATTTATTTTATTTATTTATTTTGTCAAACACTTAGAATATAATAGAAATAAGAATAAACATAAGTTTAAATACATGAAATAGGAAATAATAAATGGGGACAATAGGGCAGGAATGGTAGGCACGATTGTGGACTTATGCACGCCCCTTACAGACCTCTTAGGAATGTGGTGAGGTCAATAGAGGTTAGTTTAAGGGTAAAGGAGTGGGGGTTTGAGCATCTACTGCAATGTCTTACCTGTCAATGAATACTTCAACCATACAAGAGCACACAATAGATACAAACCCAAGGTTAACCGCACCAAACTTGATTGCAGGAAATACGACTTCAGCAACAGAGTGGTCAATGTCTGAAATACTCTACCTGACTCTGTGGTTTCTTCCCCAAACCCCCAAAACTTTAACCTTAGACTGTCTACTATTGACTTCACCCCTTTCCTAAGAGGTCTGTAGGAGGCATGCATAAGCGCACCAACGTGCCTACCTTCCCTGTCCTATTGTTTCTTTTTATTTTTCTTATATGTATCCATTTCATGTATTCATAACCATGCTTATACCTGTTATCTAATACTTGCTTGACAAAAAGAAATAAATAAAAATAAAGTGTGACAACAGAATCAGGTAGTGAGTTCCAGACACTGACCACTCTGTTGCTGAAATTGTACTTCCTGCAATCAAGTTTGGAGTGGTTTACATTAAGTTTATATTCTTGTTCTATCCTCCCTTCCCCGCCCCCACACACACACTTTCTATCTTTCCACCAACTGCATAATACCTGGAAACAGCTTCTCCTGCCAAATACTGAGGGGAAATGCAGCTTCCCCCAGCCCTCTCCATCATCCCTGAGCATAGCTCTGAAATCTTTCTTAGCTAACAGCTGAGGAGATTCTTAAGTTTAAAAATGTCAGCATTATTTTTAGCTGTGTACAAATTCTGCACCATTGGAAATCATTTAAACTCCTCATTTCACAGGCAAAGGATGAATGCAGAATTTCTGGCCATTGTAGCAAGAATCACTTTGCATAAGTTAAAGAGCAGGGCTGACAGTGAATGTCTATATTCAGTTCCATGCTTGAATAGGTATCTCTCTCTAGATAAAAAGCAGCCAGCAAGAATACAAGCCCAAATGTTAACCTCTTTCCTCCTTGCTAAAAGTTTCTAAAATACTGCTCTGGTTCTTCAATTTAAAGAGCATAATATGAAGCCGGATTCACCATTACTTTAATAGCCTTTTCTTTCCTAGGTTCTGAATGATTGGTTTAAAAAAACAGTCAATCATAATATTTGCCTGCTGCTTTTTAAGGTAGATGCACAGATGATCATTTGCTTTATTAATCAATGAGTTTTCTGAAATAATTTGTTTTATAATAATTGTGGTAAACATTGCCATTGACATAAGGGGGGGGAAGACATTTTTTCCCTTAGAAAGAAACAAATACCTCACTCCCACTGGAATATTACTGCTTCTCCAGCTAAGAAAATCAAAGTTATGACAACTAGAAGATAAACATTTGCCTGCTTTAGAGTGGTATCCCTACCTTCACACAAGGGCAAAATGTTAGCTTTCAGTTATTCTTGTGTTTTGATTAGATTTCAATTACATTTCATTTTGCACATGTATTTTTATATATTTTTCAAATGGGAAAAAGATGCAGCCTTGGAATTTATTCTTGCTAATATATTAGTTGGGATTCTGGGCTAGAATAAAGTTAATTGGTTATTGTTTGGCTTCTTGGGCTTTTGTTCCATTTAGTTGCCTTCTTTTTTCTTCTAGATGTGTTTTGTTTTTGTTTTTGTTTTGTTTTTTATCTGTAACCTGCCCAATGTGGCCATTGAGTCAGGTGGCCTTGAAATTGAATTAATAAATAAATATCTAGGGGACAGTGCTTTTCTTTTCCAGTTTATTTATATATTTTTCTCTTTACATACAAAAAATGCTTGGTGAACAGTGTACTGTCTGGGTTTATTATTTATTTATTTATTTATTTATTTATTTATTTATTTATTTATTTATTTATATAAATAAATAAAGCTTTTCCAGTTCCTAGTTTCTACCATTGATAAAACAAGTCCCAAGTTTGAAAATGTTCTGTGTCTTCTTTTTCTTTTATCTTAAGTGTTAATCTATCCATTTCTGCACAGTCTAATATTTTTTGATTATATCTTCTTCTGTAGGTGTTTCCTCATTTTTTTAGTATTGTGCAAATACAATTCTTGCTGCTGTCAAAACACGTAATATTAAATACTCCAGGCTTCTTTAAATCAAAGCAACACAATGGACCTGCTCAGATGTTCCAATGGCCAGGTGACTTTCAACATTTACCAGATTAACAGGTTCATAATTTTGTCTTCAGTTCAAGCCATCTCCTCTAAGGACCTTCAGAGAGCTCAAATCAAATCAAACCTTTATTGTCAATGCACAACGTGTGCAATGAAATTGAATGAGCCTCCCTTGATGCAGCCCCTCCCCCCCAAAAAACACAAAATACATCTCAATAACTCATCCTGACAAAAGCGCCCTCAGGGTAAGTTTGCTGCTGCCTCTCGATGGCATCATGTAACTTAGAGAGCACTGTGCTAACATTTGCATCAGGTGGAATATAGACAGCAGTGATAACTATAACAGAAATCTCTATAGGTAAATAAAATAAAATAAAAACTAGACGATGCACCCTTCAGATCCACCCATCAAGCTTGGACCCAATATAGGGAATCAACTGCCAAGCCCTGGCAGCTACTCTGAGATAGCTCAAGTACACATGATCATTTATCCTGACTATAGACACCCTAGGAACATCAGCTCCCAGAATTCCCAGAAATATCTAGGTTGCCTGCAGATTTTTAGGAGTTGAAGTTCAACATGTGGATGATATCCAGACTGGAGAAGGCATATCACTCCAGCAGGGCAGATGTGCAGGATGGACACCTTCGAAAAGCTATAGCTAATTGCTTAGCTCCAATATTTAATAATCTCTAGGACTCTGTAAAAACTGAAATGGGTCAAACCTCTCCCCATAGTTTTGCTAAGCCTTGAACTATATTATTATGAGTCATGGTGGCACAATGGTTAGAGTGCAGTACTTCAGGCTACTTTTGCTGACTGCTGGCTGATTGCAATTTGGCAGTTCAAATCCCAGGCTCAAGGTTGACTCAGCCTTCCATCCTTCCGAGGTGGGTAAAATGAGAACCCTGATTGTTGGAAGCAATATGCTGACTCTGTAATCCGCTTAGAGAGAGCTGTAAAGCACTGTAAAGTGGTATATAAGTCTAAGTGCTATTGCAATTGCTAGTATGTTAGAAGTATTTCCATGAGAAGACTTGTATTAGTTTTCATCACAGAGTCTAGCATAATCAGGAATATAAAAGAAGAAGGAGCAGAGAAGTCTAAGCTATGCAACACAATATTTTTCAAGCTAGGTAATGAATCAAGCTTTTACGATAAAAGTTGCATATTATCAAAATGTTGGACTTCAACATTAGAGGTAGAAGTACTTGGAAATCTAAAACACACTATTTTTATCTGTTTGCACATATATGTTGCATACATCAAAGCTTTTCTTGTCACTTCCTGCTTAAGTTGCAGGAACAATATACTAAATTTTAAACACCAGATCTATTGATTTTCCAACCTTTTTTGAAAAAGTTTTTATTCAATCATTTTGTGGTTGTTCTTCTTGGATACTTACAGTCTACCTTTGTTGCAGAGATTGGTACAAGTCTCTCTCTTAGTCAAAATGTTTTAAAATGTTAAAACATCTTTTTGGGAAGAGATCACTCAACAGCTTTCTGTGAGCTGGGTTGATTTTAATAATATTTTCCTGTGGCAAAACCCACAACAAAATAAAGGCCTTGTTCAAACAATATGTTTATCTATTTTATGACATGTTTCCTTTCTGATTCAGGTGAACAAAACCTAAAAAACCTTCTTCTTTTTTTGCCTTTGACCTCAGTTGCTGAAAATTGGTGGCATCATTAAGTGCTATTTTGCAATGGTAAAGGCACACAAACCATGGTGGTCTTTTTCCACATTCAATATGTTTGAGTCTACAAAACTGCCTGGACAAGTCTCCATGGCTTTCTTCCCAAGAAAGACCCATTACCTCCTTCCTGGGGCTAACAAAAGTCCCTGGCTCAAGGTCACCCAGTTGGCTTCGTGCCTAAGGCAGGACTAGAACTCACTGTCTCCTGGGTTCTAGGCTGACTCCTCATACATGCTTAATATAATTTTGAAAACTAGGAAAAGAACTCAAAAGCAGTGGGGTTGCCTTAAACCACTTCTATGATATAGTCCCACACAATCTGCATCACTGTCACTTCTACTGAAGCCTTTGTTGTATATCAAATGATGCAGGTGATACACAGCCACAAAAAGATGTTCCACCCTGATTGCTTTTTGCTTTTGTTTTTCATCTGTTAGTTTGTTGTTGTTGTTGTTGTTGTTGTTGTTGTGTTTATCCCCCATGGTATAAACTCAAGTGCTGTGCTTTATAACTGTGCTTCAGCATATTTATGATGCTGCATGTTGTGTCAATGTAACCAAACATTATTAACTGAATAAACTGTGTTTAGTTACATTCACACAACATGCAGAGCAAACCATTAGCTAGCAAGGTATGAATCCTATCAGTTTTGTATAAGTAATTAAGGGGATGTGAAAGGTGGATAGGAATCTTCCATAATTTTCTGTTACTATAGGTAGTTCTCGACTTATGACCACAACTGAGATTGGAATTTTAGTTGGAAGTCATGACGGTTCCTCCCCCATCAAGAGTCATCTGCTGGTGGAGAAACCACAAACTAATCCCTCTGTGGGATGGTTGGTCAGGATAAGAACTGATCCAGATCTGTTTACATACACACAGTAGATAAACAAAGGAAGTAAAGGAGTCGCTGTGGATTTTACTCTGCTAGTCATTGCCGACTCTAGGGGCAGCACCTTTTTGACGCCATGAGCCAGAGCTGACCAAAGACATTTCTGCATTCATGTGACATCACAGAATGCTGTCTCCTCCTCACTAAAATGGCACTTGTCTTCTCGTATTTGCATACTTTCGAATCGCTAGGTGGGCAGGAGCTGGGGTGAGGACGGGAGCTCATCCCATCGTGTGGCGCTCAGATCTCGAACCCTGGCTGTTGGCTTCCCAACCCTCAAGCCCAGCATCTTAACTGCTGAGCCATCATGCTGCCCTGATAAGCAAATGAGTGATTTTATTCTAGACAAAATGATGCCTACACTAATGATGTAAAGCGATCTAGTAGAATGTACAAGTGGAAGTATTATTTGCAAAACTACTCTGTTTTTCAATGTCTATATAGAATAATAGAGGAAATCAAGTCTTAATCTAATTATTTTTCTCTTTCTCTCACTTTCTATTTGTAACTTATTACAGATCCTTCTTCCACTCTTTATCTCCAAAACTGGAATATATCTGACTTTTCCCCTTGCTGTCTTGCTGCCAGACAAAACCTTTTAACTCCTAAATTCCCATTCTCCAGCAGCTGATTCTTTGTACACAACCAGGTCCAAGATGTTCCCCTTAGTGAATTATCCTGGTATTTCCACATTTTCAAAACCTGCTTCAGGCTTTTCCTCTTAGTCTTCTTCCATTTCCCAAGGCTGGGAGATGTAATGGGCTGGATTAAATCAACCTTTTGCACAGCACAGGATAAGTGTCTGGTAAAAATGATACATCTCTTTTTTCTTCTTTAAATACAGGGCTAGTGTACTTTCAAAGCAGCATCAAATCTATGTTTCATCGTGTAATTTGGTTTTTCTGCAGCTCAAGGAGAAAAAAGGCCATGGGGGGGGAGATTTTAACGTTAATTGTGTAATTGGTTTTTAGTATTTGGGCTTGTAAATTGTTTAATTGTTTTTTAAGTATTTATTGTCTTTGTTTTTAGCTGTGAGCCGCCCCGAGTCTTCGGAGATGGGGCGGCATACAAGTTCAAATAATAAATAAATAAATAAATGTACAGGAGCTTCCAGTTGCCAAAAAATGCATGCCCTGTTCTGACCCAACTCCCCAAACATGACATACCCTCTGACATGAATTCAAAAGATTCCTTTATTAGGAAGGCCAGCAGCCTCGGCAAAAAGTTTCTCTCGCAGGCTAACAAGTCCATCCGGCTGGAAAATGAATAGTTATCTGCCACACCCATAGTTATCTCCATCTCCCTTTTATCCCCAGAACTAGGATGGGGCCTCATTAGCAGCAGCGGCTTTTCCTTCCTCAGGATCGGCCTACGGCTTTCCACTGCTCTCCCCTTCTCTGCCTTCTGCACAGACGCACATCAGGCACTGGACTCAGCTGTTCCTCTTCTTCTTCATCAACCACGTCCAGGCCTGTGGATTGTTGACTCTCCATCTGAGGGATGACAGATGGCCCAGGCTCTGCTTCTGTCTCTCCCTCTCTGCCAGCTCCATTCCCTCTTCCCCCTCAGAGCTCCCAGGTTTATTTATTTAATTTTTATTTATTTTATTTGGATTTGTATGCCGCCCCATCTCTGGGGGGACTCGGAGTGGCTCAGACAAAGAATCGAAATACAAAACATAAATACAAGGCATTAAAATATAAAAGCCATCCAAATAAATCCCTAAAATACAATAAAACCTAATTAATTAAAAGAAAACCCCAACCAACCTCAATCCAGGCCGGCCTGTAAAAACAGCCAGGTTTTAAGATCGCAGCGGAAGGAATGAAGGTCGGGAGCCAGCCGCAACCCCAGGGGCAGCTGGTTCCACAGGGTGGGTGCCCCCACAGAGAAGGCCCTCCCCCGGGGGACCAACCAACATTGTCTGGTTGATGGCACCCCAAGGAGGCCCTGCCGGTGGGAGCGCACTGGGCGATTGGAACTCGATGGCGGTAGGAGGCGCTCCTACAAATACCCTGGACCCTGGCCATGAAGGACTTTATAGGCTAACCCAGGCACCTTGAATCTTACATGGAGGGCAACTGGCAACCAATGCAGATCACGCAGGAGGGGTGTCACATAGGAGTATCGGGTCACTCCCATCACTACCTGCGTGGCCGCATTTTGCACCAGTTGAAGCCTCCGTATAGTCCGCAAGGGCAGCCCTAGGTAGAGAGCATTGCAGTAGTCAAGACGGGAAGTGACGAGTGCATGGGTGACCATGCATAGGGCATCCTGGTTGCCCTGATTCTGACCCTGACTCCCACATCTCCTCCTCTGGTTCAGCTGCTGGAGGGGCCGTTGGCCAACAGGCCACAACATGCCCACAGAAAATCTAAAGGATCCAATAGAAGAGAATATCTATAACTCAGGATTGGACTGTGTAGTTCTTGGTGCTCTCTGAGCTGGGTTGTTTTCTTGCAGAGATTTTGTTACCCAACTAGGTGGTTGTCATGCCCTCGGTAGACTCGGACTCTGAGGGAGAGGAGGAACAGCCGACAGGGAGTGGAGGTGTAGTTCCGGAGGTTGTGGAGGAGCCTGGGGGAGGCCAGAGGCTGGCTGGGCAGTCAGAGGAAGAACCAGGCCATCCCATCTTCATCCTAAGACACGCAGGGAGGAACAGAGAAGGAAACAACTTGGCTTACAAGAGAGGAAGCGGCCATAATCCTCCTCATTGGTTGCAGCTGGGGAGACTAGTATATAAGAGAGACGATTACAACACAGATTGCCAGAAGCAAAGTGTGTTTTATTTTGGTCTGTAGTTATCTTGGTTGGCGTCCTTCCAACAGACCGTGCCTTGTTATCTCCTTGAATTTGATAAATACTTCTCCTGTTCCATTGTGGAAATTTCATCATTCTAGTTTGTTTGGTTTTTTATTTCACCTCTATCCTCTCATTAAATTCAGACTGCATTGCTTTCTTTTGAAGACTATTTTTGAGTACATTTTATCTCCAACTGAGTATTATTGAACAGTGGGGCAAAGGTGGAGGAATTAAAGGACATTTATTTATGTTTTGGATTTTGTTACATTTGTGTTACACTCTGGGTCATCACAGTAGTGCTAGTGAATATGGGAGTTGCTCCCTGATAATATACAGTAGCTTGCCCTATCAGTGCAGGTGTAGTCTTCTCCTTGGTAGCTCCTTGATCAAGGTATTGTTTTCTGCTTGATAGTTGTCTGGTGTTAATCGCTGCTTAATCGCTGGATATTGGCTGCTGGGAACATCTGCAAGCAAATAACTAAGCTCAGAAAGCACCAAGGACTCAATAAATCTATTTATATAGGTATGCAGTTATGTGGATCCCTTCCCCACCCCTGCCCCCACAACTTTTCTCAGAAGACTACTTTGTGTAGCTACCCCAGTTTGAATCCTTTTATTAAAGCAGAAGACATCAGGAGGGCTCTCCAGATCTCTGCACCATGAAGGAACTGATCCAGTGGACAGTATAACGAACCTAACATTCCTGACCATGTTAGCAATTGCATCACCAATGAAGTATATTACATTGCATTCCCAGCAAAAACTGCATTGAGTGAAGAGAGAAAATATGTCTTTAAACTTGGAATTACTAATGGCAGCTTTAAGCTGAGGATGAGAATGAAAGTAACAGAATGTGATTGTGGCATTTAAAAAAAAAGAGTACCGATTGATTTTGCCTTGAAGGGAGATATGAGGGGAAGACCTGAATCTCACTTCCTTCAATAAAGTCCCTAGACAGAATCCCATGAATATCTGGATTTTTTTTTCTGGTTTGCTTAAAGCATAATATGTTAAGAGCAAGAGAGCCTGAACATATTTATGTTCAGCACCAGGAAAGAAAATCAGCTGGAATTGTCTGAGAAACCATCTTGTTTGCAAACATATCTTTGACCTGAGCAACTAGGCAATTATTATGGGTTTTTTTTAAAAAAAACAACTACTACTACCTATGCAGCTAGTTGTCTCTATCTTTTGCTTAATTTGTAACCTCTTTTCACCAATGAAGAAGCTGTCTAAAAACCAGTGAAAACAAACTTCAATTGTCAGTGCCAATTGAAAACACAATTAAAACCACAAGACATCAATAAAATAAATAACACTCATCCAGCCAATAGGTTATACACTAAATCTTTATCTGAATAAAAATGTTTTGTTTGCTGGCAGAAAATAACCAAGAGAGAGCAAGCTAACCTGACCTCTATTAAAACAAGAGCTACAGAGTCTAAGAAAAGATATTTTCTTACATCATCCCCAGACTTGCCTCCATAGCTGGTAAAGCAGAAATTGTATTCTCTACCAGATCAGGTAAAGACACAGCAGGTGAATTTACCCAACATCCTAAATTTAACGGTATTAACCTTGAATTACCTTTTGAGGCTCAGCATGTTGTCCGATGATAAAGAGATCTTAAAGCTTGGGCAATCTCATAAGAGAAGATGTGATATTTTCCCAATACCCTGGTCCCGTGCCCTTAAAGACTTTATAAATAATGTCAGGACTTATTTAAGTATTAAATCTAGAAACAGACCTGGAACCAGTCATCCGGGTCAACAGTCTTCCTGGGTAACTGTAAAGGAGGTGGGTAAGTCTGCTTGTACAAATCTCATTTGCTCTTAGCACTAGCACTTAGACTTATATACCGCTTCACAGTGCTTTACAGCCCTCTTTAAGTGGTTTACAGAGTCAGCATATTGCCCCCACTAACCTGGGTCCTCATTTTACTTGCCTCAGAAGGATGGCAGGCTGAGTCATCCTTGAGCCGTTCATAACTGAACTCCTGGCACCACTCTGATGATGTGATGATGCATCTAACAATGTGATGTTAGCAAGGTTTGCCATTGATGCCTATAAGTCATTTGACACTCTTTTCAAGAGCCATGGTGGTGGTGTGGTTAGAATGCAGTACTGCAGGCCACTTCTGATGACTGCCGGCTGTCTGCAATTTGGCAGTTGGAATCTCACCAGGCTCAAGGTTGACTCAGCCTTCCATCCTTCTGAGGTTGGTTAAATGAGGACCCAGACCATTGGGAGCAATATGCTGATTCTGTAAACCACTTAGGGCTATAAAGCTCTGTGAAGTGGTATATAAATCTAAATGCTATTGCTATTGCTATTTTTTGGACTAGTCAAACTTTTATCTGTGGTGGCGCAGTGGTTAGAATGCAGGCTAACTCATTACTCATTGCCAGGAGTTCAATCCTGACCAGTTCAAAGTTGATTCAACCTTCCACCCTTCTGAGGTCAGTAAAATGAGTACCCAGATTGTAGGGGGCAATATGCTGACTCTCTCAGGGCTGTAAAGCACTATGAAGTAGTATATAAGTCTAAGCGCTATTGCTATGTAACTATCTATCTATCATCTATCTATCTATATCTATCTATATCTGTCTATCTACTCTCCAAAGCAACAGAGAGCAGGATAAGAAACAATGGTTGGAAACTAATCAAAGAGAGAAGCAACCTGGAACTAAGGAGAAACTTCCTAACAGTGAGGACAATTAACCAGTGGAACAGTTTGCCTTTAGAAATCGCAGGTGCTCCATCACTGGAGTGTTTTTAAGAAGAGACAAGACAATCACTTATGTGAAATGGTATAGGGTCTCCTCCTTGAGGAGGACCAGAAGCCCTCCAAGGTCTCTTTCAGTTCTATTCTATTCTAAATCTGTCTGTCTGTCTCTGTCTGTCTGTCTGTCTGTCTGTCTGTCTGTCTCTGTCTGTCTCTGTCTGTCTCTTTCTGTCTCTGTCTGTCTGTCTGTCTGTCTGTCTGTCTGTCTGTCTGTCTGACTGTCTGTCTGCCTGTCTATCTGATTTTCAAAGACACCCATTTCAGACAAAAGACTCTAGGCAGTGAGTAATCATAAATAGTCACAAGTAAAAATAATATACACAGGGGTGGGATTCTACCGGTTCTGTCCACTTCTGTAGAACCGGTTGCTCTGAAAAGCAGCAAACAGAGAGCATGCATAGAACTGGTTCTATGTCTGCTGCTGTTTTGGCCCACCCGTCCGCCCGGGCTCTTACCTGACCTTTATTTCCTGCTTTTTCAACCACAGCTGCTTTGCGTGACACAGCTGTGGTTGAAAAAGCAGGAAAAAAGGGCATTTCCAACTGCCGCACACTTGCACGCAGTGCTGTTCAGCTGTCCAGGCAGCTCAGCAGGTCATAAATTGCACTCACCCAACTCGCGCATGCGTATGCGATGCAGAACAACAGAACCAGTAGTTATACTGGTCGGATCCCATCCCTGAATATACATTATGTATATTCACATAGCCAGAGTTGGGTCATCTTAATCTATGAATGCAGATTATTCCAGAGATCATGGGCTACATCAGAGTTGGGGAATCTCCTAGTCCCTACCAGCTGACATTCCTTGGCTGGTGGAACTCATAATAGGGCAAACCTGACAGACCAAATTACAGCAATTCTAAACAAAATTTGAAATCAGAGTTTGAAACAACTGGGTGAAAAACAATTCCTCAGATAACCTGGTCCCAAGCCATGAACTTCCCCAACAATTGTCAAATGCAAGTCCTATGTAAAGTGAATTACAATAGACTAGTTGAGGTGCTGCTACCTGCAGGCAAGAGCATTAGCATTCCTGCCCTTAGTTGAAAACTAGGCATCCTGATTCAAGGCACAATGCAAAAATACAAATAATTGCAACCCTCAGTTGCTACAAGGAAGAGGAATATGATCTTGTACACTATACTTCTTCATCTTTTTTGCGAATGGCCAGAATTTCTTGCTCTTGCCTGAATTAAACATCATCTTATTTTCCCTCATATAATCCAACACAAGCATCCAGGCCCACCTCTAACCTTAGTTCAGCTTATAAAAAATTAATATCAGGGAGCATTTGCTTTATTTAACTTTATGTTTAAAATTATGTTCATTAAGATACACGTGCTTTATTTGGCCTGGGCATTTGCAATAAAGAGCGGCTTTGTTTTTTATTTGCATAATCCCAAAATAATTTTGACTGGGGAGTAAGTCACGATTAAAAAGCTTGCCATCTATGTTTATTTTGCTGTAATATAATAAGCCAAAGAGATCTGTGGCTGTTCTTCTTGCAAATCTGGAGAGATCCGAATTAAAATGCTTTTCTCCCTTTTGTTTATCGATGTGTTTCCGTGACATCACGTGGAACAAAGGAGATCTTTGTTGAGGCAAAGGAGGCAAAATTCCAAACATATTGGCAAAAAAAAATGCATTGCCTGTCAGCATAAGGTAGCCCTCTGGTAGGTATTCTGTTATTATCAGGATGCTGAGAAGGGAGGTTATTTTTCAGATCAAAGACAATGCTCTTCATCTGTAGAAGGAATGCAAAACATGCTGAGATCCTACTGCCTCCAAGAGGCAGCTGGGAAAAGAAGAAAAGTAGAATTAGATTGTACAGAGGAAACTGGGCAGATGTTGAATTTCTCGGCTATCAGAGTCGATCAGTCGTCTTAATCTGTTTGCAACCAAACTTAGTCCTTAGCCTGTGGTATGATTCCTTGAGATGACAGCAGCCACGGACTTCAAAAACTGAAGAACCTGACAACTACTTAAAATTCAGCAGCAGTAGCATCTGCCCATATCAAATTGCAATGGAGCATCTAAGTCTAATTCTGCTTAACTGACTGGTAACAACCTTATTCCAGAGTGGCACTGGATTACTTTCTGTATTATCAGGGGCGGGCTGCTGGGGATTCGCAAGGGTTCGGAGACCCCTAGCAAAGATTCTGTGCAGTTCAGAGAATCCCCAAACCCCACTCCTGGCTGGCCCCGCCTCACTCACCCTGCCCTGCCCCTCCCAGGAGTCCCCATGTGGCCCATTTTGGATGCAGGTAAGTACAGGGTGCACACGGAGGCTTGGGAGGGCAAAAATGGGCCTCCCAGAAGTTTGGGAAGGCTGGAAATGGGCCCATTTCTGGCTTCCAGAGAGCATCCGAAGCCCGGGGAGGGCAAAAATGCTCCCCCCGCCATGGTGCAGAAGGCCAACTAGGCCACACTCACCCAGTAACCAGGCATAAAACCCTAACCCTAACCCTAACCCTTTGCTAAAATTTTTGAAGCCCACCCCGTGTATTATGCTATATCAACAGCAGAAATTACATGGAGATCTTTCAAAATGGATCCATAAAATGACAGTCATAGAAGTGGAAGGGGCTGTTTAGAATAGAGGTGTCAAACTCAAGGCCCTGGGGCCGGATCCAGCCTGTGGGCTTCTTAGATTGGACCCATGGAGTTGCCCTGGAAACAAGAAGGACTGGCCCATGGTGCCTCTATCAACGAAAACAGAGCTCGCAAAGGCTACAGGCGGCCTTCCTGAGCCCTTTTTTCATTGACAGAGGGTTGCAGGAGGCCATCACAGGCAAAAATGAATGTCAGGAGCCCATTTTCACTGGCAGAGCTCTTGGGCCATCACAGGTGCTCCTGACATGAGTGACATTGAGCTGGCCACACCCACCATGGCCACGCCCATCCCAGCCCCAGAGGTAAAACACAACCCTGATGCGGCCCTCAATGAAATTGAGTTTGATACCCTGGTTTAGAACATTAAAGCCAACCCCAATGCAGATGTCCTAGTGATTTTGACAGCAGCAGTTTTTGCTTAAAAACAACCAATGAAGGGAAGATCATGGTTTTTCTGGGTAATTGGCAATTCAATTGCTTAATCATTCTGATGTGTGAGATTTTCCCCCTAACATTCAATCAGACTTTGTTTGCATGAATCCAGGGGTGAGATTCTACCAGTTCGCACCTATTAGCTAGAACCGGTTGTTAACATTCCAAGCAGTTCTGAGAACCGGTTGTTAGAAGAAATTACTGGCCTAATTCTGTAAGGAAGGCAGGAAGGAAACATTCTGGTGTTGCTTACAGAAACTGCCTTTCTGCTAACCCTTATTACATTCTTGGCAGGACTAGACTTCCTGTCTCAGGAATGTCTCTGGAGGTTTTTTTTTCCTCCTTTGCTGGTACTTTGCTTGTGTGGAGTGACCATTCAAAGTTACAATGGCACTGAAAAAAGTGACTTATGACCATTTTTCACACTTACAACTGTTGCAACATCCCCACAGTCATGAGAGGCCAGGCGAGGAGATGCGTGCCTCGATGTGAGTGATATTGAGTTGGCCACGCCCAGCTAATAAAATGACCACCAAGCCATGTCCACCTAGTCATATGACCACCAAGCCACACCCACCACCTAAGCCATGCCCACAGAACCAGTTGTTAAAAAATTTGAATCCCACCCCTGCATAAATCTATAGAACTGCAAAGAGGGGGAGCCCCTCAAGGATCATCTGATTCAGCCCTCATCATTGTGCAGCAAAACCATGCAAATTCTGCTAAAGAAGTCCATTTAAAGACTTCCATCAGGACACTGTTTTTTCCCTATATTTAAATGAAATCTAGGTAGCTTCATGTATACTCATTGTTTCTAGGCCTGATTGCCATAGCTGTAGAAATTAGCTCTCAACCATTTTCCCTGACCTCTCTGTGCATCTAAACATGAATATCATGTCTCCTACCAGTTTTCTTCAGATTGAACAAAGCTCTTCAGCCTATCTTCCTGGAGAACATCTTCAGGTCCTCATATCATCTTCGTTTCCACTCTAAAATGTCCTTAACTTATCAATCTTGTTCTAGAAATGTGGTGCCCAGAACCACACACAAAACTCCAAATGTAGTCTCACCAATTCTTTCTGGATCAATAGAGAACAAGTTTTGATCTTCAGCATGACATACTTCCAAATATTTGAAGGGAACTATCATCTTTGCATGTGTTCTCAGGATTAAACATATCATGTTCTCTCTATGTTTACATTAAATTTTAATTTCCAGTCCCTAATTATCTTTATCACCCTTCACTGTGTTGGAGGTTCAAATCCAGTGGCACTGATTCTTCAGTATCACCTCCTGACTAGAAAGAACAATTCAACATAGAGGAGAGTTAAAGATTTTCTCCATGTCCCCTGTTGGTCACTACTTTGCTACTCTTTGTCTAAATTTAATGTTTGGTCACTTCCTTTTGCCTTTGTTCCTAGACACACTGATATTGGAGTACATATTCTCTGACTCTTCCCTCAGTAGGATGTCCCAAAGGTGCTTTTTCAAGAGGCAACTTTCTTTGTTTTTCCTTGAAGATGTTTTACTTCTCATTCAAGAAGCTTCCTCATTTCTAACCTGGATCCCTAACTTGGATGACTGAGAAACTCGAGACTCTCAGTAGGATGCAGTTAGCTGGATGCTAGGCATTGCCTAACCCTTGAATGTGTTTCCTATAAATAAATCTCATTTCTACAATAAATACAAAACTTGCTCAGAACACATTCTCACTCTTAAGAAGACTTTTACACAGAGAGATCAAGGTCTCAACCTCTAGTTCCTGGTGCCTGTTCTAGTTTGCTTGAATTCTTCTCAGTCTGATGCCAGAAGTGGATACAGAAACCAAGGTCAGCTCTGACCAATTCAGAGCAATGGGATTCCATCCAAATTTGTGTCATCTGTGAACCTGATAAGCATTCCCTCCAAGTTATTAAATACCAATGTTGAAGAGAGCGGAGCCCACGATTAAACTTTGTGGCAGCCCCTTAGACATCACCTGCCACTTTGGCAAGGAACCATGGTTAGGTTTTTCAAGCCATCTGTCACTTCATCAATTGCACGGAAAGCAACATGAAATGGGACACGTTAGAGTCTATCTTTGGCTGACCAAAGCTCTTCATATGCCAGAAAGGGTGAGAAATTAGCCAGAAAAAGAAAATCTTTTGGAAAATTGCATTTGTTGTTTTTCAAAACAATAGTAAAAGCTTGCACTGGGGAAATTGTCATTTAAAAAATGATGTCCTTTGGATAACACTGTGCCTAATGCTGACAAGGTTTCTGGGTCTCTCATATTCTTAGGTGTTCTTTTGCCCTTTCCTCAGTTTCACCCTTTCCTTCCCATTTTCCCATTCTCTTCTTCTTAAAACTTAATGCTTTTTCTCTGCAATCACCATACTGTATATCTCCTCATGTCTCTTTCTGGGGTCAGTTCCTCATTAGCAAGTTATATTGTCTTCTAGCATCATCCAAGCACGATAGTGCTGATATAACAGAAATGAGGACATGTTTTATATTGCCTCAACAATGGCTGGCTGGTGCTATGACTCCTCAGTAAGGAAGAGAACTAAAGAGCCATATATTAAGAAAAGTTGTGAATTAAACTGGTTCCTTAAAGTCAAATTTAATGGGATTTTTAAAATTTATTTTTAAAGGACTATAGGCTAAGAAGTTGTTCAACTTCTAATACAGACCGAAAATGGAATAGATTTATATTGATCAGCACATCCCTTTAAAGTCATAGTCTCGCATGTGCACCGCCAACAGCAAGTAACATTGTGGTGGTGGACACGAGTTTTCCAGAAGTATTTATGTGATTAATCTCTGCTCAGCCATTCCTATCATTTCTATCCATTTCAAATCCTTTATAGTTCTGCTCTTGGCTCCACATTAATCAGCTAGGAAAACTGCTAGGAAAACTATTTCATGGATCAATAATTTTAGATTAATTAATATTTTGCTCCATGAAAATGAACAAAATGTTAATGTTTTCCCCTAGTGGAGGCTTAAGAATATCTAGAGGGAAGATGGTAGCACATCTCAATACTGAGGTTTCTGCTATATTCAGCAAGCCCCAAGCATCCATTTTAATAACAGTTACTGTTTGTTTTGAACAGTAGGGGGGAAAATCCCTTCTCTAATCAATATTCCCTTCTAGCAGTGAGATCTTGCCTTGAGACAGCTTCAGCATGAAGAGAAATGTCATGTTTCTGGCTGTAGGAGCAGTTTGCAAGCAAAAAATAGGACATGAAAAAGAGACCCAAAAAGGCAGCCTGCCATTTCGCCTAGAGGTAGCAAATTCTATTGCCTCCTATTAGTTCAGCTCCTGCTGAGAACCTGTAGAAGGTTGTGGAGGAAGGGATTGTGTATGATTTTTGCCTAACATCTGTTTAACCCATTCTCCCAACTAACATGTCTTTTTCCCCCTTTTTACTTCTTCTAAACTGTGTTTCTTCAGAGCATACTCTGTTCGTTTATTTATTCATTCCACTGATATACTGTTCAATCAATAAAAACACTAGGTTTACACCAATCCATTAAAAACTTACAACCAATTAAAATGCCAAAGGTAAGCATAATTAAAATTTTAAAAAATGTAAATAAGGAACAAATGGTACAAAAATAATAGTAATAAAGATAGTTCCTGGTATGATTAGTGTTAAGTTTGCATGAAGAGTCAGACGCGAGGAGTTCCAGCAAAGAGTTTAAGTGACTACAGCTCGAATAGACCCGTCCTGGCTTGGCTACGGCTGCCTCTTATAGCCTGCAGCCGTAGCTGCCAGCCAATGGGAGTGCAGGGTTTCTTCCCGCACTATTTAAACCAATACCATTTGACATTTTACAAGAACAGTTCAAATAAACCAATAACATTCAAACCTACATACATAACAATTAGGATACACAGATCACCTCACAGACTATTATCCCACTATGCAGGGATAGGGAACTATGGCGCAGAGGTGGTATTCAGCAGATTCTGACCAGTTCTGGAGAACCAGTAGCAGAAATTTTGAGTAGTTCAGAGAACCAGCAAATCGCACCTCTGACTGGAGATTTTACAGTATCCTTCCCCTGCCACGCCCACAGAACCAATAGTAAAAAAAATTGAATCCCACCACTGCTACGGCCCCTTTGTGAGCCAGCTATGCTGTGTCAGGAATTATGAGAGTTGAAGTCCACAGTCATATGAGGATGACCATAGTTCCTCACTCCTGCACTATAGTAAGGAGGTCCGTTTGCTTGTGTCAGGCCCCAAGAACCAAAAATGATACTTCTGAGTAGTTTCTTTATTGTTGTTCACCTATAACCAGAATCTTGTCAGACTAAAATAACTATCCGCATAACTATAGATATATTATTTGAGCTGCTAGGGAGGGGTCAGTTTAATTTTCATCCTGCCAACAGACCTTTTAAACTATGCTACCTCTTTGCCCTTTGGGAAGCAAGCAAGCCTTCTCTCCTGGGACTCCAGACTACATTCTGGACTGGAGTACAGACTACATTCCAGATTACATGCATGGGTGGTAGCTTAACTACCACAAGTTTCAACCATATCAGACAGGTTTTGGTGAAGAGACCAAATAAAGTGTGTGATACAAACCCATTCTCAGTGGTTAACACAAAAAATAAAATTTCCATATCTGCCCTGTGATTGCCAGGACAACAAGAATAGTGTCTGGTACCATGGTTTATTAGTATTAATCAACAACCGCTTTATTATTTATTAGCATTTAGATTTATTAGCATTAATCAGCAACTGCTCAGGTTCAGCTGCTCCTGCAAGGCAACTAGGACAACCGGCTGTAAAGCTATTAGTAGTCTCAGAAAAGAAAAAAAAAAAAGATCAGGTGAAGAAAATCAAGCAAAAATCAAATCCTAAACTCTACCTTGTATCAAATCTTAACGAAAGTATTTCAATACAAAATGTTTGATATTCAGAAACAAATATTCAGATTCAAGAAACTGATGAACATCAATTAATGGATCAACAAAGATTTACTCTTGGAACAAAAACTTTTACCAATGTGAAATTGCAAGAATTGGAAAAATGCTAATAATATTGATAACAGCACAAATGAAACTGAAGATTGTCAAATGAACGACATTTTTGAAGTGTAACATAAGTTTTTATTAATAAAATAAAATATGGAAATGTTGCACAAACACTGAATATCAGGTGTCTGGCAGGCATAGGGAAATGAAAGGAAAAAATTACTGAATATAAAAAGAGTAAACAACAAAGACAAAATGTAGTTACAAGCAATTTATCAATGGCTCAGATTGATTCAAGCAAGGAATTAATTTCTCATCCACATAGTTGCATACAAAAATGTTCGGAAACATTTGATATCTTGTAAGAAAAACTATAAAAAAGTGGAAAACAGCTCTGATGGTAAAGGGCAAAGAAATTGGAAATATAAACATGAGAAGTGGATTTTATCAAAGGATTAACTGTATTCTTTCCTTGCCATTTCAATAGCACTCTTCAAAGTTTTGAATATAACAAAAATTCGATATGAATTGTTAAGACAAAGTGCAAAAATAACTCCCTTGTTATACATGGATGATTTGAAGCTATTTAGAAAATCAGAAACTGAAATTGAATATTTAATGTGGCAAGAATATACAATGAGTATAACAAAATGGAATTGATTTGACAAATATGCAATATCTAGCATAAACAACTGAACAAAATGAAGGTATATAGCTGAAGAATGGAAATTCAAAAAATTTTGCTCATAGAGAAAAACTACAAATATCTAGGAATACTCATGAATGGGAAAATTAAAAAGAATCTAATTTACAATGTGTAAAATGAGTGCAAAATAAATAAATTCAAAGTTCAGATAGAAATATCATGAACACATGAATACTAGTAATCAATATAACTGTTGGCATAGTAAACTGGGCACAGTTTGAAATGACAATTCAGAAAGCCCCAAACAATGACAATTATATCATTCATTAATCCCAAAGTTATGTTTATTTTATTTATTTATTTATTTATTTTATTTAGACTTGTATGCCCGCCCTACTCCCGAGGACTCAGGGCGTGAACATACAAAAAGATATACAATGAAATAACGAATAAAACAAGTCCAAATTACAAACAACTAAAACAATAAAATTACAAATAACAAACATTATTAACTACCCACCCCAGGGTCAATCCAGGCCGGCCTGCTGAAACAGCCAGGTCTTCAGGTCTCGACGAAAGGAGCCGAGTCAGGGGCCAAACGCAGATCCGCAGAAGCTGGTTCCACAGGGGCGGGCGCTCCCACAGAAAGGCCCTAGCTCTGGGAACCGCCAGCCGACAATGCCTGACCGACGGTATTCCCAGGAGGCCCCTCCTATGGGAGCGCACGGGGCAATTGGACTGTGATGCGGGCAGGAGGCGTTCCCGCAAGTACCCTGCACCAAGCCATTAAGGGCTTTATAAGTTGTTACTAACACCTTGAAGGAAACCCGGAGGCAACTGGCAACCAATGCAGGTCGCGCAGGAGGGGTGTAACATGGGAGTATCGGGATACCCCCATCACAGCCCGCGCGGCCGCATTCTGCACCAGCTGCTGCAACCTCCGAGTAATCCAAGGGAAGCCCCATGTAGAGAGCATTGCAGTAGTCGATTCTGGACGTGACGAGCGCATGAGTGACCGTTTGAAGGGCATCTCGGTCCAGGTAAGGGCGAAGCTGGTGAACCAGCTGAACCTGGGCAAAAGCCCCCCTGGGCCACAGCTCCCACCTGCTCCTCCAAACTGAGCTGTGCATCCGGAGGATGCCCAGATTCCTCGCCCTATCCACGGGGTAACACCTCCCCCCCATGACCAAGGATGGCACATCCACTGAACACCGAGATGCCGGTAAGAACAGCCACTCAGTCTTGGCCGGGTTGAGTCTGAGCCTATTACTCCCCATCCAGGCCTGCACACCCTCCAGGCACCGGGACATCACCGAGAGAGCATCACTGATCTGGTCTGGGGTGGAGATATACAACTGGGTATCATCATCTGCATATTGATGATACCTCACCCCAAAACCACGGATGATCTCACCAGCGTTTTCATGTAGATATTAAACAGGAGAGGTGAGAGACCGACCCCTGAGGCACCCCACAACTAAGGGGCCTCGGGAGGATCTCTGCTCTCCCGTCAACACCGACTGCGAACAGTCCGAAAGTAAGAGGAGAACCACCGTAACATGGTGCCCCCCACTCCCAACCCCCGGAGCCGCCGCAGAAGGATACCATGGTCGATGGTATCGAAAGCCGCTGAGAGATCTAAAAGGACCAGGACAGGGAAAAACCCCTGTCCCGAGCCTCCAGAGATCATCCACCAATGCGACCATGCTGTCTCGGTGCTGTGTCCGGGCCTGAAACCCGATTGGTACAGGTCAAGGTAATCAGTTTCCCTCCAGGACAGCGAAGCTGCTGAACCCACGCTCTCAACAACCTTCGCTAAAAAGCGAAGGTTGGAGACTGGACGATAGTTATTCAAAATGGTTGGGTCCAGAGCAGCTTCTTAAGGAGGGGTCTCACCAACGCCTCTTTCAGGGCGGCAGGAAAAACCCTTCACTCAAGGAAGCGTTGATAACTGCCTGGAGCAACCACGTAACCTCCCTGGAGGCATAAACCAGCCAGGAAGGACACAGGTCCAATAAACACTGGTGGAGGACAGCCTCCGCGTATCCTGTCCACTTCATCCAGGGAGACAAATCAAACTCAACCCAAACAGGATCCACAAGACTCATCGCCACGCCATCGTCAACATCCTGCCAGTCAGAGTCCAAGCCAGCCCGAATCTGAGCGACCTTATCCGCCAGATGTAACTAAAATCCTCTGCTCTGCCCCGCAGGGGTCCCTCCCTCCCTCAATTGCAGGAGGGAA